>JACGAQ010000084.1:0-407372 GCA_014119065.1 Orius insidiosus | reverse complement strand
TTTTCATCGGATAATTGAATTACTGTAACCGAATAACGAAGGAAAGAGGTATAAAGTGAAGGGGGTGCGCTAGCTTCGTGTCCAGGGTCGAATTTCTCATTAGCATACCTTTTATTGTTTATAAATTTTTCCGAAAAAAGTTTATTTGAAAAAATCTTTAAATATTGTTTACGCGAAAATCACGTGAAAGTAATACAGTGAGACATAAGGAAGTAGTTTAGAATTAGAACTGAACTCAAACTCCAGGGTGAAACTTCCTCCAGCTATTTTCGGGATATTATTAAATCACCTCGTAATGGAGAGAAGAGGCTCTTTATGCAAGGAAGTTGAAACAGCTCCCTTATGCCCGGGGTGCTTTATGTGATATCCGCACATTTTCAATACGGCAACGAGTTTCTCGCCTATTGTTCCCACTGTTTTCTTCCCTCGACGTTTAAAACAAAATTTAAAAATTGAACCAAAAGGAAGAATATATAAAATCTGTTAAATTTTACAAATTCACTTTGTACCCTTTTTTTCTCTCTTTTCCGACTGTGTTTTGCTCTTTTCACCTGTTTTGTATTCAGGGCGTCAGAACGATAAGTCAGCGCTCTTTAACTCTATTATTTTAAAACGTTTTTTCATGTTTTTATCATTCAACTCAGATTTAAGAGTTGGCCGCATTTCCCGGAAAAACATTTTTAAATTGTATGATAAATCGTTATCTCTCAAAAGACATGAGTTTGTAGATCCGAAATTCGCTGGAAAATTTAAAAGTAAGCCTATAGGGAAAAACTGCAGTTTGTTCTGAAGGGATTACATGTACGAAAATTCGTTACCCCGACCGCCTCTCCTGTTAACAGGGAACCGCCTGAAAAACAGGGCCTGCTTTTATACAGGAACACCTGAGCTATTTTTTCTTCTGAATCCCTTCACTTTTTGGCATCACCATTTAGCGTCTTCATCAATAATAATAAAAGTCTTCAACGAAAATCACAAAATTTTGTTTTTACGTAAAATATAGAATGTTGAAAAATAATGAGGCTCCCGTTTGTTAGGCTCACATATCCAATTTATTCCTTTCCCTTAACACACTTTATTTAATAACGAGAACAACAATTTAAAAAAAAAAAAAAATAATAATAGGAAAATAACAATGACCATAAAAATGTCTTTTTTTTTGTTCATTCAATGAATACAAGGTATCTTTGAAAAGGTAGATCTATCTGAATATTATCTGACCCCCTCGTCGTCACTTCTATTATTCTGATTAAAAGGAACAGCTTTTCACCCCTTTTCTGACTTGCTGATTTTTTAGAATACCTACATTTCAGGACAAATTAAAATGTGACTGCCATACAAAAAGGAAAAGGTTACTTTACGACCGGTTTCGGCCTCATCAATTTCCTTACTTCTTCATTTTCACGTAATTTATCCAGGAGGGTATTTGAAAGAGAAAAAAGCTATGATTTACTTCCCAAAAGAAGTTATTGTGATACCCTCCACATTTTTTATGAATTTTTGGTAGTTTTTGGTTTTTTAGTAGGGAAATTTGATACATCCAGCGTTTGCGAGAAAGGCATCACTTGGGCAGAAAGCCTATTATATCTACCTTCATACTTCAAAAAATTAAAAAAAAAAAACTTGAAAAAGTTTTTGAAAAAAATAAAAACAACAAACTCGCCCTTCGCTATACTTCCCTCTTTATACTTCCCCTCCCTTATAATTACTCCTCCCTTAGAATTCTTTCTCCGTTATACTTCCCATCCACTATGATTCCCCCTCCTTTATACTTCCCCCTCCGTTATACTTCCCCTTCCCATATTTTACTTCTCTTTAATGTAGTTTTCGTTGGAAGCTCTTCAAACTAGTTTTACTTTTTATTAGTTACCTATAGATCAATAAAAAATTTTAATTAAAAATTCTCAAAAAATAGTTCAATTTTCATTTTATCGTATCAATATTTCAAGGAGTTATGAAACAAATGGCCTTCTACATCAGTTGTAGGAGATGATCTTGGGTTTCCTTGTTACGAAACAAGATAAATCTCAGAAGTTACAAAAATACAGAAAATAAATAATAGAATTATGCAATCCAATGTTTAAAATGAAAGAAGATCTTTTCTTTTTAGGCGTGAAATGTTAATAAAAGTAATTTTTAGGTGTTTTCCCCTGGTATTTTTTTACAAGCACGTATTTTCGTATAGCGGAGGTAAGTCCCCCGAGCTTAGGGTGAACTTTAAACTTGTTCAAAGTCTTTCCTCTCGTCCCAAACTTATATACGGGTTTTTCCTCAAGTTTCGACGCAAAACTGGCTGCTAATTAATTATTTAAAAAAAAAGACTGTCAAAAAATGACAAAATTGATCGACTAAAAAAAGAGAATTTAACTTTTAACAGAAAAAGGGAATTCCCGGAAAATAATGTAGGAAATAGAACGGAAGTATTTTTTACAGTTAAAACTTTAGAAGCGTTTCTATTTTATTTAATTTTGTTTTATTTAAATTACTTCTTAATTTAATCTCTCTCTATTTTAATTTCTGCATTATTAAATTATTTTCAGGTCAGATACGATTACTGAAAGATTAACGACTTTAGGGATTAAAGACTTTAAAGAGACGGTTAATAATTTAACAAACCCAGCATGTTCCTAAATTGCGTACATAATGTGCGAGGGGGAAGTTCATCCTTCTATGGTTCTTCACTGAAAGGTTGTCAACGAAACGAGGGGAAAATTGTTGAGTTTAATGCCCGTCACCTACGACGTTTTTTGGAATAACACCTCGTTTACAACCTGACATTTTTTTTTTTTATTTTCTTTACCTCTAAAATGTTTTAAACGATTATTGTTCCCTCTCTGAAGTCCTTAGCTCTCACAAATATGAAACTATGTGGAAGATTTCTTTTTGCGGTTGTACAACTTAAAAATGGGTAGTGAATTTAGACCCCCAAATTATGAAAAAAATGTTGAAATCTGATTTTTTAGGCGCCGGGAAGACCTCAAATTTTAGCTTTATCTATATCTTCAACCGCATTCTCTCCCACTAATCCTGAGCTTCCATCTTTGCCTAAAAAAAAATTAATGAGGTTTTAAAAAAAAGGGATTAAGCCCCTAGGCAGGCTTTAATTTCAAAAGGCGAACTGATCATTTTCATGGACAAGGAAACCCTTTTTTGTAGTCTTTTGGTCTATAGAAACACCCTTTTGATACAATTTATCGGTTTTTGGGCCAAATAATCAAGCTTTCTGGGAGATTTACTCGTATTTTACTCTTAAAATTTTATTTAAAAAAATCATGTTCTTCATTACTTAACGATGTTGCTGGTTTAGCATACGTGTTGATCGCTGCGAGATCGCTAAGTACTAGTTGGATGAGCTTCCAACGAAAACTTTGAACAAAAAGAAGGGGGAACAAAGAGGGGAAGTATTAGGGAGGGGGAATATAATGGTGGGAAAGTGAAGGGGGAGTATAAAGGAGAGGAAGTTCACGGAGAAGGAGTATAAGGATGGAGAAGTACAAAAGGAGGGGAAGAATAATTTCAAGCCTTTAGACAATTATTTTTTCCCCCGAAAAATTTTCCAAGTTTTTTTTTCAAAAATTCTTTTAAGTATCAAGGTAGAAATAATGGGCTTTCTGCCAAGGGATGCCTCTCGCAAAGGGTGGAAGTATCAAATTTCTCCCTACTAAAAAACCAAAAATACACCAAAAATCGTAAAAATATAAGGAGTATTTGGTGAAAATTTGGTGAAAATCGGACAACGGTTCGGCCGCAGAGCATTTTTTTTAAATTTCAAACAGACGTATCTCCGCTATTTTTCTAAATTCAAAAACCTCTGGGAGAATTTCTTTTGCAACTATTTAGAAAGTCTGTGGGAAAATTGAGTGAAAATCGGTTGAAAACTTAGGCAGTAAAGTGTGGAAAAAAATGCTACGGCCCCGGGATTTCAAAATAAATAAAATTTCTTCGTTCTTTTTAAGTTCAAACCGAGGTTAAATTTATTTTTCTCTTTTTCAGTAGTATTGAAATCAGTTCCGTCGACGGGAGGGAATTTCCGTAAAGAATTGAAATTCTCTTTCGCCCAATTAAACCTCCATTTGTCCTCGTGCGGAGGAATGCTAAGCTCCGGGAGGATTAAATGTCTCCCTAACTTAACATGTAATTAAAACACCGGGAGCCGCCAGGTTGTCACAAACAGAGTCCCCTGTCTTCGGCCTTTTCACCGATACTAATTCAACATCCGTGCCCTTTCAAAACAAAACACCCTCACGGAGAGACACACACCTTTGAGCAAAGTTAATGAGTTATACCAATACTCACTTCAATCTTTATTCCTAATTGTTTCGATTCTATTTGAATTAACAACTTCAGAAACCAATGGAAGTCCTTGATAAGATCCGAACGAACAAATTTTCTTAATTAAATTTCATAAGTAAATTTTAACACCTAAAAAAAAATTCAAGGAAAGAGGATCTTTTAAACCGGGATAGGTAGTTTTTCCTCAAATGAAAAAATCATCCATAATCCCATTTTCATTGAAATAGTATCATGTTTAATTTTTTAATTTTTGTTTTTGGTTGGCTTCTCTGTGTGTTGGCTTTTAGGTAGATTTCTTTTCTTCAAAAATCTACCTATTGTAATGTACCAAGTAGTCGCAGATTCAAAAAATTTTCTATACGTTTTCGTTTCATACCTCCTGGACCCCAAAACCATCCTCAGTTGAAAAGTTTATATATATATATATATATCAACGAAATTGTGCATACCTCCTCCGGCTGCAATACCTCCTCCGGAGGAACTATGCCCCTTCGAAACTTATACTCTAAAATCGCTCAAAGTTGAAAACGACGAAATCCGAACACTCTTCGAAGTCTAAACATTCTAAAACCCTTCGGGTTCCCGCCAGTTTCACCTTAGCAACATCCGAGCCGGTTCACCCCTTGCCGTCGTACCCCGCTTCTTTCCCCACCTCCCTTAGGAGACCGCGTTCACTCTCCTCCCGCCCGCCCTTCTTTCACCTCCTCACCACCCTAGACCGAATAATTATTATTTCGCCGCGCGACCTAATTTGCATATCATCCGCGTAACTTTAATTTCTCTAATTCTTATAGAAACCCCAGTAAATGACATATCATTTTTTACGTTTTTTTATGGCGGAGACAATGGTCACACTCAAATTTCAATTAGACGCGATTATTATTTGGGGATGGTTGGGGGGGGGGGAGGGGGGTGTAAAAATTAAAAAACGGCAAAATCAATAAAAAAATAATTTAGGAAAATTGAACTCAAGGAATTTTCGTAATTCGAAAAAATGGCGGAGTTACGACTGTCTGAAGTAATAATAAATGCGCTGCGGCCGTACCTTTGATCCAATCTTCACCAAATTTTCATTGGATCTCCTCTTAGTAGCTAGCGTTCGCCAAGTCAAAAATTTTTCGGCCAATACGGGCGGCTTTCCCCACGTTGCGCTGGCATTATGAAGCCCTCTGAGAGCCCCTACGTGTTGCATACCTAATTTCAGCATATTTATTCACGATTTCGTTATTGTTGATATTTTTAGCATAAATTTTGGTCAAAACCCCTGGGGTTAGGGGGGAGGAGGGGGTACCAAAATTGATCTTGATTTTGACTACCTCTCACCTTAGAACTTTTATTGGTAAAACAGTAGGAAACATTGCTTAATTAATCAATTAATCAATTAAAAGTTAAAGAATTCAAAAAATTATGTCCAAGAGTTGAAAGTGCCCCTTGCATGTACAACTCGTCAGTCGCCTTGCAGTGAGATTTTAAAAAAGGTTTAAATATTCAAAAAACCGTCTTATTACGACTTTTCTTCGCTTGATTTTGCTCTTAACGGTCTTTTTTTAATGTTTTAGAGCCAAATCATCCTTAAAAATCTAATGAAGACGCCTTTTAACTTCAAAAACTAAAAATATCGCCCGCACTAGTTTGAATCTTCCCGCGCCAAATGGGAGGGATTACTTGATTAACTTCAATTAATGAATAGCATCAATCAATTTCTAATTATTCTATTTCTTTAGTTAACCTTATAAAATGAATCCGTGTGAAATTTCGTGGCAAAATATGCTGTTATTCCTCCGTGCGAAAAAGAAAAAACAAATGGCCGGCGTGCTATTTTTGCTTTCGTACGCCGGAGATACTGAATATTTCGTCTCGAAATTTCACAAGGATTCATTTTACACGTTAAACTAAAGAAATAGAATAATTAGAAATTAATTGAAGGTGTTAAATTTTATGATGATCAAGTCTTCTTTGCGCCGAAATTCAAACTGGCGCGCCCGATATTTTAAGTTTATGAAGCTAAATTGAGCTTTCCATTAATTTTTTAAATATTTTTAGGCTTAATAACGTTCCTAAAGACCTAAAAACACCAATCAATACGATCAGACGTCTTAAAAAGCCGTTTTTTTAATTTATCAGATTTTTCCCAAATTAAGTTGTGTAGGGGAGTGCGAAGTTGTACAGCAACGGGTGGGTTTTACTTTTCGACAAAGTAATTTTTAAAAAATTCCGAATTCTCGGTAAAAAAATACCTAAACTGCTCGTATTTGTTCTTTTTTCCTGGTTTTAGACACTTTTCAATGACTTGAGTCATAAAAAATCAAAGGAAAGCGTATCTAAGCTTCAAAAACTAAAATTATAGTTCGCGCCAGTTTGAATTTCGGCGCAAAGAATACTTGATCATCATAAAATTTAACACCTTCAATTAATTTCTAATTATTCTATTTCTTTAGTTTAACGTGTAAAATGAATCCTTGTGAAATTTCGAGACGAAATATTCAGTATCTCCGGCGTACGAAAGCAAAAATAGCACGCCGGCCATTTGTTTTTTCTTTTTCGCACGGAGGAATAACAGCATATTTTGCCACGAAATTTCACACGGATTCATTTTATAAGGTTAACTAAAGAAATAGAATAATTAGAAATTGATTGATGCTATTCATTAATTGAAGTTAATCAAGTAATCGCTCCCATTTGGCGCGGGAAGATTCAAACTAGTGCGGGCGATATTTTTAGTTTTTGAAGTTAAAAGGCGTCTTCATTAGATTTTTAAGGATGTTTTGGCTCTAAAACATTAAAAAAAGACCGTTAAGAGCAAAATCAAGCGAAGAAAAGTCGTAATAAGACGGTTTTTTGAATATTTAAACCTTTTTTAAAATCTCACTGCAAGGCGACTGACGAGTTGTACATGCAAGGGGCACTTTCAACTCTTGGACATAATTTTTTGAATTCTTTAACTTTTAATTGATTAATTGATTAATTAAGCAATGTTTCCTACTGTTTTACCAATAAAGTTCTAAGGTGAGAGGTATCAAAAGATCAAGATCAATTTTGGTACCCCCTCCTCCCCCCTAACCCCTCTCCCACGAAAACGTTTTGACCAAAATTTATGCTAAAAATATCAACAATAACGAAATCGTGAATAAATATGCTGAAATTAGGTATGCAACACGTAGGGGCTCTCAGAGGGCTTCATAATGCCAGCGCAACGTGGGGAAAGCCGCCCGTATTGGCCGAAAAATTTTTGACTTGGCGAACGCTAGCTACTAAGAGGAGATCCAATGAAAATTTGGTGAAGATTGGATCAAAGGTACGGCCGCAGCGCATTTATTATTACTTCAGACAGTCGTAACTCCGCCATTTTTTCGAATTACGAAAATTCCTTGAGTTCAATTTTCCTAAATTATTTTTTTATTGATTTTGCCGTTTTTTAATTTTTACCCCCCCCCCCCCCCAACCATCCCCCCAAATAATAATCGCGTCTAATTGAATTTGAGTGTGACCATTGTCTCCGCCATAAAAAAACATAAAAAATGATGTGTCATATGACGGGGTTTTGATAATAATTTATAAAAATTTAAGAAATGATATGCAAATAATAAGTTGATTAGGGTGGGCGCGGGGGGAGGTAGGAGTTAATGAATGCGCCTTCCGAGTATTGTTGAAGGGAAGGGGTGGTAGCCCGGACCCTCGAAACGGTTGGTAACAGAGGCGAAGGGAAGATAGACGAGGGGGGAAGGGGCACGGAGCACGAAGATCGTCAAGGTCGAGTCGAAAAATTTTAGACGGTTTTAGAGAGTTGATGATGATGACGTCCCCGGAGGAGGTAGGTCTAGTTCCTCCGGAGGAAGTATATACAATTGCCCCTTACGGAGTCACGAGTAGGCTAGACCCGCAACACGGAGGAACTATGTACAATTTCAAAGTTAAATCCTGTGCATACCTCCTCCGCATAGCTCCTGCCCCGATACTATATATATATATATATATATATATATTAGCACGATAACTGGAGCAATTTTAATGTGAGGGTGACGATATCCGGTATTTAGAGCTTTTATCTCAATAGCTCGGACGAGTTCGTTAATGGCTGAAATCGGACCAGCGATTCACCTACTTTACTTAGGGCTTAAAAGACAAAATTGGCATTTTCTATTGAAATCCTAGTCCTTTTGCAAAAAAAAAACTTTAAGACCTCTGCGAGGGCGTGTAAAAAATTAATTAAAGCAGGTTTGGACGAGCCAGGCGCAAAATATTGAACTAGCTAAACTTTAAAAAAAATTTGAATTTATACCGGGAAATTATTAAATATTTTATTAATAAAATTATCAGATGTTTTTCTAGGGGCTCAGTGGCGCAATTTTTCTTATATCATCATTTTTATAACATAATTATATATTTTGTGTTATACATATTAATTTTAATCATGAAAAGAAATCTACCTTTTAGTCCCTGCTACCGCAGGGTCATTTTTTTAATTGAAAGGTCCGAACTGTAGAATAATTACAATTAATTTGAAAAAAAAATAAATTTTTTTAAAATAAAGGTACATTGTATTAAGACAATGTAACCATTATTCTGAAAACCTTCGTTCCAATTAAATGTAAATTTTTAAATTTATCGCAATTATTATTATACAGGGTGGAAACTAACGTCCCCAGGTTAACTCGAAAATGAATCGAAATAGAGAAAAAAGTTAGATTCTGAATTTTTAGTGTTGGCAGCGTTGCGCCACCCCCAAAAAAGTTAATTTTGCCATCTCGCTCGGATATCTCCGGAGACAAAAAAAGTTGAATTACAACCCCTTACTTTTGAACGTAGATTGCGAATCAAAAAATGGTTTTTCGATTGGTTTCGAAAACGCAAATTTCTCTTTAAAACGGTCATAACTTCTTTAACTTAAATAGGAACCCTATTTTTGATTGCAGATAATTTCACGTAGAATAAACTCTTTTTCTGCTTTTTTTATTAGTTCAAAGTAATAAATAAACTCGTCATTATAAGATCTTTGCAACAATCCTTCCATTTTTCAAGTTGTAACTTCTTTTAAAGTAAGGTGATTGAAACCAAACATTGGTCCCCGGACCCCACTGGGTCTCCCAGACCCCGCGGGGTCAAAAAAACCGATCGTTTTCCGGGTAGAAAATTTTGGAAAAATAAGGCTATTTTGACTGTGCATTGACATTAAATCATTTAACTGTACAATCAATCTAGTTCGTTGAGACAAAATTCTTACAAAAAAAGTGCTCCAATCGAAAAAATGTCTTTGTTAAAGTTGATAAAATTGAGCGCAGAATCGGTTGAAACATAAAATCACAGGGTTCCCATTTAAAATAACTAAGTTGGCACCTCTCCGCCACCTTGTCCAAAAATAGTAAGCTTACATTAGCTTACTTTTTTTTCTTTCTAGTACTCAATGCTGTGCCGTTGCTTGTCCACTCTAGGTAGGACACCCAGTATATTTTCCTACATTCCCAGTTGGCTCGAACATTTTAGTAAAGCTCAATTAATTATTTTACTTGCCGTTTATGACCCATTCCGCAATTGGCTCAATTTTACAGCAAGTAAAAAATGGCTCAATTCAATATCACCCATTATAACATAAACAAATAGTCTGAGAACTTTAAAAATTTATCATATTTATTATATAGAATTTATCCTAGGTATATATAAAAATATGAGACATAAGACTGGAAAATTGCTATGGAAAAAGAAAGAGGATGAGACGAAACCAAATAAGCTTTACGATCTCGGCACACATGCGACCCAATTAGTTGGTTATTACAGTAGGGAGCTTTTGAAAGACGTTATTTACGAGGAAAAACGTCAACGTATCTAAAAACGCGATTGTATTTCATTTATTAAATTAGCAAAAAAATGGTATTCGTTTTAAAAATTAAAAGATTTTTTTTTTAACGTCGGAAAAAAAAAATGGTTCATTACGTTGTTTGCTTTTGGAATTCGGAGACTTGGACCTCTTTTGTGCAGAAAAAAAACCTTTTTAAATCCTTCAGCCTTCTCAATTTGGGCGCTTGAGTACACATCGGGTGGTCTTTAAACAGAATTTCGCCCTTATAATAACTTCCTGCTTGAAATACGCGCCGTAGGTAATTTATTCTTCCTTTTATAAATGAACAAAATATGAGTATTAAATAAACATCTGAAAATACGGTAAAAAAAAATTTTGTAACAATGGTTCGAGATTTTAAGCCGCCAGTCCGTGTCTCTCCGCTTATTAAAATCTCAAGATGGTGCCTTTTAATCGCTGGTGTTTTCTACGGTATTTCCAAGCAAAGATATTATACAGAAGATAAGAAAAAACGTCAAGAAATGTACGAAAAAAGGGATCTGCCTGAAATACCTTGTTCTTAATCCTTTTTTTCAGGGCCTCTCATCATTTTTATTTAATAAAAATTGTTCTAACAAATTATTTAAGGATATTCATTAAAAAAATGCTTTAAAATCTCGGATTCTGTCAATTCTCCTTTCTTTATTGAATTATTCGCAATAATCTAGTGTAAAGCATTTTATAAGATAAAAAATGTCGCGGCTTTAATACCACCCCTAATGGAATTACGAAAGAATTTTTTTTTCCCTCTTTCCCTTCTGAAAATATCTTTATCCACTCACTTTGATTAAACGCCACAGAAGGAAATAAAATATTTAATTTTTCCTGTTTTTTTTTTTTTTTTTTTTTTTTTTTTTTTTTTTTTTTTTTTTTTTTTTTTTTTTTTTTTTTTTTTTTTTTTTTTTTTTTTTTTTTTTTTTTTTTGGATTTTCTAGGAATGGTGAGATATTGATAACGTTCACTTGATCAATATCCATTCTTTGAAAATCCATAAAAAAATTGGAAAAAAGTATAGTTTGAAGAGCTTCCAAATCTTCTGCTAAGAGAAGGAACGAAGGAGGAAGTAAACGGAGGAGAAGTTTAGGGAGGGGAAGTATAAAGGAGGGAAAGTTCAAAGAGGGTGAAGTACAAGGGAGGGGAAATTCCAACGAAAACTTCCGCAAAGAGAAGGAACAGAGGAGGAAGTATAACGGAGGAGAAGTTTACGGAGGGGGAGTATAAAGGAGGGAAAGTTCAACGAGGGAAGTAAGGGAGGGGAAATTCAAGGAGGGGGAAGTACCAAGGAGGGAAAGTTCCAAGGAGGGGGAATAATAATTTCAAGCATTTAGACAAAAGACAAATATTTTTTGTATCAAGTTAGAAATAATGAGCCGTCTACCAGAGGGATGTCGCTCTCGCCCCTGGTAAAAGTATAACATTTCTTCCTTCTATTAAAAAAAAAAAAATTAAAAAATTTCATTTTTTTTCCTTCTAAAATTCTTAAAAAATATAAGGATGGTCAAAATTTGGTGGTTCGGCCGCAGTGCAGTTTTTAAAATTTCAAACATACATATCTCCGCCATTTTCGTGAAATTCGAAAAAAGCATTTTTAAGATAACTACAAAGGGAAGATCCTATTAAAATTAGGTGAAAATGGGATGAAAACTGCGCCGGTGACGCCGGAATGAAATTCGAGACGGACGGCCGGCTCCACAGACAACCGGACCAGAATAATTTTGACAGTCTGAAAAGGGGTTCAATAAAATATAATTTAATAATACGACAAAAAAATGAAATTTTTATGGCCTATAGACAATAATTTTCAAGCCTATTTTTTTGTCAGACAAAAAAATTGAAAAATTCGTTAAAAATAATTTATTCATTCCAATATTCTGTGTTCAAAAGGACCTTTTTTTTATGTTATCTCCAAAGGTAGTTCTTTCCTCGATCCGTTCAGAACGAGAACTCTATCTCACCAAATATTCAAATGCACTAACCCCCATCGTTATTTACATAAACCCAAAAGTGAAGTATCCTTTCGATTTTTTCATCAAGTTATTTTATACAGTTGTATAGTTAAATTTTTATTTATAACAAAAAAAGGATTTTTAAAATAAACACTTTTTTTATATCGAAGCATATTTCAGGTAGATCTGCCAAGGTGGAGTTCATTAAAGAGGCGCTAAATCGTACAAATGGCGGGAGGGGTCTTACCTTCCTCATTACAGATTAAGATAATAAATAAAAGAGAATTAATGATAAAGCTAAGCCGTGAGGGAATTACTAGAAGATAAAAAAAAGGCCTTAGAAGAGATAAAAAAAATAATCCCGTCCGTATTTTTCAGTATCGAAAATTTATTTTGCATAAACTCTTGTTTTTGACTATGTCGAGTATTTAAATATTCATCGTGTCAGGAGGAAAATTTAATATCACACAAATAACGTGACGTCATGAACATTGGCGAGAATACATCAGCCAACCTCTCCGCCCCCCTGTCCGTTCCAGTACCAAACTAAATTTTTTTTTTTTTAAATTCGCCTCGCTTAATAAACGTAGCCGACATCAAGGCTAGATGAAAGGACGTTTATTAAAAGAAAGAAGGGAAGAAACCCGGTGTTCTTCCTTACATTCTAGTTTATTAAAAGAAGACTTTTTTATCCATTTTTTTACTATTGCTTGCTTTGAAAGGAAAAATGTCTGAGCTCAGACAGTTTTAATCACTATTCTTGTTAATTTAGATTTTATTAGATGAATCGAATTATAAAGTTTAATTAATAAAGAAGGGTGTAAAAGTAAGCTGATTTTTTTTTTTTTTTTTTTTTTTTCAGTACCGACAATAGCTTTTAGATTAAACTCATTTGAGAAACCAGGCACGTGTTCCAATTATTGTTTCTCCACCAAATAACAATTGTTGCTACCTCGCGAGTAATTTAACTCATTTATTTGTTCAGCCGCCTCCTGAATACGGTGAATCGCCTACCGTGATCCACGATCTCTTCACGGCCTAGAAAGAAAAGGTGGGAAAGAAGAAAAAAAGGGGGTTTCCACAATGGGGTGCTCGCGGGGAAAGTAACATTTTCTAAGAGGCAATTGACGTAGCTATTTATCAGTTGACTGCTCCTTTGTTCAGCCGGCTAGAAAGCGAAGGCGATGGGACTTCGATTTCTCATTGACTCCTCGGTTACATTTATAAAAATCTTTCCTTATGATTTGTATCTCCAAAAAAAGCACTTATCCAAGATTTCAAGAAGAGAACATCCATTTTTTGAGTGAAAACAAGTTTTCAAATTGTCCTTTTTTTGGTTTTGAAATAAACTCGAGAAAACGGTCAGTAATTACAAAGAAAAAAATTGCGAGGAGGTTCATTAAGGACGGACGTGACGGCTGAGCTTTGTCCCTCATAAATCGTTCGGTGAGAAAAGGGGAAAAAATGTTTTCTTCCCTTTATACTTCAGTCGATTCTTCTGCCGCATTAAAACAAAATACCAAAATTATTAAACAATGAGATTTTTCAAACGTCCCTTAAGGAACCCTTTTCGCAAAATTTCCGTGACGTTTTTATACCAGTAGAAATTATCTGTTTCTTCATATAAAAGTAATCCTTTCGATTTCCCTTCGTATTTTCAAGGTAGCTATTGAGGTACTTTTAAGAGCCCTGAAGCGGCAGATGATAGCACAATCCTTGACTTTCACTTAAAACCTTTTCTTAGGTATGTTCGTAACCAACTAGCTCCTTTCAAGGAGTGTGTACGTGTCGACATAATGCGGTTCGTCATAATGCATTTGACCAAAAAATAGCCTAATTGCGAGTTACCGTTCACCGTAAAAAATCTGCAACTCAACATGAAGAAAATAGTCGAAAAAGTTCACCATAATGCATTTTAACGTAATCCATCTCACCATAAAAAGATATTTAACACTTGTCGTTTCGACATAAAATTTGTTGTATCAACATATCGCAGTTAAACATAATGGAAACTTTCATTTTAAAGAACTTGTCGTTTCGCCTTAAAACTGTTTCTGTCGTTTGGGCATACCATAAAACAGACATAAAAAGAGGCGAAAGAGCAAGCCTAATTTCGCCGTTTAAAACGACATTATGGCGAAACGACAAGAACCTTAAAACTTGACAGTTCACCATAATGCATTTCAACATAAAGCATCTCACTATAAACTAGGAAACGCAAGCAGGCGGCCAATGGGATCATCTCGTTTTATGACACAAGGGTTAATTTTCTTTATCAGAAACGACAAGTTCTTTGAAATGAAAGTTTCCTTTATGTTCAACTACGTTATGTTGAAAAGACAAATTTTATGCCGATACGGTAAATGTAAAACTCTTCATTATGGTGAGATGTATTAAGCATGTTCAAACGCATTATGGTGAACGTTTTCGACTATTTTCTTTATGTTGAGTTGCAGGTGTTTTATGGTGAACGGTAACTCGCGATTTCGGCTATTTTATGGTCAAATTCATGATGGCGAACCGCATTATGTCGACACGTGTACACTTCTCGAAATGAGTGTGGTGGTTACGGACATACCTTACAAGGATTGTGCTATCATTAGCCGTACCAGGGCTCCTTAAGGTTTTTTTAAATTGAAAAGAGTTTTCTTAAAATTCTGTTAAAAAATTTCATTTAAAAATGTCTTTTAAAATAAACATTATTAAAAATTTTCTTAAATTGAAATATCCCAAGAATTCTGTATTATTTTGTGTTCTCAATAACACAACTTATTCCGAGTTTTAATGATGAAATAATAATTTGAAATATTCTTTTAGGTAACGTCAAAATATTGGCACAGACAAAATACAAATCGAACATATTTCAACACCCTTCAAAGATAGATCCATGGAACAAAATTTTTAGATTGAGTCGAATCCAGTATGAAAATGCAACAAAAGAAAAAAAGAAAAGTTAGTTTGATCTCAGAAGGGTCAAAAGTTAGATAAATCCTCACCTTCTGTTTGTCTTCCACCAACACACAAGACCTCCCTCGACGAATTTACATGATTCAGAAACCCCCTTCTCGACTATAAATCTTTTCGGCGATAAAAGCTCAGGGGCTCGGAGAGGAAAATTAAACAAAGTAAACACCAAGGCTCTTAATTAGTCATGGATTAAGTCCCTAGAGGAAACGTTAAAAAAATTTTTCCCCCATGAAACGAAAGTTTTACATGAAAAATTTCGTCTTTTTGATTTCCATCTTCGTGCTTGAAAGTTTCAAGGCGGCCAATATTTCTTTAAATGTGTTAAACTAGGTTAAAAAAGGGGCTTTCATGTAAGAATGTGTCATGGTTTTTTTTCCCCCAACCCCGAAGTTATTGCATTTTCTTTTCGCGCACGAAAAAGGTCTTAACAAAATAAACGTCAAAAAGTTTTTTAAAAAATCCATTTTAATCAAATTAAAGAAGAATAAATTTGTTTTAAAGGGAAAAGCTCTTCATGAAAATAAACCGCCTATGTCTTCTCAGATTTCGCTTATACTTGATGTCTCTGAAAGAAAACAAATAACGTTTTTAATTTTTATAAAAGCTTCTCTTAAGCCTTTTGTGAATAGAAATGCTTTAGATGTTTATTCAAACCTTGAGTGCTTAATATCTATAGAAAGCGAAAAAATATTACAATGATTTAAAGAAAATTAAAAATTATAACGCTTAGATTTGATGAAAAGAGAAACGAAAAATATTTTAGTTCGTTGATATTCATGGTTGGATAAATTCAGTTTTAGATCTGGCCGTTATTGGTTTTTTGAAAAGGAGCCCTTGTATAGAAGGTCTATCAATCAAAGGACAATAGACTCAGCAATTAGTGCCATCGGCGTTCCATTTTTTTAGAGCAGGCTCTACGTCATTGACGGCAACCGGTAACACTTTCATAATTGAAATTTCGTGTTGTATCAAAAATTCATTCATTTTTATGAGATAATATTTTGATTTTTCTGAGTCCCTCCGTGTCTTTTTCCGCGTTCTAAACCCGTTTATGCCCTCTTTGAGATGAGTCGTTGCCTTTTCGTTTTCCTTCACAATTAGGACAGAAGGCTCCTCGGGTTACGCCTCCGAATTAACATTTTAACTCTGCTTTCGGAAGCAGGAGAGCACTCCCAAGAAACTTCGCCTCGATTTAATTGCGGGAGGAAGCGTGGTCGATTCTACGGATTGCTAAATTAGCATTTCCTTCCTTTGTTACCTTCTTTTCCTAACATCTATTTTCGAACTAAATAAATTTAAATAATTGATTTGTTTTATAAACTGATTTTAATTGTAATTAAAAAAATAAAAGAACCTTTTTTTTTTTACATTCTCAATTTTCTAGAATAGAATATTTTCTGAGCTTTTTAAAAATGGAAACAAAATTTTAAAAAATTCATGGAGTTGGATGCTTGCTGAATAACAAGGGCAGATCTTTTCTTCACACGATTACATAGTAAACCAAAGAAAAAGGGATCGTAAAGAGCTCTCCTTATT
Source organism: Orius insidiosus (assembly GCA_014119065.1). Classification (NCBI taxonomy): domain Eukaryota; kingdom Metazoa; phylum Arthropoda; class Insecta; order Hemiptera; family Anthocoridae; genus Orius; species Orius insidiosus. The sequence goes on along the minus strand of JACGAQ010000084.1, from coordinate 390,797 downwards.
CTTTATTAACTTGGTTTCCGATTCGTCACGCTTACTTGACCTCTACCCCTTAAAGTCCAGAAAAGGTTAGAGTACAATAAAACCATTCCTGCATACTCGGTCGATTTCAAGATTCCATTCATTACTGTTTAATAAAAAATTTTTTGACTTTGGCTTTTTGTTGTTCCTTTGTTAGTGAAAATGTTCAAAATCAATATGTTTTATTTTAGATGTGTAAAATTAGATTTCACATCTTTCCAAGGGAAACATTTTATTTGAAAAGACGTAAGGCGTTCTTCAAAGGACGAAAACTTGGACGTAAATTGCCTTATCATCCATGAGGTTAAAGATTTTCAATCCATTAGGTATCAATCAGAATCTTTTTAGTTTTTTCTAACCATTGAACTGAAAGACTTATAAAAAAAATAATTTTTATTGTTCGCCAATGCCAAATTTTTAATTTTATTCTCAAATTAGGTAAACTAGGAAGAGAGAACATAATGCATTTCACGCAGGAGCAGTTGAACATAAAAAATCTGCAGTTCACCATAATGCATTTCGGCATAATGCAATTGAACATAAAGCTCTTAACAATTTTAATGCATTTCAATATAATGCCTTTTGCCATAAACGACTTTTTCAATAAATGCAAGTCGACATAAAAAAAAGTACAAGTCATCATAATGCTTCTCACCATAAAGCCTCTCTTTAAACTTTTCGTTTCGCCATAAAACTGTTTCTGTCGTTTGGGCATAATACATCTCACCATAACTAGGGACAGTGAAAGAGTAATCCTACTTTCGCCGTTTAAAACGCTATTATGGCGAAACGACAAAAACCTTTAAACTTGACAGTTTACCATAATGCAATTCAACAAAAGCATCTCACAACAAACTAGGAAAAGCAAAAGAACAGGCAATCACCTCATTTCATGACACAAGGGGTTAAAAATTTTTGCTCTCACGAGGATGTACGAATCGCATTATGGTGAACTGCCATCTATAAGGGTGGTTGTCGTTTCACCATAATCGCGTTTTAAACGGCGAAAATCGGCTTGCTCTTTCGCTCTAGTTATGGTGAGATGTATAATGCATTAACGACAGAAACGTTTTTTGGCGAAATGAAAAGTCTTTAAAATGAAAGTTTTCTTTCTTCATATATTTCTTTATGTTCAACTGCGTTATGTTGAAACGAAAAGTTTTAAATCTCTTCTTTATGGTGAGATGTATTATGCTCTAATGCATTTTGGTGAACGTTTTGGACTATTTTCTTTATGTTGAGTTGCAGATTTGTATGGTGAACGGTAACTCTTTCTGCTATTTTATGGTCAAATGCATTATGGCGAGCCGCAGTATGTCGACACCTATACACTCGCCAATTCGCCAGTGCCAAATTTTTAATTTTATTATCAAATTGGGTATACTAGGAAGAGGAAAAGATGGAAAAGTTAGGCCCCCGTGGGATTCGAACGTAGAACCTATAGGTTTCGAGCCCTCTACTATCTAAGCTACGGAAGCCTGTTGATCCGTTTCCTTGATCCCACATGTTTTTCATACTACTTACTTGCTTTTATTTCGGCTTCCATAGCTCAGTTGGTAGAGTGTTGACCAAAACCAAAACCTTGTTGTACGGGGGCTTAACTTATTTTTTTTCTTCTCTCTTTCTCTTCTTGTTTAATCGATTTGAAGTTAAAACAAAAGATACTTGAATTACAAAATTTATTTGATACCTCATTAAGGCCATCGCAACATTCTCATTTACCGAAGCAGCTCAAAAACGATATCGAATCCTCAATATTGTCCAATACACCATTAGATTACTATTTATGTTATTAAAGTTTTAATTATATAACAAAAAAGTAATTTCCTTTTAAAATTTCCACTTGAAATTAAACGGAGAAAATGTATTTTGCATTTTAATCGGATCGCTTATTAAGAAGGGAATTTGCCTGGTAGGCTCTGATCAGATTATTACCTTAACGATTCTCTTATATTTTTAATTTTACATGGAAAATAGGATTTTTACCTAAATTATTTTTCACATTTTTTCAAGTGTACTTCAGTTTTTGATCATTATGTTTTTAAGAGGAAGGTTTTAAATAATTTTTTTTTCTTCTCCCACACTCTCAAGTTATGATAAACCACCAGTTTTTCCACAAAAACGTTGAATTGAGAAAGAGCTTTAGAAGTTTATGTAAAACTTTCAATAGGAGCACCCAGAGTTCATAATGATCCCCACAGAACTTGTGAAAAGGAGCCTCTCGAATTCCTATATTCTTTACTTTTCCCAAGTCTCTTTTCAATAATAATTAGACCGAATACAAACCGTTCATTGAAGGCGGTTTTCTCTTTTCATAGGTACAAACGTAGTAACTGTTAAATTGTTTTTTATATGTAAGTTGATAAAAGATGGATTCTGGTTTTTCTTTGAAGAATTTACATGACGTTAAAATTTAGTAAAAGGAGAATGGAAGGGCTGATAAAATATTAGCGAAGAGGTTTCCACCGGATTTCATTACCAGAGATCCTAGCATCCAATCTCACAGTAACAAACCCTAGGGCAATTCCTATACATACACATTTCTCTTGGGCATCCCTTAACATTTATCACGATCAAAAATAACTTGAATCTCCTCTCGCTCAGTCATATGAGATAAAAACCATCAAATTGCATCAAAATCGTGTTTGTTTAAAAAGTTAGAAGGGGAAAAAAACAATATTTGAGACAGAAAAAAAAAGGGAAGAGTTTTTAGTAAATTCCTTTTTAGCATTTTCTCAAACTAAGCAAGATTACTAAAAGTTTTTTCCCTCCTCTGTCACACGCGGGGGGTCCCATTAAAACTTGTATCTTTAAAACTCATACACTTCCCTCTTCGGAATTTCGTACTTCCTCTTCTATTTATTTCCGAGATTTAATTTAACTACTTCTACTCCATTGGAAATTAAATTAATTGTTAGCAAAAGTTTTAAAGTATTTCATTTTATTTAATTATTTACCCTAAAGTCACTGATTGTAAGAGAATAGTAACTAGGACGAAATTAATGAATATTTATTTGAAATATTAGAGAATTCTGAAAGGCCAATTTACTGAAAAGCCACCAAGTTGAGAACATGCAGTGCGATAATGAATAATTAATATTCAATTTCATTTTACTAATTTCCATGCTACCTGCCCAAATTTAAAATTTAAAATGATAAATATTCTGACTCATATAGGTAATAGCTTTGTTCCAACCGCAGTTTGAAACTGGTTTGAAACTCCTGGAGCATGCGCTGAAAGATTTTCACGTCAAATCTGAAGACATCTTACATCAAATTAGGAGTTTGTGATAAATTACAGAGAATATGCAGTTTTAAAATTATTTTCGGTTATCAACAGGAATAAAAAAAAATTAGTACGATTTATACATACCTAAAGGGTTTTTAATTTCTTTTATATTTCTATTAATTTTGAATTTTTAAAGAGTTATTTTTGTAACTCCATTTGCACCAGTTAATTGCATTTATGCGTTAGCGTGTTTTAATTAAAATATTCAACCCGCTGACATGTTCCCATGAAAAATCTAAGCCTTGATGAATTTTAGATTTTTCTGGATTAAAAAATTTTTTTGGTGGATGCTTTCGTGTTATTGGCATTTTTTAAGTTTATTTAGCGATTAATCGAATCATATTACAAAAGGCGGTATTAAAATACATAATAACGTTTCACGTTTTACCCTTAAAGCCTAAAACAAATAAAGTCATCCCCGACACAAACAAAAGCGAAAATGAAACACAAACTCCATCCGAGAAACTTTTCTGAGTAACCACCTAAATCGATTTTTTCTTTTTTTTATGTTTGCCTCTGATGTGGCCTGTGTGTGAAGTTAAAGAAAAAGATTGTTGGAATGAGACGAAGTTTGTTCAAACCTTGTACTTTTCCACTTTCACCTCTTCTTGATTGGGACGTTAACCACATTAAACTATATTTTGCCCTTTTGTTGTTTTTTATGCTTGAGTAGACAGTTTTAGCCAGTTTTTACGTCCTTTCTACCCGTGTGAGGCTCATTTTCGACGGGTTACGCGTTTAGGTTGACTGTCTTTTGGTTAGGTACTTTAGGTTATGATCATTATGCTAATGTAGGATATAAGGCTCTAGTGAGAAAAATTGGAACTACGCTCTAAGCGTGGCTGAAGCCATTTCAAAGGCTCCGTGGATGGAAGGTTTCGTCTTGGACTTTCACCACGGAGTCCGGGGTTCGATCCCGGGTTAGGTAGAGGGATTTTTGTTTGAAAGTTAAAATTCCAAATAAATTTTCTTCTACAAAATCCGTGGAGAACTTAAAAGGCCACTACTCTGGAGTTCTAGAAAGGGCGCCATGGCAATATGGCGAGAGCCCCCGCCTGGTTCCAACCCCCCCCCCCCCCCCCCCCCTGTTGTGACAGCCAAATAAAGCAGCTGCAGCTAAAAAAAAGTTCCGGTTTGAAGAGCTTCCAACGATAACTTCCTCAAGGATACAGGAGGAGGAAGTATTAAGTAGGAGAACTAAATTTTTGTAAAAGTTGTGAAATAAATTTGGTGGGTATCGCAGTAAGTCTTGAGGAAGTTAGAAATTTTAGGTATTTTTTGTTGTTCGTTTTCTGTTTTTTGAAAAAAAAAAATAAAAATTAAGTACCTAATAAATCGCCATTTTATTTTCCGTTAAAAAATTCTTGAGGAAGTTAAAAAAAAAAAAAAAATTATTTTGAAAATTTTATCAAGGTAGAAATTCAGTACGGTTAGCCAAAGAGAGGCCGCCCTCGAGCCGGCGAAGTGACTCACATTTCTGCCTAGAAAAAATTATTAAGTAAAAAAAATTTTGGAAAATTAAAATTTTATGGAAAATTTTTAAAAACATAATTCAAGGAATGTTTAGTGAAAATTTGGTGAAGATCGGACCAACAGTACGCCCACAGCGCTCATTTTAAATCTTTGAACAGTCATATCTCCGCCATTTTGAAAAATTTCGAAAAAAGCTCTCGTCATTTTCAAGATTTCTGTGAAAGGAAGCTTGTGTATAAATTTGGTGAAGATCGGATGAAAATTGCGGCCGTGAAGTGTTCCGGAAAAAGTGGCGACGGACGGCCGGACGGCCGGACGGCCGGACGGCCGGCACCACAGACAAAGTCAGGATCGGCAAAGATCACTTATCAGATTTATCCTACGGGGTCTGGAAGACCCTTTTCTAGTAACAGGGGGTCGGAGGGTATCACAGTAACTTCTTGAGGAAGTTAAAAGGAACTCATTTCTAGGCCAGTTAGGTTTGAGTTTTTAGTACCTATTCGTGGACGAATTAAACCCTAATCATCAAATAATAAATTAATAATTATAAATTAATATAAGTAATATCAGCAGTCGACAATTATTGCTAAAAAATGAAACTTTGGATAAAAATTAAAACAAAAAGGAAGAAAATTTTGACGTAAATAGCATGACCTGAGGATGAAACAGAAAGGTGGAATAATTAAAAAAGCAGTATGTGGATGGATGGAGAAAAATGCGAAGCTCATTTGGTAGGTTATGTATGTTTTGGGAGGGGGGAAAAAAAGGATAAAAATGTTAAAAGGGAAATATAATGAAATGATGGATGTACATGACATGCCATGTCACATATAGAACCAAAATTTTGTCTTTAAAAAATGAAACGGTGTTTTTTCGTACTAAAAAAAAAAGTTTTCTCAAATGTGAGAATTTTATTCTTTGTTTGGAAAAGGTATTCAATTGTGTTCAATATTGAGATTGTGGTGGAGCGTTTCTTTTATTCTTTTTTTTCTAGATTTCATTTGAATTCTGAATACGAAAATATCGAGCACTATTTTTCTTTTTAGAAACAAAAGGATATGTTGGGGGAGAGAGAGAAAAAAAATTAAAATCCGCAATCGGGTTGGGGTTTAATGAATAATAAAATCGGGTTACCGCCGAATGAAGTGACAGAATGGCTCTCAACCCCTTTCCTCACCGCACCTCCATCGACTAATTTCTGATATTAAACCATTCGGTGGATGCGGTTTGTGTCAGGTGCGACGACTTGGGATATATGGGGACACCGCACGGATCGCCCTCCCGCCCCACTCCGTTATTACCCCGCTTGTGAATTGGTGAAAAACATCCAGGGCTTTACAGTTTCCATTTTCCGTTTTATACCTTCCACCTCCGGTCGTACAAAAAAGGGCGAAACCTGTTACTCCGATATGCACCATTTATCCACATTACAACGAATCATTATTAAAATTTTAGATGCAATTTGATCACCCTGGGGTATTAAACCCGAATTTGAAAACAAAACAAAGTTATATTTTATTTAAAAAAATGTTTTAGCCCCAAGCCACATATTATCGCTGTATAACCACTTTACAATTTCATATAGAAGTTTTATGAGGTGGCAGGATTTTTTTTCCATAACTTTGAACTGCCACGTACAGGATAGTAATTTAAACACTTGCAAATGGCGATATTAACTACGGAAAATCAACATTTTTTGTTAGTCATATCCATTTTATGCAATTGAATCGTGCATTGAATTTATAAATAAACCTATCAAAATAAATTTTAAATAAAATCTCCCTTCTAATTGAATTCGTTTTAAATGTCGAATTTTAGAAATATAAATTGGTAGCCAGTGGAATCTAATTTAGAATACAAAATTAACTTTAAAAACGTTGGTGAAAATAAAAATAGTCTGAATCACAAAATAATGAGATAGCTGACAAGTTAGCTAAATGTCACACACTGCACTCTCTAGGACATGGAAAAAATTAATGTAAAAAAATGATTATTTTTTGCACCAAAAATTCGTGAAAAATATTAGTAGTAATTGGTGAAAATTTGGTGAAAATCGGACAAACGGTTCGGCCGCAGCGAATTTTTTAACATTTCAAACACGTATCTTCGCCATTTTTTCGAAATTCAAAAATCGCCCTCGTTACATTCTTCTTCACCGGCTAAAGAAAATTTGGTGAAAATCAGGCCGGCACCACAGACAAAGTTGAGATCGGTAAAGATCAATATTCGGTTTCGGGGTCTGGAAGACCCTTCCCCAACAACCCGAAGTGGAGGGTATCACAATAACTTTAAGGAAGTCAAAAATTTTAGGAAAAGAAAAATCTTTGGGCGATACAAAAAGACCTTTGGAGGCTAATTGGACGGCGCTCCCAAATACCTAATCTTCAAAAAGACAGTATTTATGATTGGAAGGAAAAATAGATTAGAATAGGCTTACCAAGATATAACCCATTTCTCTTTGTAATTTTTAGCGAATTTTTTATTACTTAATTTATTTCTCAACTTTACGGCCGGCACTTATCTTCTACAGAGGTGAAAGAGACTTAAAAAAGTTTGCATTCAAAAGGAGGCGAATGAGTTTAAAACTCTTACTCATTCAAGAAATGACAAAAAAAAAAGGCCCATCCAGAGCCCTCTTTAATTTTATATCCGCCAACCTTTTTTTATTACGAATATTACGGCGAAGAAAAAAAAACCGGGAGAAAAAATGAAGAAGAAGTGCATACAAAAATTTTTATTATGATAAAAAGAGATAAAGGTGACTAATGAAAGTTTCCGAGATCTTTTCCGGGGCGGTATTAAAACTTCAAAAACTCAAGGTGGTCGGCGATACTGGTAAATGAAGATAAATTGTCTCATGTGATATTCACATTCGGGCTTAAATTGTCTAAATCTCCGTTTCCTTTCTCTCAGAATCACAAAAGAAATGTTTTAGTCAACGCTAGAGATAATAACAATAATTTTTCTTACTACTGAAGAATTTTTAAAAGGAAAGGAAAAAAAAATTTTAATAACACAATCATTCTTTTCATTTAGAGTCATTTCAAGTATATATTTAATTAATTTTAAGAATTCTAAAATTTTCTGATGTTTCATTTGAAACATTCTAATTAAACTGATTCTTCGAATCTTCATGTTTTCCTCTTTTTCAAAATTGTTATCTAAGAAGAAAGAACTTTTTTATGAATGATGGGTAAGATTGTAAGGAGTTGTCTTCGTGTGAAAGCTGCTAAAGTTATTTTACCTCAAGAACAGGGTGCCTTTAGAAAATACAACAATGGCTCAAACTCTTTTCCGACGTCTACCACCCACGGCCCATTTAACCGCGAAATTAGTTTCTCCAGAAGGTAATTATATGCCGGTATTAGAGTGAGGAGGGCTTTTTTTCAGTTTCTTTTATCGACTCTCAATAATGGATTTCGTCAGCTTTTCATATTCAAGAATTGGAAATCCTTCTTTTACCCTCAGGCCTAAAGTATGGACGTAAAAGGACAACGAAGAACCATTTCCATTAGCGGAATTGACTACTTTTAATTTTGCCCCTTTTTTTTACCCCCTTTTTTTTAACCCATCGAACCCATCAATGAACTAAGTATTTGGAACGTTTTCAAAGAACCCTCTTAAACTTGGCACTTAAGCTTGTAATCCTAAAACCCTCTTTGGTTTATTTCTATCAAATACTTATCAAATTAACTCAATATAGTTTAGTTGAAAAAAAAAATTTTATTTATTAAAACTGTTCAAATTTTATTTATTTATGTGACTGTTGAGTTGTGGCTGTAGATTTTTCAATCAAGATTTGTAGGTGGGCTTGCAGCCAAAGATGGAATAAAAAACAGTCAGTCTAATTTGACATAAGATGCTTTTTAATTTCTAGCCGACGTTTCGGACAATTTGAGTCCTTTTTCAAGGCGTAGCCTATAAAATAAAATACAAATTTCAACAGTAATATCCATAAATATAAAACATTGTTTGCCACTTTTTGAAAAACTTACAGAAAAAATGCTTCTTTATCATCAAATTTAAACTTCGTCTATCTAATTTTGGGTGAAATTCCTATAAACATTATTTTTTATTTATTTATCATATTATAAAGCAAAAGAGTACTCACCAGTCTGATTGTTTTTATCAGAATTACGGAAAAATTTATCGTTTTTTTACTACAGAAACGGAAAAAATAAAAAGAATCCGTTTCTGTAGTAAAAAAACGATAAATTTTTCCGTAATTCTGATAAAAACAATCAGACTGGTGAGTACTCTTTTGCTTTATAATATGATAAATAAATAAAAAATAATGTTTATAGGAATTTCACCCAAAATTAGATAGACGAAGTTTAAATTTGATGATAAAGAAGCATTTTTCTGTAAGTTTTTCAAAAAGTGGCAAACAATGTTTTATATTTATGGATATTACTGTTGAAATTTGTATTTTATTTATAGGCTACGCCTTGAAAAAGGACTCAAATTGTCCGAAACGTCGGCTAGAAATTAAAAAGCATCTTATGTCAAATTAGACTGACTGTTTTTTATTCCATCTTTGGCTGCAAGCCCACCTACAAATCTTGATTGGTTTTATTTATGTGCAAAGACGTAACCCATTTTGTTTCGGCAGATTTAAGCTTAAAAAAAATCTGATAGATAATTTCTCAATACAAGATTGTTATATGGAAGAAAAAGAAAGAAAAAAGTTTGCGTATCGAATGAAAGATGAATGAAGGACGAAAAAGTCGACTTTGCTTGTTTACTTCCCATATTTGATACGCGTTCAGAACGTGAGGAATATCAAACGTTTCGGGTTGGAAACGACATTGGAAAAGGGGCTGCGCGGGATAGTCGAACGGAGGATGGATTGCGGGAAAGGGCGCCTGAAGGGACGGGGGGAGTTTTGTGTACTTTGAACCGTGTTCCCGGATGTCGCCAAATATCAAAGAGTTACAGTTGTGTAGTCAAATAAGATCCCCATTTCATGATTATATTTCTTCGAAAGGATATTACGCAAACAGGACTTTTTTCTGAGGAGCATTATTAAGAATTAAAATAATTATAGAAATTTTTTTTAGCTTATTCGGCCTGGTTATAGTCGTACAAACAAAAATGTGTAGTTGGCAAAGCGGTCTTTGTGGATACAAGGCTCTTTAGTGCTTAGCTAGACAGAAATCCTGCTTAATGTGCTTCTCTTCCTTTTCCACATACGGACGATAACCAACGAAAGGTTTGCTGTAAAACAATTATTTCTTCAATCTCCAAATTCTGCCAAGTACAAAATTAATTATTGTAAAACATAATTTTTTACCCAAAGTCAATCTATTATTTCAGTTGGGAAACAGTGATTAAGATTCCGAACAACTAAACTTTCTCATTCGGATTCGGCAAGGTTTCCATTTGTTTCGGGGGACGCTTATTAAGTGGATTATGGTCGGGTTACTCCGGGACATCTCGATAAATCAAGAATTTAAAAAAAAAAATTTAATATCAAATTTAAAACTAAAGATTGAAGAAATTTGTCCTTATTAGTCAAAATGAAATCAGGCTTAAACAGGAATGGGGCTAGAATGTTGAGCCCTGTTTCATTTATTTTCATTTGTGCCCCGGGGTAGGATTTGTTTGGCACATTGCACTTTTTTTCTCCGGTTTTAAAATAGTTCATAAGTCCAAGATTTAATTAAAAATTAACCAAACTAAAATTTGTTGCTGTTGCCGGCGGTGACTTCATTGCTCGGGGTGAATCTTGAGCGTTTGCAAAAGTTTAATTCAAGACTGTCGGACAGTACTTTCCCTGCACTAAATAATACTGAGGATACGTGCCAGGGGCTTTATTAAAAACACTACGTGCTCTGCAGACTGGATAATTAGCCTTGAGCACGTCCGCTGAGGTTTATTAGTATTACTTGAACCCTTTCCTTTTCTTTTCAGGCTTATAATTTCAATGAGATTAAATACCTTATGCCAATTAGGTTGAGAGTACTCGTCTGGGGCTAAACTTAGAAAAAAAAATTTTTTTAACTTCTTAAAAAGAAAATGGGGTCTTAAAGACTAAATAGGTTTCCAAACTCAACCAATTAGTGACATCCATATTGACGAATATCGAACAAGGCTCTCAATATTTTAACTTTCTCATAGTTTATTGTAGTACTCTCCATGGCAGTTTTTTTTTAAGTGACAAGAAAAAGAAGATTTGATGAAAATCTGAAGAAAGTACTTTGGGGAAAACTGGCGACAAATGTCCATCACAGCATTTTCAAGACTTTGAATCTACTTTGTCGGTCGAAAAACCATCTTTTGGCGGTGTTACTATAACTCTCCAAAATATAAAATTAGCATATTCTTTGCGATTTTGTACATAGAATTAGTGTTGTCGAAAATTTGTATATTTTCTTCCTTTAAACGGCTACTGCCAGGTCTTCTTTAACTGCTTTATATTCTAACCGTGTTTCCAAGCTTTAATTTAACTAAATAAAATCCTTGATTAATTTTAATTAAACCTGCATCAATAAGTTGATTTACAAATTTAAATAGAACCTGGTAATCTTGGCTTTCATAGCTCGGTTAGTTAAGTTTGAGCTAGTAGGCCGTAGGTTCGTAAGTTCGAATCCCATTGGATGCTTGAATTTTTTCTTCTATTTTCCATAGGTTCGTAGGTTCGAATCCCACTGGAAGCTTGAATTTTTCTTCTATTTTCCTTAGGTGCTAATCCCACTAGAAGCTTGAATTTTTTCTTGTATTTTCCTTAGGTTCGTAGGTTCGAATCCCACTAGAAGCTTGAATATTTTCTTCTATTTTCCTTAGGTTCGTAGGTTCGAATCCCACTAGAAGCTTGAATATTTTCTTCTATTTTCCTTAGGTTCGTAGGTTCGAATCCCACTGGGTGCTAGAATTTTTTCTTGTATTTTCCTTAGGTCCATAGGTTCGAATCTCACTTGAAGCTTGAATTTTTTCGTTTTTCGTTTAACTAAAAAAAATTCTATTTAGGTAAAAGTTTCAATTTTAATCTATATTTCGGCTATCGCCTGGAAGGAATAACGAATAACGTTGCGATGTCGCATCTGAATCAACCCAGGAGCCTTTTTCTCTATTGAACTGTGGAAACAAAAATCACGTCCATTTGTCCCCACCGCTTTTCCTCTTCTCAGTCCTTTCAAGCGGAATTTTTTTTTTCTTCCCCACTGAGGATAAAAACAAATTAAAGAACCTAGAAACCTTCAGTTTCTGTTCTCAATACAGACATCAAAGGGAAGCTTGAAATATTTCACCTACCTTTTTTTTAAACTTGCTTCTTTTTATCGCGTTTATTTAGTAATTTAGGTTTTTTAACTAATTTTTTTTCTTTTGTTTCAGGATACGGTAAGGAAATATTTCACTCTTCCATTAGCCATATAGTAAGTTATTCTTCAAACTATCGGTTTGATTTTTAAACACCTTTGAAATTTTGTAAGCCTAACTGAAAATTTACAAAGACAGGGCGTGAGCGAGGAATAGTTTCAAAGTAGGATTTCTTAGAGAAGCTAATTTTCTTTGAAAATTTCCATTGAAATAGTTTTCAAGTTTAGAAGCGTGCAATTCTAGCTTTATGGTGTAACAAGTTACGCCAAGTTTAAATTGAAAACAGCTGGTCGTTTAAAAACTACATCACGCTCTAATTATGACCTATATATTAAAGGAGGATTTTAAGTGTTAAGAGAAAAGTTATTGATTTAGAGTTTATTTTTATATGAAGGTGAACAGTCACGATTTTAATATTAAAGGAAGTTAAAACAGGCTGTGGCTTTGATAAAAGGTGTAAGTAGTTGAGAAGGGGAGAAAGGGGATTTCGGGTCCTTCCTTGAGAAAAGCGAGTGGGCTCAATTGTTTCCTAAAACAAGAAAGTTGCCCTTTAAGAGGGGTCCCATTTAAGTTTTCTTTCCTTTAAATATTACCTTCTATTTTTGGAGGAACCAGTCCCCCTCAGAGAATTAGTCCGGAAAAACTTTTTCAACGGGAAAAGAAAAAATTGAAAGTATTCAACTTATTCAAAGTTCTCAGGGTATCGGATAGTAAAATTCTTTATAAACTGCTTTCAAATTGAAGGTTCACTTAGGATCAAGCCAAAATTTTAAATACAACGAAAGAAGGTGATCCCTTAAGAATTGCTTTTACCTCCTAATACGTTTGCGATTTTTCTATGAATTTTTGTTCCAATTTTTAAAGAAAACTGTTAGTTTTTGAAAATTTTTTCTTTTCGAAGTGGGCTTAGAATTAATTTTTTTACTTTAGTACAAAAGATTTTTTTCCAAAATTTTAAAAAACCAACAGTTCTGGCGCAAAATAGGTATAAGAATAACTTTTCATAGAAAAGTTTGAAAGGTAGAGGTATTTCCAATGGAATGGAAAACGTGTCCTTAACAAATATCGGGAAAAAGAGGCTTGATTGCGTAGCACATCGAAGTGGATCAGAAAGGCGATTCGAGTTAAAAGTGTCTTTTCGAGTGTAAACGTGGTTCCAGGAAGAGAATTTTTCTTCAGTATAAATAATCATTTTTCTGGGATTTAGATTTTTCAAGGGTTTCGAGGAAATGACTATCACATTTGTCAACCGATTTCGGCGTATATTATAAAAAAGGAATAAATACAACATGAATAACTAGGTAATCCAGATTCAGTTTTTTATGAAATTTTTCTTTGATTTTCGAAAATTGATATAAGTTTTTTGTCACATAATACCTAATTATTATTCTTTTGGCTCTTCCCGTTAATTAGCTTTACGAGTTACTACCTTTTTTCCTCCTTTTTTTTTCAAACAAAAAAATAAATAAAACGGAAGTGTAATTTGGCTAGGCTTTTACTTGAAAAGAGCCTTGATGTGTCAGACCAATTAAACCCTCAAAAGCTGGTTTTGCTTCAAAGCCGTTGAATTGTTAGAAAGAAAGAGAAGAGATTGAGAGAGTGGAGAAAGAGAGGGAGTGAGGATAATTTTTAAAAAATTTTTCACAATACAAAACAAGTCGGATGAATAGAAGATCGTAATTAGGATTTTTTTAGACTGTACAAAAATATTTTTTGAACAAAAAAATTTACATTGCCAGCACTCCCCAATTATTTGAAAAATATGCTAACCCAATAAATTCCTGTCGCCTCTATTCAAATGAATGAAATTAACGAGACTTTCCACTTGGTCCCTTTAATAGTTGATAGTTAAACCCAAAACATTCTCGCCCACAGGACCGTTCGAAACTTGTAAACCCCAATCTCATGGGAATTATGAAAACAGATTACCTACTTTTAACATTATTAAAACTACGTTAGATAACTTGATTGCTCTTGAATATAATACATCCGCGGAATTCCTGTTTAGTCATTCAAATCTTATTGATTACTTGATTTAGTATCTAGTTTATTTTCCTAATTTTTACTGTTTCATATTTAAAATTAGAAAATCTCGAAAAACCGATAAAATTTTGGTCCGAGTGCTGAATAAATTAATAATGAGTTTAATGCACGCTTCGTGTTTATTTGAATACCTCATTAGGGGATAAAACGTGCCGTTGACTGTTTTTTTCACCATTATCTTTTTGTGAAGAAAAACTTTTTTTTCACATTAATAGATTTTAATTTTAGAAAAATTGTTTTGTTTGATTTTTAAGGGTCCGTTTCACCACTTAATACGCGCTTATGTTTTGCTCACATTTTTCAAAAAATTGTAGGTTTTTTTTTTTCAATTTTTGTGCAATTTTGGAGAAACAATACTCAATAAAACTGGAATTTTATCAAGATTTTAAATTTGCTCCCATTTTACTAAAAATTGACTGTGTTTAGGAAAAAACTTTTTTTAGCTTTTAACTATATTGAACACTCGAAAATATAAGTACAAACTCATTTTATCGAATTTTGTCATTTTAAAAATTGAATCTTTTTCTGATTTTATAGATTTTATATAATAAAAAATTCTTTGTATTTAATTAAATAAATGTATCCTAAGGCCAAATCAAAAAGAAATTTATTAAGAAACCTACAGTTTTATCGCAAAATTGGAGAAACCTTCGAAGAAAAACGCCGCCGTATTAAGTGGAATAACGGCCTCTTAATTTATTGATTGTGTTATAAAATTGGATTTTTTTTTTGTTTCTGCATTCGAGACACAAAGGAAAATAAGGCTTTAATTAATTTTTATAAAGATAAACTTCCCTTCCGCCTCTCTTATATGCTAGCAGATACCGGAATTAGAACAAGCGTAGAATGTTAATGATTATGCGTTTTGTTTATCGTCGAAAGGGTGGGTAGCGAAATTTGATTCAAGGGGTTGATAGCGTTCGTTCCATTCTGCTCACACAAACTCCCTTTCCTCCCCATCCTCTGATTTATAACACAAAAGATTAACAACGTTTTATCTATTGCTTTTCTTTTCAAAAACGTTACTTTCGAAACACCTTTCCTCACGTTTTTCAACTTTTCACTACTTTTTCCACCTGAAAGGTATATTAGCAAAAATAAAGTAAACAAAATGGATCGGGGTGAAAAACGGAGGGAAACGAATCAAGGAGTAAGTGAAAAACGACCGCGTTGAAATATAAAGTAACAAACGTGCGTTCGGAAAATGGGGGCCTTTTCCTATTGTCAATCGAAGTACCCCTCAGGGGATTTTTCGAGTCAGAATCCACGGTGAAGGGAAACAATCCGGCCTCCGATTATAGATGAACGGGGATCGGTTTCATTGGAGAGTCTCAAAGGAATTCTCTATTTACCGAACGGTAACTATCTTAATGCATAAATTCTCTCAGGTATAGTTTCCCAAGTAATTTCACGCGGAATAATAAATCGTTGAAGAACGCTTATTTGTTTGCGTGTTAGGTCTTCTTTTGTAAGTTGACTGGTTTTTCAAAGAAGCAATGTCGTGCGGATTCTATTAAAGAATAAGTAGAATTTTCCTCCAGAAAAATGTAAAATAATCTACCGAATATTGCTATTATAAGCGCTACAAGGGCCTCTCTTATTTCAATAGCATTATAAGAGAAAAAATCGGACTACCGCCATAGAATTTTTAAAATTTCAGAATTTTTCCATTTTCTTCTCAACAAACCGAGCTTTTTTCATTTTCAACACAACTACAAAGGGAAGATCCTATTCAAATTTAGTAAAAATCGGATTAAAATTGCGGGGAAAAAATCGAGAGAACATCGTTCAACATGACGTATTTTACCTTAAAGCAGTTGAAAATAAAAAAATCTGCATTTCGAGATAAAAAATCTATTGTTCACAATAATGCGTATCGGCAAAATACAATTGAACAAAAAGCTCTCAAAAGTTCAAAAATTTTGAGCATAATGCATCGTGCATTATTATTTGGGTATAATACTTCTCACCATAAACTAGGACAGCGAAAGAGCTAGCCTACTTTTGCCTAGTATAGTGAGATGCATTATGTTGAATTGCACTGTCAAGTTTAAAGGTTTTTTTTTCATTTCGCCATAATTGCGTTTTAAACTGCGAAAATAGATTTGCTCTTTCGCTGTCCCTAGTTTATGGTGAGATGTATTATGCCAAAACGACAGAAACAGTTTTATGGCGAAACGACAAGTTCTTTAAAATGAAAGTTTCCCTTATGTTCACCAGCGTTATGTTGAAACGACTTTTATGTCGAAACGACAAGTGTTAAATCTCTTTTTATGATGTGATGTATTATGTTCAAATCTATTATGGTGAACGTTTTCGACTTTTTTCTTTTTGTTGAGTTGCAGATTTTTTATCGTGAAAGGTAACTCGCGATTTCTGCTATTTTATGGTCAAATGCATTACGGCGAACCGCATTATGTCGACACGTATACACTCGGCAAAACCGATAAACCTGAACTTTAGACAGACATATCTTCGCCATTATTGCGAATTAAAAAAAAAGCTCTTGTCATTATTTAAGTTGCTACAAAAGGAAGAACCTGTAATTATTTGGTGAAAATCGGATGGAAACTGCGGCCGCGAGGCAGGAATTTGCGACGGACGGCCGGCATCACAGACAACCTTATGATCGGCAATGATCACTGATCCTTTTTCCTCTACTGGTTCTGGAAGACCCCTTTCCAGACACCGTACCTTGGAGGGTATCATAGTATCCTCTTTGAAGAATAATCTAATAATCTAATAATAGTCATTTTACATTGGGTAATTACTCAAATTAAATAGAATGAGACTCTGATTCTCCAATTTATGCCTTAAAAGCCATAAAAGTGTCTCACTTTTATCCGTAAAAAAATTGTTTAAAAAAAACTCAAACAAAAGCCCCTTTTCTGTTGAAATCATCAAAAATTTGTGTCCTCCCGCCCAAGCCGGTAAAAAGCTTTTCAGTATTGAAGGAGGGGACAAAAAGGGAAATGACAAAACATCTTGCCTTCTTTAAATAATAATGTGACCAAATAAATCATACTTTCTAGATATGAAAAGCTGGATTATTATTTCCGATGCGGAGTGGGCTTCCCTCCTTAAAAGCAGTTCAGGAATCTTTTATTTCGAAACCTAACAGGATCACTTTTCCATTTGGCTTACACCGCAATGGGGCTTTTATTTTCAACTCAGAAAACACGTTCTTTCTATACCAGAATTTGGCAATTTGTTTATATACTTTTTTTTGTCAAATTTATAACTTTTCCTTGATTAAAATTTTATTCAATTAAAACGAACAATAGTTTCGACTCCGTCTTGAGATAGGACTGAAAGCGGAGAAATTACGGAAGTATTACATCCACTTGGGAGAGGGGTTTCTCTTGGTCCGTCGAGGGTTCTTCGCCTCGAGTGGGGTTGAAATGGTTGAAGGGAGAGGCAGAGGGAAGTAATTCTCAATGATATAATTAAGACTCTGCTCTAATCAACGTCGGCTATTGTCAGTGATGTGACACCGGGAGTATTTTGTAGCTTTACGAAATAGAAAGCTAAGGGTTATTCAAGACTCCTCTTTTCATTCCCTTCTATTCATCTGGAATTTTCCTTTTTTGAAATATGTTCTGTAATTGCCTCACGGGAAAAATGAGATTAAAAATAAATATAAAACGCATTCTTCAAATGAAAATTTTTTTAAATTTAAGTCTGATATCAATGCTCAATATTCCGTATTGTGAGATTCTTTTGTGTTTCATACAAAAGGAATTTTTGATTTTTATTTCTGAAGAGTCAGACATTTTCAACTAGAGCCTAAATAATTTATAAAAAAAATTTCAACAAGCACAATCGTTAGACATCCTAAATGAACTTTTCCTTCATCCTAACCCGGTTTATTATAGTTCAAAAGGG
The DNA here is from genome assembly GCA_014119065.1 of Orius insidiosus. Classification (NCBI taxonomy): domain Eukaryota; kingdom Metazoa; phylum Arthropoda; class Insecta; order Hemiptera; family Anthocoridae; genus Orius; species Orius insidiosus. The sequence continues at coordinate 372,769 of JACGAQ010000084.1, read as the reverse complement.
AGCTAAACCAATAAACTGTATAGCAAACTCATGTCACTGATAATCAAATTAATAGGGAAAATATCAAACTGTTACTACTTCAATTAAGTATGATGGCTTCATAATTGGAGACTAATTATTGAAAATGGAACTGTCATAAATATTATTTGAAATTTTAAAATTAAACATTCAGATCTTTAAAAAGTAGAGTTCCATTTGAAAAATCTCTTTCCCCACACATTCATTAACGGTTTGTAGGAAATCCAGAAAGACTTTTATTAGAATTTTATGCGTTTATTGCCCATTAACGTCGAGAATACTTTTTTTTCTCAAAAGATAAATTGTCTCATATATCTTTTAATTTTGTAATGAATGCGTTTTTCCTGTTCAATTTTTTTTATTCCAAGAAAAGTAATAGTTTTGACTTTTTTACGTTTTTTAAATGGATTTTCTAGGAATGGTGAGATATTGATAAGTCACTTGATCATTATTTTTTTTCTTCCTTAAAGAAGTTATTGTGATAACCTCCACTTCAGGTTTTTGGGGAAGGGTCTTCCAGACCCCGGGGGGTCAAATCGAATATTGATCTTCACTGATCTCAGCTTTGTCTGTGGTTCCGGCCGGCCGTAGAAATTTTCCGGAACACTTTACGGGCTCAGGTTTGAACCCATTTTCACCAAATTACACAATCTTCCTTAGTCGGTGAGCAAAAATGTAAGGAGAGCGATTTTTGAATTTCAAAAAAATGGCGAAGATAAGTCCGTTTGAAATTTTAAAAACTGCACTGCGGCCGAACCGTTGCGTTGGTCCAATTTTCACCATCACCAAAAACTCCTTATATTGTTTACGAATTTTTGGTGCAATAAAAAATAATTTTTTTTAGTAGGGAGGAATGTAATAGTTCCACCCTTTGCGAGAGAGGCATCCCTTGCCCAAAAAGCCCATTATTTCTACTTTGATACTTACACAAATTTTGAAAAAATTCAAAAAATTTTTCTAAATGCTTGAAATTATTCTTACCCATTCTTATACTTCCCCCTCCTTCAACTTCCCCTCCTTTATACATCCCCTCCCTAAATTTCTCCTCGGTTATACTTCCCCCTCCTATATTGTTCCTTCTCTTTAAGAAATTTTTTTATTGCTCTTCAAACTAGTACTTTTTATCGGCAACATGTTTAGGGACACTATCCCATCTTCAGGCCTCATAATTTGTTTTTTAATAAATAAAGATTTATAAATAAATTATTATTCCTTGAAAGTCCATAAAAAACGGAAAAAGTTAATTAGGATTAAAGAAACCAAAAAAATCGTTTTGACCATCGATTTTTTTTAGGCTTGAAAGTTTAAGAGATCTGGAGAGAAAATTGTTTTATGCAAAAATTTCGTTTATGAAAAAGGGGGGGCTGGAAAGTCGAGTGAACTCTCCAGGGGCGCGTTAAATATTGTATGAGTGCGCTCAGGTGTCTCCGGCAATTTGTCGGCCTTCATGTCCGCTTCCAACAAGTTCCTCCAAATATGAAAACTTAAAGTGCACGACTTTAGTCGATAGAAGCGAAAAATAATTAAAACGTGATCGCCTTTGTGTAAAAATTGATTTTTTTTTTCATCTCTGATATAAAATACATGGAGGGATGGCGTATGAACGGTAAATTGAGATCGTGCCCTATCGAGTATAAAGGTGACTCACGCCCTTTTTGCAACTAACATGCAGTACCGAGCAAAAACACGTCTCCCTTGTATGTGCACCTTTGATCACTTACGGTATAAATAGAACTCACTTTATTAAAATCCATTCATTCTATCCTTTGAACTTCAAAATGATACTTTATAAATAATTACATTTATAATTACATGGGGATTAGGGGATGTCACATCGCTCCCTCTGGAGATGAGTCAACAAGAAAACGGCCATCGCACCTAGTGAGTTGAAATTAGTTTCGTCCAAGTCATAAATGGTCTTCAAGTCTGCAGTAAACTTGTTAGTCTAAAGAACGAATTAAGTTATTAAGTCGTAAGAACTATTTAAGTTTTATCCCTAACTTCATTAAGAAGGTAAATTTACATATTTCCCAGGTCAAAATTGGATTACAAGTCTTTTTTTCATTCTAAAAAAAAAGTGTAAAAAATTTACGAGTTAGTCACTTCTCAGTACCTCAATCCTACAAACTTATTTAAAAAATTTTAAATTGATGCTCTTTTTATAAGGGAAAGAAGATCATTTATGCAATAAAACGTTAAGAATTGAGGAGCTGGTCTCGTATTTTGAAGGACGGTAATAAAATAAAGTTTTTCCAGTGGAAAGTCTGGGTAAAAGAGATGATGTCAATGCCGCCTCGGAAATAAAATTTCGAGGACTGATCAAACTCTCCAATTTCAAGTTGAAACTCGCTCAAGTATGCACCTTCTTCCTCCCTTACGAAAACTATTTAATTCTTGATTGCTTCCGTCCTAATGAAAATAAATGGGTCATCAATCTTCGTCGACAGTGGCAAACACTTCGACTTTGTACTAGGGAGATTGCTTTTCGAAATTATCTTTTCCGGCGATAAGGAGGAAAAAAACTGGTTTCTAAAATTCTTTACGTTTTAAGGGAAACTCATAAAAGTAAAATCAGCACTTGAATATAGAAAGATGTTCGTATGTTTTTACGAGGGTCCCTTTGAGGGCATCCTCTAATATAATTTGCATAACTCGACTAAATTGGTGAGATCTAGGTGCCGGCCCCAATAGGCTTAAATCCTCGCTTCTGGGGGTCCCTCTCCGGATTACAATATGCAAAACTCCGGATTATGAACACATTCTTCGAGGGATGAAAGAGACTTACCAGGTAATTGGTTCCGCGGGAAACGGCGGGCGGGCGCTCCTAGGATATTTTCTCTTCCATAGTGAAATCAGGGCGACCAAATTGAATTGACTCTTCGCCTAAGCCAGGAGTAAAAATGACGCAAAATTTCTTGGCTCACAAAAATGAATTTTTAAAAGACGATTGAAGTTGATAAAATGTTGAAAATGAATTTTCCAAATAGAAATCATCATTAGCGTTTTTTTCTTTTGAATTATCATTTTCTAAAATTCAATTTCCTAAAATCCCCGTAGAAGCCATATTTGGATTACAGCCATACTTTGGGCTCGGGTATAATAAGCGTTGAAAAGTTAAAGCAAGATTCGCCTTTAGATTATTTAAAGAGAGAAGAAAAAAAATCCAATCTTGCCCTGAAAAAAGAGGCGTTGATATTTGATTATCAATTTGCATAAATAACTAAATTGGGTGGAGCAGGTGCGAAAAGTGAAATAAGGTCCAGTTTTCTGCTTTACTGCTAATCCTGAATTATTTTTTTTCTTCTATGTGGGGTGAAAAATAACTCATTTTAATAAATAAAATCGTCGGTAATTCCGAGACTAATAGAAAAGGAAAGCACTTTGGCCAATACAAGCAACAAGGTCGGGAATAAACGAAATAAACATAAATCCTCACCCAAGGGACAAATAAGTGAAGTTGCGTTGGAAAACTTTTGACTTTGCTGGAACTCTATATACTTGTGAAACCCAAGTTAACTCGTAAATAAGATTGTAACAACTGTCAACGATTTGTCCTTTTTTTCTTCCCTGCCATCCCGATTTATTTACTCAATCCTTTAGTTTGAGTTTTACCAAAGTTAATCATAAATTTTTTTTAGGTGTTAGAGCGAAATTACCAGTCAACCTACCTCAAAATCCTTATGGTGGTGAGTTTATTTAATATAATATTTAAAAAAGAATACAAGATAATCTCTTTAAAAAAAGTTTTTGAAGTCTTGAATCCCCGTGGGAAGTTGACTCACGATGAGCACCCGCTGAAACCGAGTGGAGATAGGTGTTTACAGGATTTGAGCATTAGCCGCGGTAGCCCTTGGCTAGAAATTAAATCCAAGGTTTCCCCCATCCTTGTTGTGAACTCAAGTTGAAAATAGAATTCCCACGAAAACATATTAAAGCAGGCTTTTTGAATCTCATTGATATTTTAAAGGTAAGCTTAACAAAATTCTTCATAGGAGGATGAAAAAATTTGTTCCATTAAAAGTCCTTTTGATTTCGTTTGACTTCCAGTTTTAGAAGGTTGTCATGTTCCGGACACGACCGCAGGAACTTTCCTTGATCACAACTTTCTCAAACAATGTCAACTTTTTGAAATTAAGAATGTAGGAACACGGGTTAATGTACCATGAAATTAACCGAAGAGAGGTCAGAGACTTGACAGCGAGATACCCCGGTGATGGAGTGACTCCGGGTTAGCCCTCCTTTCAATTCTTAAGACGTTGATCTCTCTCCTTGAACAGTCGATCACGAAATTTTACATGTTTAAAAAAACCGAAATTGAATTTTGTTTTCTTCCAATATAACAACCGTTTTAATTAATTATCGGGCAATAATCGTGTTGAGCTACACTTTCACGGTTAATATTCAATTAATTGGCCCAAAATCCACTAAGCCCTTTTAGGGGATTAATTCTCCCGAGTACCAATCGAACGCGCTATACGTTTAATTATTTTGGTTCATATAACTTTACCAAGTATCTTCAGATATTAACCTTGTAAAAATATTATAAATCATTTTAATATTGTAAAATAGCAAGGAACAGTTTCTTCTCATTAAGAGGCAAATAAAATAGAAGAGAGGATGAAAAGTACTTGAAGAGCTTCCAACGAAAACATCCTTAAGGAGAAGAAAAAATATCGGAGGGGGAAGTTCAAGGAGGGGGAAGTATTAGGATGGGAAAGTACAAAAGGAGAGACAGAATAATTTCAGTTATTTAGACCAATGTTAATTTTTCAATTATTTTTTGTTTTTCAAAAAATTATCCAAGTTGTTTTTTTTTTCACCGAAAAATTTTCCAATTTATTTTTGAATATTCTTCGTTGAAAATAGGTATATCAAGGTAGAAATAATGGGCTTTCTGCCAAAGGGATGCCACTCACGCAAAGGGTGGAAGTATCAAATTTCTCCCTACTAAAAAAACAAAAACAAAAATTTTTATTACACCCAAAAATTCGTATAAAATATAAGAAGCATTTGGTAAAAATGTGGTGAAAATCGTACTAACGGTTGGGGCCGCAGCGCAGTTTTTAAAATTTCAAACAGACATTCTCCGCCATTTTTTTTTTTCGACAAAGTTGAGATCGGCAAAGATCAATATTTAATTTGACCCTCCGGTATCTGAAAGACCCTTCCCCTAAAATTCGACGTGGAGGGTATCACAATAACTTTTTTAGGAAGTTAAAAATAAGGAAACCCGCCTGAAAAAGTATATTAGGCCGGAATATCCGTTTTTTTCATTTTCTCTCCCTTTTTTGCTATTTTTCAAATTAAAATTAATATCGGTAACAAAAAACGCCTTCATTATAATATAACTAATAATCTTTATTTTTTTAAATCTGTTTTTTGGTTCGATTTTTTCAAAAAGAAATTCTTTAAAGAAAACCCTTAGGAAAAACGTTAAAAAGCAAATAGAAAAAAAGGAGAGAAAGATTTCTCTTATCTGTTAAAACTCCCGTTCTAAAGCAGACCCTGGAGTGTTATTTTTGCTGTCAAAAGACGAGTAGAATGGACATTGCGTGTTTCACAGTTCACACCAAGCTCGGATTTCACCTAAAACACATATCCTTCCCAATCTATGTTGTAGGTACACAAATCCCGTCACAACTCGCCTTCCAAAATAACAAGTAGGCGAAAAAATTGAAAAAGATTTTTAACGTTATACCTACAAAATGTTTTCTTTTAGAAAGATCTTTTTATATCATGTTTTCACCCTATTTTTTTTTTGTTCGCGTGAGTGTGGGCAGTAGATTAAGGGTTTACCTTTGACAATTTTTGATAACGTAGGGCGTGGACCTAATAGATAATTTTAAGTTTAATTATTTCGATTATGACGATTGTACTTTTTCATATCAACTAATTTCCCTAATGCTTTTTAAAGACGTCTTGGAATTAGTAATCACTTTAACCAATAAATCTATAAGCTGAACATTAGAGATACAAGTTTGTTCCTTGATATAGTAGTTGCGGTTGGCTGTTTCTCCGATATTCCATTTCTATATTCCAGTAGGAAATAGTCCACCTGATGAGGCGCATAACGCTGAAACTGGTTGTGGGACATCCGTTTCCTTATTTTCACTCTCTTCTCATTTTTACTTAACAAATGAGACAGCGGGAAGAGAACGCAGAATGAGAAGAGAGTGAAAAATAAGGAAATAGTCTACCTGATGAGGCGTGTTACGCCGAAACCGGTCGTAGAATATCCGCTTTTTTGATTCCCTCTCCCTCGCTATTAACATTAAAAAATAAAAAATTTTGGTACTTAAAAATAATATTTTTCTCAATTATCATTACCATCTTTATAAACTAAAGATACGAGTACTCTTGTCGAACCTAAGATGTAAAAGAAAGTTAAATAAAACCCCTTAAAAGTGCTTCTTGAAACGAAATGTTTTACGCTGATGTTGGTTTACTCGGACCCTCGTTATCCTAAATCTCATCTCCTCATATTTTGCTCTTTTGATTAATTACGTAGGTATTACATTAAACAAATATTTATTTAAACGTACTATTTGTTGAGGAAGAAAATAGGCCTCGAACTTTATACACAACGAATTTGGAGAATCAATTTTATTATGCCTTTTGGGAGTACCAGACGGAATAAAGCTGGAACTTCAATAATTGAATAGACAGTGTATCAGGAAAACGCATTTGTCGTGTTGTATAAATGACGTAAAGTTTTCGAAATTAGTTGTACAATTCCCACAAGTTTGAATAATTGAAAACATAAAATGAGGGTTCCAAAAGGAATAGCGCGCTTTAATAATAAAATGGCAGGAAAAGGAAAATCTCAAGAGATGACACAAAATTACGTATTGAATAGATTAAATTAAGAACTTCTTTTAAGATAATTATCGATTTATGAATTTTAAAAAATCATTCATGTCTATTTTGTCTTAAAAATTTCAAATTCTCATAAAAAGAATGTTTTGCTTTTATCGATTCGCGTAGTAACAAACCCATCCCTTAGCACTCTCACAAAAAAAGGGGGAGTTGGCGAAAAAGAGTTAAAACGAGAGTTCCATGCTCGGTTCATTTCCAGCTTTATAATATTCATAAGCTATTGGATTCCCTTGAAAGCGGGTTAGTTGGCCCTTGAAACCTTTTATTGTGATATTTTTTAAAAACGGCCGAGCGGAGAAGAAGGAGGAAATGACTGTCATAAATTGCGTCTCGGCTTTGGTAGAAGAGAAGGGGGGCTTCTGGAAATTACAGGGAGAATATTTTCTTCATTGTATATGGTAAGGCAATCCGAATTTCCAGCCCCTCGGCCGCTCCCGACCCCTTTTCATCCCAACGCTATTTCCGCCTCTTTCTAATAACAATATCGCTTAATGTAGAAGGCGCCGATCTAACCGCTCAAATCGCCATCTTATCCCATTAAAAAAGCTCATCTAATTATTATAACCTAATTACAATTTTCTTTTGATATTTTAATTGCTAATTAACGTTCATAAACCGACTTTATTTCGGAAAAATAAAAGCAAAGTTTTAAAATTTTAAGTATTTCGATTAAGTCGCTATTGAATAAAATATGAGATTAAAGAATTTCAGAAATTTCTTATAATATCAAAGATTTAGGATACCAAAATCATGGTTTAACTGATATTTCATCACGTTAGATATTTATCGAATTCCAATTTACCAACAATTTGATATGAAATAATTAATTAGGTTCCTGATTTAACTTCCAAAAGCCATAGCCCATAACTTTCCACACTGGTATTGAAGAAAAAATTACAAAAAAAAAAACTGCTTTTTTTTAATAAATTTTATTTGATATACCCAAAGTCAAAAGTCAAAATTTGGGAAATATAGGACCGTATCGGTTAAATTGTTATTATTAACTTCCTTAAAGAAATTAATGTTATACCCTCCACGTCGGGTTTTAGGGGAAGGGTCTTCAAGATCAGGGTCAAATTGAATATTGATCTTTACCGATCTCAACTTTGTCTGTGGTTCTGGCCTCCCTTAAAAAAAAACTTCCTTCCCCGTTATACTTCCCCTCCGTTATTCTTCCCCCTCCATTATACCCCCCTTATACTTATCCCTCCGTTATACTTCCCCTCTTTTATACTTCCCCCTCCTATATTTTTCCTTCTCTTTAAGGAAGTTTTCGTTAAAAGCTCCTCAAACTCAAAGATCTCCTCAAATGCGAAGAATCATTCTTTTTTCTGAAAACATCTATTAAAACCGATCAACCCTCGTTGTCACCATATCTCTCATCACAAAAAACCTTTAAAAAGAGTCCCTGAATAATTTATATCGTAAATAATTGCTCAGGGGTCGATGTTTGAAATGTTTTATTCCATCCAGAATATCTCGCTGATCTGGGACTGAATAATTTTGTTTGTACTAAGCGAGTGGTGATTTATAAATCTCGGTCATTGAGGCTTTAGTCCATAACAGCCCTTACAAGGTCCCCTCGAAATGTCTACAAAAAATTCTTTTGAATATATTAATTTTTTTCAGCGAACCTCTTCGGGACCTATCAGATTTAAAATAATCTCCCTCTTCTCTTTTAAGTGTCCTTGAAGTTGGAATAATAATTTTTTGCAGTTTCATAGAATTAGGGAGTAAAACAAAAACAACATGTAGATTTTGAAAAAAGAAAACCTGAATGGAAGGGGTAAAAACAAAAATATACCTGTACTTATAAATTGTGATATTAATTCCTAGCTTCCATTGGTTATAAGTGGAAACAAATATGTATAATAATTTAAGTTTAATAGAATTTCATTCATTTTTCCTCTATGTAATTGGCATTCGCTCCGATCATACTATATTGCCAATCCTCAATAGCAAATACACTTCTCTGGAATTCTGTGATGGATAATAATTGTTCTACGTACAGCTTTTAAATTAATTAATACAGCTTATTTACTTTATTTTCAATCTACTTTTTCCAAAATGGAAATCGTGATAGCCACTTCTGATGTGTGAAGTATGAATCCGGATTTTTTATTCTTTAAAAAAAAATTAAATATTGGACGTACGGTACTGGTTAAACTTACATTATTTTAATGGATCTCCATCAATAGAATGTTTCTTCTTTAAACAAAATCAATAATCAATCCACTTTCTGACGCTACCCTAAAAAAACGATAAGGATCAATGAGTCTGCTAGAGGAGTAGAAAGGGTGAAGTCTGGGAAAGAAGCGGCAAGTGCTGAATCCTACCGCTGTAGCGCCTCGATCGATCGAGTGTGATGGAGCATAGCCGCGTTAAGAAAATTTCCGTTGCAAAAAATTAGAGGCGCCCGCATTTTCCAGAATAAAACGGTGTGCACTAAGCCCTGTAGATGGATTGAAAATTACAAGAAATACTTTAAGTCTCCTGGCTAGACGTTGGAAAATACAAAGAGAAAATTTACTTCATAATTTGATTGTGTTCACCCTATAACAGTTTTCTCGGAGAGAATTTTCTTCTTGGCAAATTAGACTCGGCGAAGATTGCTTCAACTTATGAGGAGTAATATGCAATAACCTTGTCGGTCGGGGTTAAGCCTTCTTCGAGACGCTGATTATAAGTGTAATGCGCTCCTAAAGCCTTCTTATAACCCAAGACTATCGTTTCTTTTTAAATTATTAAAACAAAAGGAAACGAGCCCTTTTCTACGGTACTAAAGGTCAACGATTCTATGATAAAGTTAAAAAGCCCGAAGTAATCTTACTTTTTTCGTCTTTTAAAAAGGTAATGTGATTTCTTTTATGCTTGGAAAAAGAAAAAAAGCTTGTAGGAACATTTAAGATAAGTTTAATAGTCAAGTTATTTTATACTGGGTTCTCCAAAATCTTTGTTTCCTAAACACTTAATCAAAGGGAATTTTCTCTGTGGGAAGATTTAATAAGTTTGATATTAGGTATCCATAAAAATTGTCAGGTATAATCTGGCGAATTCTTAGAATTGTAAGCATTATCCGATAAAGAATAATATTATCAGTCTATTATCCGATCGAATCTCATTACTGGGAGGATAGAACGAGAAGTCTCATCTTCTCGAAGTTTAATCTTGTCCGTGAGGTTTCATTCAATTACCAGTACATACTTTCAAATACCTCTCCGCCCATGATAATAAAAAGGGGGGCGGAAAGGATCCCTTCAAAACATTCTGTAAATCCTCAAAATTAATTTACAAGAGAAAAGCCTAATTCTAATTAGAGGGAACCTTTCTGCTTTACACGGATTAGTCTATTTCACCAACTAATGCCTTTTACAGAGAAACCAATCAAGGGACGGGGGCGAATTAAAGACTGGGATGACGTACCATTCACGTTGGGTCAATATCTACTTTTATTTACAGCATTTTTTCCTCTTCTTTTTTTTTATTCTATTTTCCTTACTTGTTATTGTCAATGTGACATCATTACAAGAAACCTTGGGTTAGTGAAATAAACTTAAGTGAACGAAGTAAAGTGCCATTCTTGGCTAATGATCGTCTTCGTCGATGTAGCAGTCTTTTGGCATCCCCTGTCTACTTTGATTTGTCCTCAAAATTATATTAAGACTGACAGAAAAAAAAACCTTTTTCTTTATAAACCCTGTCTTCACTCTTTCATTTAAGTGCCATCCCCGTTTGATTTAGAAATTAAAAATTAATGAAAACCTACTTTTTCATTACGTGTTGCTACGTTATAAATAATGCCAAACAAATTACTATGTTACTAGAATTATTTAACAGAATGAAAACAGTGTGAACGACTAGCCGTAATTGGGTTGGTAACTGGCTCCAGCCCAAAACACTTGTTGCTTCGTGCTTACTTACCTTTTTTTAACGGTTTACATTATCTAATTGGTATTTCTCTTAAATTAAGTCGGTTCCCTCGGCAAAATAAAGTGTTCAAAAACATCAGCTTTAATCGAAAAAAGAATTTTTTTTCTTTTTTCATTATAAAAAAAATAAACAAAAAATGTATATTTTGATTCAAAATATGTATAAAAATGTAAATTAACAATAAAAAAATTGTATTGATATATTTTTCCGTCTGCATATCCGGATGTTTGAATAAAAAGAGTGGCTCCCATCTATCATCCATAGTGTTTTTATTTCCCCTTCTAAAAACAAAAACGTACTCTCGCATTCATAAATAATAAATCACGTTTAAATTTTTGGGCGTTGTATTTCAAGACGTTTTTTTGTGGAAAGAACAAGGTTATTTTTTTAAAAGGCTACATGTCGGCATCATTTTGATAAGAAGGGAATAAAATATGCGATTTTATCACGCGAGGTAGGCCCCTTAACACATGTTTACTGAGTGTTTCAAAGGGAAAAGAAAATACAACGGGGTTTAAAAGGTTTCGCCCAAGGGAAGAGGAAAAGCCCTGTTTACGCCTGGTATGCGAGAAGAAAAGCGGTCAGGTGTTCGGTCTCCAAGGCGACTAAAGGACGAGTTGTCTTCCGAGTTGAAGCATTTTTCAATTTTATGGCTCAACTTGCCATCCAACACAGCACTCGCTAGGCTATAGGCGTCGAGAGAAAGGCAACAGGTAAACTTTATTTATGTCGCTTTCCCTGAATGCCTGATCGCACTGAGGCAATTTCCCTCCAACCTTCCGCTTATACGCTTTAATTGCTCCGGAATTCTCCCTCAATATTTTTTTTTCTTTAATCTATTCCCTAGTCATTTTTTATAATTTCTTGATTAAAAAAAAAATTCAATCTACCTAAAGGTTATCACAGCAGCTAACCCTTTTTTCCTTTTAATTACCTACGTGGAAAATACTGTGGAAAAAATTAAAAGTTTAGAATAGCGCTAAAAGCTGACTTATGTTCTTACCTGTTTTGGGGATTTTGATTAAACTTTCATCTTAAGTCTTCATTTGGTATAAACTAGGAAACTGGCTTACAATAAGGAGAAAGCTTAAGTAACATGTTAGTCAATGACTTGCGGGAAAGGGTGAAAAATCATCGCCACAATCTGAAAGATCTCAAACTGAAAAAGGAAAATGTCGTGCGCCACACGTTTTGATCGGAAAATGGGATTCGCTTGTTAAAAATACATTATTGAAGAGCTTCCAACGAAAACTTCCTTAAATAGAACTAAAAATATAGGAAGAGGAAGTATTAAAGAGGGGAAGTATTACGGAGGGGGAAATATAAAGGAGGGGAAGTATAACGGAGGGGGAAATATAAAGGAGGGTAAGTATAACGGAGGGGGAAATATAAAGGAGGGGAAGTATAACGGAGGGGGAAATATAAAGGAGGGTAAGTATAACGGAGGGGGAAATATAAAGAAGGGGAAGTATAACGGAGGGGAAATATAAAGGAGGGGAAGTATAACGGGGGGGGGGAATATAAAGGAGGGGAAGTATAACGGAGGGAGAAATATAAAGGAGGGGAAGTATAACGAAGGGGAAAATATAAAGGAGGGGAAGTATAACGGAGGGGGAGAATTTTTTTGTCTAAAAATTTTTTAAGTTTTTCAGGGTGGAAATAATGGGATTTTTACCCAAGAGAGGACCCTCTCATAACGGGTGGAAGTATGAAATTTCTCCCTTCTAAAATGATAATGTAAAAAAAAATTATCATTTTTTTTACACCGAAAATTCCTAAAAATATATGGAGTAATTGGTGAACACTTGGAAAAAAAAATTTAAAAAAATAATAAAATTTAAAAAATAATAAAATTTAAAAAAAGTGAAAATCGGACCAACGCGAACGGTTCGGCCGCAGCGAATTTTTTTTTTAATTTCAAACATACATATCTCCGCCATTTTTTCGAAATTCAAATATCGCCCTGGATACGTTCTTGTTCTCCGACTAAGGAAAATTTGTGTAAAAATTTGGTGAAAATCGGATGAAAACAGTTTTCATCTTTAGGCTTCATCTGTGGCGATCTTTAGGCCACAGTGGCCGTAAAGTGTTCCGGAAAAAAATGCTACGAAGGGACGGCCGGACGGCCGGCCGGCACCACAGACAAAGTTGAGATCCGTAAAGATCAATATTCGAATTAAACCTACGGGGTCTCGAAGACCCTTCCCCAAAAACCTGACGCCGAGGGTATCACAATAACTTCTTTAAGGAAGTTAATTTTGGAAATTCTTGCAGTAAATGTATTTTCCTTTTTATTTATTTTTATGTCGTATAAATGAATATGAATTTCTTTACAAGAATAACGATAAAAGAAGAATATTAGGCTAGTGATTCTGTCGTAAAATATAATGAACTGTTGAAATCATATACAAGTATTGCCTGAGGCTCGAGAAAACCCTTTTAACAGCTTTTCTCCTCACGGTCGTTATATTTCCATGGATCGTACAATGTTTAATACATGCCAGTGTGTGAAAATCCTTTGATGTTATCCTTTCAAAAGGCTTTTCTGTTTGAAAAGAGACGTTTCGAAATTTTGTTCGTGAAGTATTTCCGACGGATTTCGAACCGCACCTGAGCGCTTCACGTTTTTGGATGAATTTCAAGCTCAACTCCTTAATTAACGAATCATTTATCACAGTGATAATTAGCAAGCTCGCAAACAATCGTTAAACGAAGTTAAACGAACCTGAATAATTGCCCGTGGTTCAGTTGCTCGAGGATAAATAGGAGATGAAACGTAATGATTTGATAAAACAGTTTTATGCACGATGAAGCGAATTTATGGTTTCTTCATGGAGGTAAGAATAAACTGGAAGGTGAGAAAGTGAAGCCAAACGGTCACCGATGCTACATCCCTTGGATTCTTCAAATCTGTAGTACCTCAAAATGATGGAAAACGTTAGTTTTCGGAAAGCGTTCGGGAAAAAACAGAAGGTCCGAAGGAGTTTTTTAACCCCTTTCACTAAGACTGAAACTCATATCGGGTATTTCGTGGTTAAGATGGAAGTAGGGCGACTAAAAGGGTTTCACTGTGGTTCGGGACTGCTGGCCGTTTTAGTGGTCGTTAGCCTCAATGTTTACACCAAGGAAGGAATAAACTTAAGATTCTGTGAACCTTCCCAATTCATAGGAAATAAAATCTCTTTTTCACCAATAAACTTCTCAAATAATATCAACATTTTAATTTGCTTATAGGTCTTTTTAAATTCAACACATTGATAATAGGATTCATTTTAAATAAATTGAATTGGAGAAACGTTTTAATGAAAAATCTAATTAAACTGCTCGGGACGTTAGATTTTTAATGAAACCGTTTATAACTGATTAAGCTCTATTATTTTCTTGAATTATTTATTGAATGCATTAAAAAAAGACTCATTTCGAACTTCTTCCGGTCTTTATTCATTTTAAAAAAGATATTAGCGAGAAAGTCTGTATTAGCGGCGTAGATCAGTTTGGCACAAAACTAATAAGCGTTTCTGAACTTTAAAGTGGGTAAACTTTACACGCAATTTACCTCGAAGGGTGAAAAGGGAATCTTCTTGTTTACATCTTAATTCTGAAGTCTTTTTCGCACCTAGGTTCAATTTTGACGTTTTCAGGTATTTGCCTTTTAGTTAAATCCTGTTCAAGATGTATCCCAAAAATGGGTTTAAATAGCTTTTCAGTGGTCCCGTCATAATCCTTTCTATCTTCGCCTTTCCTCAATTAAGTTCGTCCAAAGGCTCGCTTACAAAGCCCAAAAAGGAGCAATTTGATAGTGGGCCTTTTATAAAAATTTTTCTAAGACTATACTATCATTGAAACACATGGTCAAGGATGCTTACCCTGCTTTTTCGGCCTTCGCGCAGGAGGAAAGACGAACGGCGAATGGCAACGATTTTTGGGAAGGATACTCGGAGTACGAATCCAACGTCTGAAGGCCCGATTACATAGCCTGAAAATGAGCATTTTGGTAGTGGGCCTTTTATAAAATTTTTTCTAAAGACTGTACGAACATTCAAACATATGGTCAAGGATGCTTACCTTGCTTTTTCGGCCTTCGCGCAGAAGGAAAGACGAACGGCGACTGGCCACAATTTTTTGGGAATGATACTCGGAGCTCGAATTCATGGCCATAACAAAAGCCAAACTGTTAACGCTTTTCCCCAAGATATAAACTTTTCCCACATTGGCCTTTTCTTTTGAGGGCCATCCCAATGACCACGAATAAATAATTATTATTTAAATATTTCATTTTTTTTTTCTTTCAGGTGCGCTTGAAAACTCAGCACGATTTATAACAGAAGGACGTCACCTAAAAGTGGTGCAAACTGACACAGTTACGCTGCCATGCAGAGTATCAAATATAGGTAATATTGTACAATAATTATTAGTTTAAACATTAGGATAGAAAACCGTGGATGTGTAAATACAGAAGTTTCATGCCTGAGGGTTGTTTCTGTCGTTCCAGTGGCTATTATTTAGTACAAGTCGAGAATAGGGTACGATGTCACACTGGGAAGGACATTTGTCAGGGTTGTCTCGCAGCCTCACCCCCAGAGCTCACAACTATTTCAGGGTTAATTGTGGTATCGAACTGACAGCACCTTTTTCACCTAATTCACCTTTTCAACCAGAAACTGTATTAAAAAAATAAAGTTCAAAATTTGATTATGAGATAATACACATATTGTGGAAGTTTAATCTTGGAGGCTTAATAAAGAAGTAAAGAGACAGGGTGAATTACGTTAAGGTCGGAAGCTATAAAAAAAAGATAATTTAACCCCGGCATAAAACATACCTTGATTAATCTTAATAACCGGGAACCTCTTATTGAACTAGGTGAAAACGCGTTTTCCACAAAATGATACCGCAATTCATATTACCGTTTTTCTAAATTAGATTTTATTAATATTTACGATCCGTCCCGGTAACCGGGGAAATTCAAAACGCTTTTCATATTAAGTTTGCATATAAAGTGGTTCATATGTGCAGTTTTTCCTATGCTCTCTTAGATCTTTTTCAAAGTTTGCTTATTTCGGCGAGACAACTTTTCTGGTTAAAAGATAAAACTTGGATCGCATATTAAATACGTTAAAGATCCTCTTTTATATGATGCTATAAAAAGCCTTCAGAAAGTAAAAATCTTTCAGTATTAATAGTAAGGGCTCTTCGTAAAACTAAAATGGAAATTCCGAGTCATCCAGATTGAATAAAATGATACAGAATATGTTTTTAAATAAATTGCTAGAGATCGTTAAGCAAAATGCTTTTTATTCATTTTTTAAATGACATTTTTTAGATGCTCTTTTGTATGTAAAATCAGGAAACGTTCTCAGCAAGTGGAGTACATAATGAGCTAATCCGGTAGATCAATCCCCATATTCCATAATTAGTGGGCAGTAAGGATATGTACTTGATTTCAAAGAGCCAATTTCCGTTCTAGTGCGCCAGTCTACTTTAGGCTCTAACTTTCTTAATTATCTTTGAAACATTTCTTTACTAGAAAACGTAAGATTCCTGAGTCTTCCTAAGGTTAACAGTAGTCGCCGGATGCTTGTACCACCAAGGAAATGTAGAATGCCACCAAGGGGAGCTTTAAAAATGGGGACACCGGCCCTGTCGCCTCGCTGTCATTGACGGGGTTCTCAAATTTTGTTTTACTAAGGGCGCTTTTGTCTCAGAAACTGGCGGTTTTGACTATTTTGAGAATACGAAAGCGGGATATTCGATCTCTTTTTTTTCGGGAATTGGTACAAATAACCCTCAACGGTGTCGAATCGAGTGGACCAGCTAATTTAGCGGCTGTATTTTGGTTTTTTGTTATAATTGAATTTTTATTCTTTTCTTCCATCGTAGAATTTCATGAGAATTTTACTGGACAAGCAATTTTATTAAGACGTATTAGGGAGTAAATCCGATAGAAGTATGTAGTAGAATGTTACGAGGTGGGTATCGTCTTTGCCGTTCGGTAATTAATGGGGTCCTGGGTGGGGAGGCGTTCAGTCCCTTCAGCCAAATCCTGAGATATCGTTCTTATATGAGGTGAGAGTGTCGGGCGGGAGAGAAGGGGGTATGAGCCGAAACCCAATAAAGTGGCCTTCCCGGCAACATTTGTTAGCTGCCTCTCGCCTAACTTCCCTCTTTTACCCCCCTTCTCTTCGCTCTTTACACACACAGAACTCTCCTTTCGTTTGTTTCACTAACTCTGTTTGCTCTCCCGCTCTAACTCGTCGGGGACTGAACTCAAAACTTCGACATGTCATATAGCTTGACGACAAGAAACTGCACTTTGAGAAATTTTAACGTTAATTGTTATGAAATAAGTTTTAAAGGGGTTAACTTTACTCCTTGCCCTCCACATTATGAGGATAATATATTAAATTTAGCAAAAATTTGCAACTTCAAAAAAAGTACTAATTTGAAGAGCTTCCAACGAAAACTTCAATAAATAACAATAACAATATAGGAGGGGGATGTAAACAGGAGGGGAAGTTTAAGGAGGTATTTTAAATTTAAGAAGTGTTTTAAGTTTTCAAGTTTACGGAGGTTTTTTTTTTCTATAAAATTGTTCCAAGTTTTTTTTTCTTCTTTTTTTTGGAAAATTTTTCTAATTTGAGTAAAATCTAAGAAAATTTTTTTAAGTAGGTATCAATGTAGAAATATGTAATGGGATTTTTGCCCAAGGGAGGTCCCTCTCGTAACGGGTGGAAGTTTGAAATTTCTCCATACCTACTAAAAAAGAAAAGAAAAGAAAAAAAAAAATGAACTCCAAAAATTTAAAAAAAATACAAGTAGTAATTTTTGAAAATTTGGTGAAAATCGGACGAACGGTTTCGGCCTCAATGAATTTTTTAAATTTTCAAACAGACATTATCTCCGCCATCTTTTCGAAATTCAAAAATCACCCTCATCACATTCTTGTTTACTGACTATATAAGATTTGATGAAAATCAGGTGAAAACTGTGGCCGTAGAGTGTTCCGGAAAAATGCTACGGCTGGCCGGAACCACAGACAAAGTTGAGATCGGTATAGATCCATATTCGATTTGACCCTACGGGGTCTTGAAGACCCTTCGTGGAGGGTAAAACAATCCTTTTTTAAGCAAGTTAAAAACTTGAAGTTAATCGATGGATAATGTTTATAAAGAGATTACCAACTCTACGTTTCTTGTCTTGTGATTATAATCCTGGGAGCTTTGCAACTTGTTTAGAAAAGGGTTCGCCGAAATCGTTGCCTGGGTTAAGTCCCTTCCCCTTGATTCTCCCAGCACGCCGTCAGTTGAATTTCCTTGAGTGTAATTTGGTCGGGTTTCGGACCCCATTAATAGTCAAGCTCTTCTTGCCCTGGCGAAGAGCCCAAATACCGAAAGAGGCTCACGGGATCCCGCGTGGATTTCCCTCGAACCGTCTGCACCCGGGATCAACCCGTTTATCCAGCTTTCCTTCCCGAAGCTCCTTTCGAATTCACCTAGCAACCGGTAATAACAATGGATACCTTAGTCAACCCTTTTTCTCTCCTACCTTAAACGGCTTTATTCAAATCTCATATTGAAATAGAAAACGTATATTTTTACGCTTCTACTAGAAACATTTAGATCTTTATTTTTATTTGATTAAGAAAACATTTTCAAAGTCTATCAAAGATCTCAGACTTCCAATTTCCACCTTGAATAAGATTTAATAAGTCGATAAATTTCAATGTTGACATTGCGCGGTGGGCAAAGTTGTTAATGAATCTCCGAATTCAAGTTTTATGTAAAAAAAATTAAAGATGTTTCGTAAAAGATAAATCTGTGAAGCGCGGAATTGTGATCGCTCTCCTGAGATAGACTCTGAAGAATTATGTCATTGGCACCCGGGGTTGAAAAGTTGGCAAGTGGTTCTGTCCGTAGCCGCAATATGCTGTCCGTTAAAATTCACCTTTTTTCCCGTCTGGATCCCGACCAAGTTTTTCGCCGAAAATTTAAATAAATTTTTTCGTACGATCGAAATGACCCTATAATTTTTATCCTTTGTATGAAATTAACTTGTGGAAATAAGGACTCTTTATTCCGACCGTGAGTTGAGCCAAGATGGGTTTTAGTGGCGGTTGTTATTGTTAAGGAAACACGATTTCCTGTTGAAAGCATTCCTGAAACGGCTTAAGTTCTCGGGAAGTCGGAGTAAGAAAACGGGATGCATGAGGACACCGGATACAACCTTAAGATGTCATTCCGCTGGGCCTCTTTCATTAACTTTTATTGCTTCCGTCGTGTCACCCATTGTTAATTATTTCTCACAGGATTACCCTTCTTTTATACCATCGTAAACTTTTGACACCCTTTCACCAGTATCAAATATGAAATTTTCAACTTTTTCATCAAAAGAATACGAATCTCAATACTTGATCTCTGACTGAAAACCGTTTAGAAATTATCAAAAGAAGCCCCCCTCTCCATTCCTTTACTCTTCATCCCATTTTGTTCTGAAAATTCCGTTCCCTTGTTCAAAGGTTTACTGATGATACTAAAACTTTGATTAAAATTCCTTTCTCTTGTTTATTCACGGAAGTTTTGATTAATTAATATCAACATGATCCTATCACATAATTCAATCACATTTTTAAGGCATGCAAAAATTTTTTAAGTTTTAACTTCCTTGTAGAAGTTATTGTTTTACCTCCACGTCGGGTTTTTGGGAAAGGGTCTAAGATATCCAATATTGATCTATACCGATCTCAACTTTGTCTGTGATGCCGGCCGGCCGTAGTATTTTTTCCAGAACACTTCATAAGTTTTGAACCAAATTTCACCAATTTTCACACAAATTCTTTAGCCAGTGAACAAGAGTTTCGAAAAAATGGCGGAGATTTGTTTGTTTGAAATTTTAAAAAATTCGCTGCGACCGAACAGTAGGTCTGATTTTCACCAAACTTTTACCAATCACTCCTTATATTTTTTAAGAATTTTTGCCGTAAAAAAGTTGTCATTTTTTTTCAATAATTATAATTTTAGCAGGGAGATCCTCCCGTTACGAGAGGAACCTCTCTTGGGCGAAAATCCTATTATTTCTCCCTTGATACTAGGAAAAATTTTCGAAAAAAAAATTTAAAAAAATAAAACTTGGAAAATTTTTCGACAAAAAAAGGCAAATGACCAAAAAAAAACTTCAATAATTTTTCGCAAAAAAAAACCTCCTTACTTGAAAACTTAAAAGACTTAAAGAGTTAAAAGACTCCTTAAACTTAAAAGACCTCCTTAAACTTCCCCTCCTTATTCTTCCCCCTCCTATATACTTTCCCCTTCTTTATACTTCCCCCTCTTTTATACTATCCCTCCTCTATTCTTACTTCATTATAAGGAAGTTTTCGCTGGAAGCTCTTCAAACTAGTACTTAAACATCCCCTTTCGGAGGTGTACTTTTGGAGTTCAACTTAAAGTTTTTTGTGGAATCTTCAATTGAAACTCATTGAGAGAACATTAAGGAAAAATGCGACAGTCTTAGTAATGGATGCGTAAAACTTTTTTTTTTAACAGTTGGCTTCACTCACAGAGGCACGAATGACAGCAATTTGCTTGGCTCTTAACTTGCTTCTGTGATGAGAGGCTTGAAGCAATAATTACGCACTTGTGCTCTAGTAGTTGTGCGTAAGAGCGTATTATTGCCACCTGTACAACTCAACCCTATATGTCACAATATCCCCGTCTCTCAATAACCCCCGGAATATAACGTTAGAGAATCCTCTCTTGCATAAAGATTTTTACGCCTTTTCATATTTTTAATCATGGGCCCTGGTGTCCCTCGCGGATCACGGCGGGACGGGCTTTGCGTTTAAAATACCGGAGACTTTTAATTAAGAAACATAAATCCAACGCTGGGTCAACCCCCTTTTGTGGTTTAATCATCCCGTAATTTAATAATTAAATGCACGAGAGGGCGCCTATTAAAACCGGTAGATGGCCCAGAGAAGGGAGAGAATTTAATTTGTTGAATAGACACCACCATTGAATAGGCTCCGCTGATCCGATTGAATTTATAGCCCGTAAAGAACAACTTACCGACTCTTTATCCATCATTCTAAAACAGGTTTTCCTTAATTTTTAAAAAATTATTTGAATATGCTTCCTAAACTCAATTTTCCTGTTGTGCATCAAGCCACAAATTTTGCTGTTGTGCAAAAAATGCCGACTATTTTTAAATACAATTATCCTTAAAATTTAGAAAAAATGATCACACCTAATAAGAATCAAAAGCAATCATTATAAAGATGTTAAAATTTGTTTGATTAAACTTCGAAGTGTGTTTAACAAAGTTAACAAAATTGTTCAAGAGTTTCAAGTGACTGAGTTGATTTTCCAATAAAAACCCGGAGCTAATTAAATGCGAGGGAAAGGGTAAAAAGAGAGACACTTTCCCTAAATTATTCCCAACTAAAAGTATGATGGGAATCTATCTTTTTAACAGAGAAATAAAAACGGTTGATGTGCCTTTGAAAAAAATAGGAAGAGGAGGAAAATTCCATTTTTTGACGCATTCCCCTTTTAAGAATAATAGGTAGCCTCAACTATTGATAAATTTTGGCTTTGAGGGAAGAAAAGTAAAGTTCAGGTCTATTGTCGTCGTGAAGGAATGTCCGATAGCAGCTCAATAAATAACTTCGAAAGAAAAAAAAGAAAAAAACTTTCTCTTTTGTCCCTTACAAAAAACTTACCTCGACAGTTGGAACTACAAATCGTTAAACAAATTTTTTAAATAATAAAATCCTTCGCCAAAAAAATCTTATTGTATTCGAAGCAGGGAATGGTTTAACGACTTATCGCCGGCAGAGGGAAAAGAGAGGGAAGAGCTCATCCTCTGTACAATTTGTCCGCCTTCTATCATCCCTTCCCTCCCTCCCAAGGGAGTATTTTTCACTCTGACGTAATAAGCCTTTAATTCAATTGTCCGGCAAAACACAGACTCGACTACCTCGAGTGTGAAATTCTTTCTCATCCCTTTTTTTCCCTCATCTTCTATAAACCTTTTTTTTTCCTCTCTACCTACCGCTTGGGATTTTATTCTCGTGTATCGCTTGTAAATCCGGTTGTCTAATTCAGCTCTTATGTTAAGCCCCCTATATTTTATGTTTATAACTTCCCTCTTGGATTTTTTTTTACCTATTGTTATTATTAGGCTTTGAACAATTTTCTTTCTCCCTATTAAATCCTACCTTAAAAAGTTATACAGCAATTTCTTTCTTATAAACTTTTTTATTTGTTAAGATAGCTAATGAAAAAAAAGTTTATTTCAGATAATAAGTAACAATACTGAGTCTTGAAATTAAAAAAAGTTATTCTTAAGAAAAAAAACTTAACGAAATTTAAGACTTTAATTAGTTTGTTTTAATTTACTTGACAAATAAATGTGGGATTGGAATAACTTCAGAAATGCGGAATTTCACTTGTGGTCCCCAAGGGAGACATTTTTTTTTCTGGAACGTATTTAAAAGGAATGGAAAACTTGGTCTGGTAAATTAAGTCCGACGTTCTCTTTTGAATAAAAATAAAAAAAGGTTCTTTTTTTAGCCTTCCCCGTTTTAAACGTCTTTGTTTTATCAGTCGATTTTCCTTCTGAGAGGGCAAACTTTAAAGAGCTCTTCTTTTCATGCATGGATGAAAATGAAGATTTCTTTTATTGAAAATGAGATTATCGTTGTCAACACATCCTATGGATTTATTCTGATTCTGTTTTTCTTAGTGAAAATGTGAAATTCACCTCCTTTTTCTGATTTTGACCGTATTGATATAAACGTCAGGCTACTTCAACGGTCAGCTTTTAAACCGTTAAGAAAATGATTAATGACTCCTCGGTTGAACGTATCCCGAACCTTTTTTCAACGTATGGCTTATTGAAAATATTTCAATATTTTACCACATATTGAATAGATATTTCAATCTTTTAGGAATATTTTTTCAGGATTTTTAATAAACGTTGAGCTCTAAAAAAAAAGATTATAGAGAAATGAATATTTCTCTACTAAAGTGTTAGGTAGTCTGATGATGATAAAAACTTTTCAATTTTTTTTCAGGAAAACTGGTTAGAGCGTGGAAAAAAGGGATTGCCATTTTGACAGCGGGTGATACGAAGCTGAGCCCGGACGATAGACTTTTTCTAGTAAATGGTTACGACCTAGAAATCAGGGATGTTCGATCTGAAGATGAAGGCGAATACGTTTGTCAAATAGCTTCCCTTCAACCGCAAGAAATAACGCATACACTCGAAGTCCTTGGTGAGATAAACTATTTTTATTTAAAACTTTTATAATAGGATAAAGTCCTTTAAATTGTAAAGCAGTAAAAAAATGGTCCCATTTCCTTATTTTATTTTAACGAGATCTTAGGGAAAGGAATTTGCGCTTATTAAGTTAGAACACGTCTCGGATTGTAATCAAGTACTTGTTACAAAAGTTGGTAAACTCATTCTCGAGGGCGGGGGAGGAGTCTGCGAATGTTGAAGTCGCAAAAAGGGTGGGAGACTCTTTTAGCGTTTAGACGGCCCTCAGGGTTGACAATTTCAATTTTAGTACGTACGCTTAACTATTATGCGGGCTCGTATGAACGCGGGGCCGTTTACGAGTTTACTTCTCGCCTCAAAAGGATTTTGTTGAAGTTTGAGAGCTCTAATTTCGCTTTTACGACTAGTTAACTTTTAAATTCAATTTTGAGTACTTTATTAATCAACACGTTTTAAATCGATTCAAAAAAGTCTCTTTTAATAGGAAGTTTATGTGACCGAGAATAATTTGTAGACTCGAGGTCTCTTTGAAACTAATAAAAATAAGCCTCTGTTTGCGGCTGGCCCTCAGCCAGGCTAAGCAAATAGCCAATGAAGGGTCAACCCCCAAAAAACCTTTCCACGACTTCTCAGAACAAACTTTTACATAATACTATTGTTTCCCTCCTCTTTTAGTTTGTATATTTCAACCCACATTCCAAACCACAAATTCCGGAGAACCTAAATTCCTTTTTTTCAAAAAATAAATTTTCTAGGTTGGAAAATATTTTAGTGGTTTAATAAGGTAAAAAGTTGCGATGCCATACTGTAGTGGCAGTTTATTAAATGTTGTTGGCGATAAAATAATACGAGGAAAGGTCTGATCTTGGAAGCTAGGGGTCGGTTATTGGCTTCGATTCCTTCTTTTCTTTTTGCCAATATGACGGAAAAAATGGTATTCTTTCAAACTTACGAAATAGAACTAACAAATCCCAGTAGTAAAAAAAGTTAAATTGAAATAATAAATATTTTAACTGGAGATTAAAATTTAAACGTGAAAGTGAACCAAATTGATTTAGACGTTTCATAACTGTTAATTGTTAAGAGAGGGGGCTTGAATTAAAGTCTAACCAGATTTACAAGGACGGAATTTGCGGTGAGAAGTCCAAACACGATTACAACGTACAAACCGCACTTTACAACGCAACTCATTATGAATATTACGAGAAATTCCGGTTTATCTTCCGATTCGATACTCCTATGGGTTTCTATGTATTTAAAAGTACTAGTTTGAAGAGCTTCAACCAAAACTTCCTTAAAGAGAAGTAAGAATATAGGAGGGGAAGTATTACAGGGAGTGTAACGGAGGGGGAAGTATAAAGGAGAAGTAAGGAGGGGGAAGTATAAGGGTGGGAAGTTTAAGGAGGTCTTTTAAGTTTAAGGAGTCTTTCAGCTCACTTCTTTAAAGTTTTTAAGGTTTTTTTTTTTTCGAAAAATTTGGAATTTTTTTTCTTGTAAAAATTTTTAAGTTTTTGTTCTGCTTTTTTTCCCGAAAATTTTTTAAAATCAAGGTAGAAATAATGGGATTTTTGCCCAAGGGAGGTCCCTCTCGTAATGGGTGGAAGTATGAAATTTCTCCCTACAAAATGATAATTAATGTTAAAAAATTATATTTTTTACACCGAAATTGTAAAAAATACATGGAGTAATTCGCGAAAAAATCGGATCAACGGTTCGGCCGTACGAATTTTTAAAATTTCAAACAGACACGAAATTTTTTCGAAATTCAAAAATCGCGTTTCTTGATCACCGACCAAAGAAATTTGATGAAAATCTGGTGAAAATCGTTGAAAACTGTGTCCGTAAAGTGCTCTTGAAAAAAATGGCCGGATGGAACCTCAGGCAAAGTTGAGATCGGTGAATATCAATAGTGGAAGACCCTTCCCAAAAACCCGACGTGGAGGGTATCACAATAACTTAAGAAAGCTAAAAATTCGACCTAAAAATGCCAATTTTTTATCAAAAGTCAAATGCTTAAAATTGTTTCTCAACTTAAATCGGGAATTCCGGTTATGGCTTAAGTTGTTTGGGAGGAGGGTATGGGAAAATCGTGAAAATAGGCCCATTATGTAAAGTTCGGAAGGAACGCTTTTCGGTAAACAAAAACAGGGCCGTTCGAGAAATCACCCGGATCCAGACCCTTTGCACTCTTATCAAAGAGCCCATAGTCCGCCCTTTTCTTTTGTTCTACTTCGCGGAACTCCGGCGGTTTTCAATGCGAAGAATTTATTTTTCCAGTCCATAACTTTTTTAACTCCTCACTGAGATTTAGAAATTCTAGAGAGAAAAAAAATCTACCCACTACCAATTATTTTTCTCTCTGTGAAGGAACCTCGTTATGCACTGGTGGCAGCGGTGGGTTCGAAAACTTCGCATTCATTTTCTTCTAAATAGAACGATTTTTTAAATTAATCACCATAATATTTCCGTTAATTGCTTGCAAAGAATATTTTTGATAAGCAATCTAATCAAAGTTTATTGAAAATTTTTCTTTGGTTTGATAACTCAGACACGTCTTTTATTAAGTAATATTTACTCCAAATGTGGTTTTCGCGTTAACAGCTCCCATCTGGAGAGTTTGCCAGACTCCCGGGGTGCCGCTTTTAGTAAAGAGAGTAAGAGTAGAATCTACAAGTATTCACCGAGGGCAGACATTCAACGTAATGACACAATTTGCTTACACTAGGCTTCTCCGGAATATTAAACATCACTTATCTATTCAAAGTTTCATTTGCACTCCGGGATTTATGCGGGGCTTTCCATTTAATGAAATTTTATTTTAAAAGATACAGGTAGAGTAGTTTTGCTCACATAAAAACGGAGCTTTTAGTGGCGAAAGTTGTCCCATGACCCGTACTGGGTATTTCGGGGTTTGAAAGGAGGAGTTGAGAACATAGTGACTTTCACTTACCTTCCCAGGGGAGGAAGTCATAAATAAATTTATATAGAGTCGTGTTAAGGGCAGAATGCGGATGTTAGAGAATGGAGAGAAGTCGTTTCCTTTTGCTGAGTCGGGAGCAACAACGAAGTTTCTTCTATGAGACATTACCTAGGAGGAAATTTATTTTATCTCGGTCATTATTTTCACAATCCTTTTATTTTTTTTGGGCCCTTTTTTGTTTGCTTACTTTGTCTCAGAAGGTTAAGAAAAAAGTCAACGCCATCAACTTCTTTAGATAAAATAACAAAAATTAAGATTTGTAGATATAATTGATTCTGCGACTACTGCACCCTTTTGCAAAAGGGAAGATTGATCTTCTTAAAGAAATCAATTATTCCAAGAAAAGAATTGAAATTGTAATTAAAATCTCACAGCGATTAAACAGACCATTTCACGGGCAATAGAGTAAAACGATTGGATCGGCGTCGGCGCTCGCCAGCGAATTGATAAGGACGCAGAACAATGCCGACACGGAGGAATGGTTAAAAGGCGCCCGGAGACTCGGGAGAGAATTATTCCCGGGAACAATAAATGGCCCATAAATAGGCACAAAGGGTAGATATAGGGACAAAAGAGCTTCATCGCCTCGTTCGGAAAGACGTGCCAACCGTTCGAGAAAGGGCCGATCCTATATATGTACGACTGCGTTCCCGTTATTACTAAAGTTTATCTTCTGAAATTTTTAACCTTTTTATCGACAGTTTGTAAATAAAACCGACCTTTTCTAGGGGAATAATAGCGGGGTCAGTGAGAGCTGAGCTACAAGTGGCGCCTGAGATGAAGGGTCAGTGAAAAGGGACGAGTAGGCTTTCCTCTCTATTTCCTCTTTATGTACAATTCTGCAATATAGCCTTCTTCATTTAAATCAAATCAGCAAACTTCAATAAAAGCTAATTTTAGCAGATTAGAATCGGTGATTGACGTTCTTATTCACATATGATCAGACATTAGGGAATGTAATTGATGTTTGCTAACTGGCGTTGAAGTATTGGACACCTCTCGACGAGAATCACAATTTCCTTTAAGTGATTACACTCTGCACATTTAAGTTCCAATCCTGAGAATTAATTCAGGGAAATAGACCTACTGATTGCTTCAAGAAAAGATTTATTGAAAAGACTTGTTTAATTGATATTTATAGATGGGGAGAATGTTTATGATCGAAAATCCTAACATATAAATGTCAGGAGCATTAGCCGATAATCGGAAGAAAACATGAAGCAATAATTTTGGGATTTGTCGACTCTTCGAGAGATAAATATTGGAATAACCCTACCTAAGCAGACCACTTTTCTCTTTTTTTCTTCCCTCCCTCTCTCTTCTTCAAGGGTAGTATTTTTCGTCCTTTTTGCTCGGCGGGTCTTAAAACTCGCCCACCCTTTCTAATCGCACGCAATCCAGGCTCACCGCCGAAAACGATCTCGCAGCCACCCCATCTGAAACCCTCCCACCACCGTCGCTTTTTCCTACTTTCTCATCTCCTTGGAGCAAACTTGGTTTTCGGCGGGAGACCTCCCTCCCAGCCTCCGTCCTTCCCCCCTTTTTCAACAGAGGATAAATTAAACGTCCGTGTACTTCGGAGAGGGATGACGAAGGGAAAACTTTCACCGCTTCACTTAATATCATTCCAAAATAATTCTGGAGAAACAATAACGAAACATTCAACCGCATAACTCACATAAACGTCGGCGAAGAATAGGGTTCTTAATTTTTAATAGTAAATTAAAAAGGATCTTGATGGGGAAAAAAATTCATCAACAATGCTTTTTTAAATTTTTAAAAAATAATTAACATTTTAACATTAACTACGTAAGTGCCGCCATTTTAAACACAGAAGGCTTTACATAAATTATATATCTTTACTCTTAAACTAATTAGACATACATTTGAATATTTTAAATAATTAAAATGAAATTTATGAAACTTAATTTTAAGGATGATACAATTTTTTTTCCATTTTATTTGGTGTCAAATTTTTAATAATGCGAAAAAATTCCTTCTAGAAAAATTGAAGATTTATTGAGCGAAAAATTCCCACTAACTGGGATTGGAACCCTGGACCTCTGTTCTCCTGTATAACTCGATTAGAAGGTTCTGGGTTCTAATCCATTTTGTGGGATTTTTTTTTAGTCTAATAAATGAGTTAGTAAGATAGAATCAACAATTTCCGTATTAATCGAAAATCGAAGTGTCGCTTTCAACGGTAAACGGCGTTTCCCATCCTAATCAAAATGACATTTCCCTTTGTAATAAAAAGTTTAAAGCGAGGAGGAAACAACTAAACTTACTTTTAGGTTGATTGTTCATAAAACGTCCATATCACCGGAGTAAAGTGAAGATTAAAAAGAAAATGTTCGAGTTGATTGAACGTTTAATGACCTCCTTATTAACCCTCTGAAAGTACCTACCCACTTCGTCCTTTTTATTTTTTTATGTAATAATATAATAACCAATTTTTTTTCCTTTGTGCACTTGTTTTCCTTTTTAATCTTTGTCGTTCCTATAACTTTTTTTCCCCCCTGAGGATATGAGGTTTAATTTTGTTTGTTTTTGACATTTTTTTTATTGAAAATTTTGAATCTAAATAATCTTCATGTCTTTAATTAATTTTTTTTATGCAGTTCCTCCAAAAATTTTGGAAGTATCTGGCGGAGGTTTGGTGGAAGCAAAAAAAGGGACGCCTGTTACTTTGGAATGTAGGGCTAAAGGAAATCCGGCTCCATTTTACCAATGGATTAAAAGGGTAAGCTTTTTTTATATCTCCTATTGCATTTAATTAGTCCTCAAACAAAATATATAGATTTAGAAAATTGTTATAAATTTAATCGATTTTCCATCCCATTTTTTATATTTAAAGTTTTCTGGGTAAGTAAAACTTTATATTCGATGATGGCAAGATAATCCTTTTTGAGATTAAAGAGTCACGTTCACAACTAATCTCCTCTCCCTATTCGTATAATCAACGCTGTATTTGCTCAGTCGCCCTTTCTCACGGCTACTGTTTTACGATGCTTGTGTTTACGTAAAGCTTTTTTATTTTTCTAGATTCTTTTGTGTCGCTATTGGCGCGGATAAACCTTTTTTTATCGTGGAATAAATTATTGGTTACTATGAAAATAAAGGTGCTGTTTTATCATTCGGATTACTTTTTAATCTTTGATTTACAATGATAACGAGGAAAAAGATTGAGATTTGCTTTTTATCAGTTATCACTATTAAGGCTCCATTTTGCCACTTAAAGGCGGCGTTTTATTTGGCGAAAAACTGTTGGTTTTTCAAAATCATAGTTTTTGAGGTTAAAAATTTTTTTTTCGACAAATCGAGTTTGTATTTAAATTTATGAGTATTAAATAAAGATAAAAGCTAAAAAAGTTTATTCCCAACTTCAATCAATTTTTTGAAAATGGGAGCAAAAAAACTTTATAAAATTATGGTTTTTAGCTACGTTTGTTCCAATGATCTCTTTAGATGCAGCACAATCAAAACGGAAAAAATTGTAAAACCAACAGTTTTCTCCAAAAAGCGAAACTTCAAAGACAAAACGGCCGCACTAATTTGTCAGCTCTCCTCGCTAAAATTTAAACTTGAAAAAATTTATTTCCGGCATAATTTTTTTCTTTATAAACCATTTTTTTGGTTTTTAGTTTCTATTTATTTTTTGTAAATCCGGTTTAAAGAGGCTTAAGTCTCGTTGAATCTTTAAAAAGGGCTCGGGAATTATTTAACGGCGCTGTAAGGGGGGAAAAAAATCAGCGTTTTATTTGTTCTGGCTTTGTTGAGAATTTCATCTAATTAAAAATGTAAATTAAAGCCTTCTGATCGTTTTAATACAAGAGAGATTGGATCGCCTCCAAAATCAATTGGATGAGCTATTAGATCGACAAATACGCACTAAAGTACATCACATTAATCTTAATTTTTTTTAAACAAAGCGTACGTTTTAGATGAGTTTTTAGTTTTCCCCTTCATTCTTCATTTCAACGGTGTTTTTTGAGATCACCTTTGAAAAACTCTTTTATTAAACCACGGGTCGTTGGTCCGACCTACAAACAGATACTGGAAATTGAGGTTGTAAAAAATATAAGAGGGGAAAGAGAGGTCGACCCCGTGCGGTCTCTGAAAACTTCGCCTTCACTTCTACCCTCCGGTCCCTGAAAATGTAGTGAGTAATGGAACTGGAAGTCTTTTTTGAAACGTAATTAATTGAGATTTAAAGCCTGGGCGCATTTTGGTTAAAGCGGCTTAAAATATATATCTCCGGCAAAGGGGATCGAAAGAAATAAAAACGGGGGTCATTTTGAATTGATCACCAGGCGATCCATCATTTAATGTTGTAAGGGTGTCATATTCAGAAAATAAACTCAGATTTACATTTTTCACGTGATGAACCACCCAAATAAAATCTCTAATTTTAAATTTTAACAAATATCATTTTATTGAGTTATTTTTTAATTACTCAAGTCGTCGTCCTTAAAAAGAAGCAATCTTGCTATTGGAGATATTTTTGTTTTAAATTAAAGAAAAACGAAAGATAAAAAAAATTACTTTTTGAAAAACTGATAATCTGAATGGAATTAATTTAAAAATTGGTTTCATTTTTTTTCCTAGCACAATAGATGAGAGGAGGAAAGGGGACTGGAGTGAAGTAGATAAGGCATTAAAATAATAAATCTCTAATCTCTTCTGAATTGTAAATAGGAAGGATGGCACCCGGAGGGGGTTGGTTTGATGTGGAAGTCGAGGACAGGGGAGTCAGAGGGCTGCTGTATATACATAAACAGTCATTTACATTGGTCTCAGATACAGGGTGGTTGCTATTGTTTCATCCGGATAACGTTAAAACGATTTCATTAAGTTCCGAGCCCCCCCGTTCTCCTAGCGCATAATTGACTTTTTTTAATTAGCCGCTCCCACTTCTCGTGCCTCAACGACTCATCCGACTGGCATCGGGAACAAAAGATTTCATAATACTCAGATTTCTGAATCCCCCTTTCTCTCCCTATGGGCAGAAGTTAATTTAGAAACACTCGAGTGAATCCTCGCCCCTTGTCGGATTACACACTCGAGCCGAACGAGTTTTAAAATGGCTCAATGCGGATAAAAAGATCAACCTAACGTCAGTTATTTGTTAATTATCGACTATTTACGACTCATTCATCATTCAATATTTTGGGGGAGAAATGCTATTATCAAGGTTGAAAATGTCTTCCGGCCAATTGAAACGGGGGTGAGTTGGGATCCGACAGTTACTTTCCCATATTTGAGCATTAAAAATCGACGGAAATTTTTTTACAAAACCTAGTTCTCGTTAGTTTGGAATGTCTAGGCGGTCTTGAGAGCAGTTTTTCCGAAAAAGTTTTCCTTTGGAAAATGGAAAGCTAACTTTTCGACAAAAGATTTTTTTCCAAAAAAACCGCTAGCCATTTTGTTGGTTTGACGAACTTTCCAAAAATATATATAAGAAAATCCGATGAATAGTTTCGTCATAATTCTTTTATGAAGATTTGTAGGAAAAATGCTCGAGCGCTTATGAAGGAGTAAATGAAAAGAATCTCTATCCCATAACGTTTCCCTGGGTACAGCAAACTTCAACGATTTCCCATTTTCGAAATAATATATGTTGACATTTTCATAATGAATGAGTATGCCTATCAAAGGAAGATTCGCTGAAATTTGGTGAAAATTTCATTCATGTACTTTTAGGAATGGACGGCCAGCATCAGAGATGCCATCAGGATCGTAAAATTGATTAGTTATTGAGCTGATTAATTAATCCATATTGCTCCCCGTGATCTGAAGACCCCAAAAACCGGTTCGAATAGTGATTCAATTACTTTGTTGAAAATTAACCTAACACTGAGATTTTGGGCTCCTCTCCTTGGGACTTTTCAATTTGACAATTCATGGTGTTACTTTGTAAACAATTAAAATTGTTTAAACAATAACACGAATGAAAAACATTACGATGATAAAACGAAATATCGGAAATTTCTGATACATTTTAGGGTTAAGTGTGCTTCTTGTGAAAATGGCCTCACTGACCTTAATCACTGATCTCGGGCAAATACCAAGTGGTTTCGAACCTCTACTTCTCTAACCCCTTCTCGCCATAACCCTCCTCGATCCATTAGTCTTCCAAACAATTTCCATTAGGATGAATAAATACTGCCTCATTACACAATGACGTAGATTTTCGATAAAAAAAGAAAAAAGTATAAAAAATTTCATCCTTTAAAAGTACGTTGTACAAGCGATTTGTCAGTTGTGAAATTTTTATGTGAAATCCAAACAAGGAAACAGAGCGTAAGGGAGTCGGATATATGTAGCTGTAGGCTTTAGGTCCGGTTACACAACATTTATACATGACACAGGCTGTAAATTAAAAAAAGAAAAATAAATAAAATAAAAAAACTTGGACACCTCCCAATCATCGATAAAAAGTCCAATTTCCTTATTGAAACTTAAAAAATTAAAATCACGAATAATTTCTTCCGTTCCAGGAGGCTTAGGGTCCTGGGTTCAATCCTAGAGCAGTGAGGGAAGTTTTGCAGGCTTACCGCTTTTTGGATTATCTTGATTAACTCCATATTTGGCGGAGTGTATAAAATTCTGAGCCAATTTTCATCCGATTTTAAAACTTCCAACAATACCGATCTGAAGTTTGTCTGTACTGGCCGGCCGAAGCGTCTCTCTCTTTTAGTATCGGCCCTCGTTGTGTTTTTATCTCAGGAAAAGTAGCAGAAATAAGGAGTAGATAAAAAATCTATTTTTTTAATTTAAATAATGTTGTCTTCTGGTAAAAGCAATCTCCATACGAAATGGAAAAGGGTTCTCCATCAATTAGTAACAATCACATTTCATTACAATTCATCCTCTGATTTCATGCTCGCTCCATTCCATTTCATCGTCAGTCTAAAAAGCTTCGATGATTTTATTCGTTTATCGTTATCACTAATTGATGATTAAGAAGTTCTCAAACTCTCGTTTCTTTCTATTTGCGGTGGGAGATTGGAATTCAAAAGTTCTCGGCGAACTAAAAAAAAAATGTTTTGCTTCGTTCTTTGGATTTGTTATTCAAACGTGGGAGAAGTATGAACAAAAGTCGCCCAACTGAATATAACTTTAGGAATAGTCATTGATAATTTTTGGTGCGCTGACATCGAGTTGCAATAAAACTTTATACATTCGAACAAACATTGGGGCCGTGTCGGGGAAACGGAGAGAGGAAAAAAAATGTCCTAATGAAATAGAGTCGACGTGGAAACTCGATTATTGAAACTCTTTGAAAATACGTCGCCTGCCCACATACGGCTTTTTTAATCCTCATTTTTTTCGTCTCTTAAATTGAATTTTTCATTCGAGTTAATCATATTTTATCAATTTTTTTAAACAATATGTTTAACTTTCAAAAGGTTTTTATTAGAAACCGGATTTAAAGAGGAATTAATTTTCTTTTCAACTTGTGGCGTCAGGGATGTAACTAACCATCTCAACGTTTATTCCATAGCCACAATAGTGACAGAATCTACCTGGGCGATCTGTTAATGAGGGGGCATAACTCTCTTTCTGCTTGGGAGAGGAATGCTTGAAAAGACTCCCCGCGTTAGTCAGGCATCCAGCGGAATCATTACAGTCGACAGTCCGTCCCTTCCCTCATTAAGCGCTATTGTACAGTCGGGGAATGCCATTCCGACCTTTGCTCTCACTACACACCCATTCATCCACCCTTCCCCACCTATGTATTTTAACCTCGATTTTTGTAGGTTGAAATTGCAAATTGTGCTTATTAAAATTTCTGAAAAATTTCCTCTCGTTTATTCTTTTCACGGAACCTCCTTTTTTTTCTCCTCTTTAAAAAACCACCGACATCTCAATTTTTGAAGATAATACTTAAGTTCTCTCTATTAAACTATAGATTTAACTGAGGCGCTCCGGGTACGAAGGGCGAACTCGACAAAACGAAGTTCCGAGATATTCGCAATTTAAAGTTTCGGTTTTTACGTATTTAAAGGGGAAAAAATGGCGAACTCAACATAAAAATTATATGGGTGTATTCACCAAGAGGTCTAGAATCTGAAAATGAAAAAAAAACTGGAGGACCCTTCCCCAAAAACCCGACGTCGAGGGTATCATAATAACTTCTTTAAGGAAGTTTAAAAAAATTTTTCGATGTCGAGTTCGCCCTTCGTACCCGGAGCGCCTCAACTAAATCTTTAGAGTAACGCAAAAAAAAACGGCGAGTAAAAAAAAAGTCTTTCTGAAAGCTAACACGTGTCATCCGTCACATTCGTAATTTTTGAAAAGTGACACGTAGCACATTACTCGGGTTACACGTGGATTTTAGAACAAATTCACCCACAGTGGAGTGGATGCTCGAGATTGAACAACCTACCTACTTTCAGAATAATGGTTTAGTTAGCCTTTACCAATTTAGCTTATCGCTAAACTTTATCAAAAAATGAATTTATAAAATTTCTTGTTCTTTGCCTCTTTCAGGTTAAATCGAATTTTTTTTAATAGCTGCAATCCTTTCCAGAAGAACGGATAAAATATCTTTTCGATCTCTTTTAAAAGTTACCTATTACACGTGACAGAAATTTTTATCATTTTTTAAAAATCTTCAGGGTGAGTTATCGTTGACAATCAAAGGGATAAAAAAGAGGAGAAAAAATTTTTTTTTGAAAAATATGCGAAAAGTTTCGAAAAAGTTAAGTAGGAAGTTTTTCCCCTTTAAAGAAGAGCCGAGGTGGAACCGTAAAAGGATTGAAGTTTACCAATTGAATCCGTGAGGAGAGGACCGGAATGTAAGTCCAAGTAGTAAAGTTCGACAGGGCGGATACATAAAGTGACGGGGTCTCCCAGGGGTTGCATCGTACCCGGAAAAACAGTGGAGGCCCATAAAATATCTCTTCGAAATTCAAATCTCAACTTTGAATAACTCTAATTAGTTGACAAAATCGCGCTCTAACGAGATCTGAAATCCTGATTTTAAATCACACCGGGTGCCTCAAAACTCATCAAACATCGTTTCATCCTTGAAAAATTTGTTTAACGTTTAAAAAATCAAATATCGGAATTTTTTAAAGGTAAACACGCTCCTTTGCCCATGAAAAAGAGGTAACCCGGGCTCAAAGCGACCTCTTTTACCCTCCCAAACCTATCTACATAAGAAATCAACCACGCTCTCTCGTTTTATAACATCGACCTTACAACTCGAACCACTAGAAAACACTTTTGCATAAAAAATTGTATTCTATTACAATGAAAATTATTTATAATTGAGATAACGTTTAAAAACATCTTTTTTTTAGTTTAATAAAATTAATGAAAACCCAAGCTTTGTGGTCGCCTATATTGACAAGGGGCCAAGCGGTTCACAAATTACTAAAACCGTCTGATTTCAATACTTGTTTTACCGGGGTTTCATTAAATTATTTACATTCCTTCAAAATGAGTCTTTTCATTGAGTTTTTCAACTCAATGTTGCTATAAATCATTAAATAATTTAATAAAAATTTGAGACTTCCCGGGTTCCAACCCCCTTTCGTGTCAGTTTTGCTCCAATTTTGAGAGAAAACTGTTGGTTTTTCAAATCTTTTCTATTTTGATTTGGCTTTAGAATACATTTATTAACTTAATTACAACAGATTTTTTTAAAATCATAAAAATGTAGAAAATTAGAAAAAGCGTCAATTTTTTAATTAAATATACGATGAATGTAAAAATATCGGTAAAACGAGTTTGTATATATATTCAAGAGTGTTTAATAAAGCTAAAAGCTCAAAAAGTTTTTTCCCATCCACAGTCAACGTTTTGTAAATTAGGAGCAAAATCGAAAACTGGATAAAATTAGGATTTTTAAATTCTTTTAGTTCTGATTGTTTGTTTAAGACTACAGCACAATAAAAAACAAATTTTTTTAAACAACCAACAGTTTTTTAAAGTGACTTTACTTATTTTATTACAATAATTCATGATTTAATTAGTATTTAGCCCCCAGAAGAAAATAAATAAATAATATTTTAATTAGCCAAACCTGACTCCATAAAACCTTTTTTATTGATTTTTTTCTTTCAGACGAATACGACGATGCCAGGTTTACGGCCTTTAAACGGATCAACGATACTTTTAGGAGAAGTGAACCGTCACCAGGCAGGTGTTTATCAATGTCAAGCGTCAAACGGCGTCGGAAAAGCAGCTGTCAGAGAGTTAACGCTGAGAGTTTTATGTAAGTGAATTTTTTTATCGTGTAATTTGTCTTTTCGAATCAAGCCCTTTTGTTGAATAAAAAAAAAGGTGGGAAGGGATTGTAAAAGAAGAAAAAACGAATGGACGAGGTTTCTAAAAAGTAAGTTGAGCCAATAAGGCTACTCTGTACCGTGTCGTAAACTAAGGTTGAAGTAGAATAGAGTTTTGTTTACAAATGGCGCCCTTATGTGACCTAATTTAAGGTTTGCTTTAACAAAGTTTCGAGTCGGTAGGGGTTAGAACTTTCTCCAGAAGGTTAGGTTTAGAATAAAACAAAGCCTTTTTTTGTGCTTTTAAAATAAATCAATAAAAAAGCTTAACTTTTTAAGTACTTACTTTGTCTGGCCTTGTTCTTAACCAAGGACAAATTTTTTTAAAAATTATATTAAACGTAAAATAAAAAGAGGAATGGAAAAAGAACTCCGGTTTCAATCAGGTGAACTATTTCAATATTAATAACTTAATTATTATTAAAAAATGAGGTAGTGTTTGTGAAAGTGTGGTAGGTAGATGGGGAACGGTTGTTCTTCCCTACCTTCCTGCATTCTCGTACAAATCGCCTGAGTGAGAGGAACCCAATTTTTAATACGAAAAAAAAATCAATAAAAACCATCTCATTTTTTTTATAACACATTCAGTGGTAAATATGTGTGAATTATGAGCTCCTATTGCAGAAATGGATCGCCGCCAAAATCCGCCCTTTTCAACTTCTTAAATATTGTTCTTTCACTTAGCTAAGAATATAAATTTTCAGAGGGGGTAATGTTTCCCAACCTGGAAAAGGGTTTTTTCTTTATTACCTTCTCGATGATTCTTCCCCGACGTAAGTTATTGGGTGTCCCATATATTAGAAACCTCTTTTTTTTTTAAATCCAATTATTATACGTTCCCAAGGCATTTTTATAATATTTCATATTTTTTGACGTTTTTGATACTTCTATAAATTTTAGTTTTTTTTGAATAAAAAGAAATCTAAAAGATCAAATCGTTTATCGCAAAAATAACTTAAAAATAATGACCCTGCGGTAGCAGGGACTAAAAGGTAGATTTCTTTTCATGATTAAAATTAAAATGTATAAACACAAAATATATAATTATGTTATAAAAATGATGATATAAGAAAAATTGCGCCACTGAGCCCCTAGAAAAACATCTGATAATTTTATTAATAAAATATTTAATAATTTCCCGGTATAAATTCAAATTTTTTTTAAAGCTTAGCTAGTTCAATATTTTGCGCCTGGCTCGTCCAAACCTGCTTTAATTAATTTTTTACACGCCCTCGCAGAGGTCTTAAAGTTTTTTTTTGCAAAAGGACTAGGATTTCAATAGAAAATGCCAATTTTGTCTTTTAAGCCCTAAGTAAAGTAGGTGAATCGCTGGTCCGATTTCAGCCATTAACGAACTCGTCCGAGCTATTGAGATAAAAACTCTAAATACCGGATATCGTCACCCTCACATTAAAATTGCTCCAGTTATCGTGCTAATATATACATATGTATATATATAAACTTGGTACATTACAATAGGTAGATTTTTGAAGAAAAGAAATCTACCTAATAGAGTCAGCGAAATATCTGATAAAACGAGATAAACGTGGACGTAATGAAACTTTACGATATGACGGTTTGAGTTTTCAGGGTTACCATAAACTTTAACGGTGTCTGCTTACCCGTAATGGCTGATGGCTCGCAAGCTTACATTATTCCACAATACCTAATCTAATAAAACAATAACAATTATTAATATTGTAAATTATTTAAAATAATGTCCTAAAAACTTTTACAACTTTTCTTAAAGTAGAATTTAAAATTTAATTATTATTATTTAAAATAATGTCCTAAGAACTTTTACAACCTTTTCTTAAAGTACAATTTAAAATTTACTGTAAAACATTAGGGACTAAAGATATTTTTACATTCCCTAAGTACTCTTAAACTTTCGAGAGTTTGAATTTTAATGTTTGACCTAAAAAAAATTTAAAGTTTAAGCTTTTTTCTTTCATTTTGCATTTTGTTTTTTTAGATTAGAAAGTATTTTAATAAAATGTTGAATGTCCACATTCTTCAGAGAGTTCATTGTTATGCATTCCTATTCGTATGTTCATGAGGATTTCAAGATTTCCCTCCGCTTGAAAGTTATGATCAACTTTTCTTTTATTCATCCCTTTTTACTATTTAACCTAAAAAAACCTGGGGTTGCTTGAAGAAGGGATGAAAATTGACGAAAATATCAAGCCCATCATTCAAGATGTTTGAATAAATTAAAATAGTGAAAGGAAGGCCTTTTTTGGGGGGAAATTGAAGGCCCGATATTGTTTATACACCCTTCAAACTTTCGAGTTCATTATTATTCAACAGCCCCATCCAGTCGGATATTATGCCCACTCTTGACTTTCGCGTGGAAGTCCCACGAAGTTGAGTGGATGTAAGCCAAGTAGGTTAAGCTTTATCCTT
Source organism: Orius insidiosus (assembly GCA_014119065.1). NCBI lineage: Eukaryota > Metazoa > Arthropoda > Insecta > Hemiptera > Anthocoridae > Orius > Orius insidiosus. Next base: position 333,985 of record JACGAQ010000084.1, on the reverse strand, counting down.
TCGAATTGCGTGTTCCTCTTATGGGTAGGTAAGCTTAGCATTTTCAACGCCCTCGAGTATATGAAAAGTTCAGAAAGGATTTTCACACCTGAAATGAAAGTTATATCGTTCTTACATTGTTTACAGACAACTTTTGCTTGTTTTAAGATATTTTCATGTCAAATCTATTGAGTTCCCCTTTTTAATGAATTCTTGAGATAATATCAGCAGGAAACTCCAGAAATTGAAGTATTTCTCATATTCGAAAATCTAGACAGTCAGGAATTTTTTGAATACAGAAAAGACGAATAATTAGCATTAATTTATACAGGGTGGTCCAGTTTAGCAGTTAGTATAAAAAAATTGGACAAAAAGTATAAGAAACTGAGTAAAGCTGTAGTTTCATTGGTATCAAATCTATATCCATTTAGGAGTTATGATTTTTTTTTCATTACTAAAACCAGTTTTTCATATCTTAAAATGTCAGATATTGACGGTTTTAGTGAAGGAAGAAAACCATATCTCCAGAGCGGATAGGCCACCCACAAATTTTATTTTTATGAATTTTATGACAGAAAACCTTTATTTTGTTTATATCCGTTTGGAAGTTATGATTATTTTCCTTCATTAAAACCAGTTTTTCAAATAAAAAGCCAGATATTGACGATTTTTCGGAGAACTGTGAAGAAATCATTACTTAAGCGGATAGGGCGTTTTCTGAGTAGATAACTTAAATTTTATTAATTTTATGACGAAAAACCATTATTTTGTGGCTAATCTGGGCTAAAACAAGCTGAAAAATCTGTTTATAAAACAAAATGAACTCTTCTGAAAGGTTAAGAACCTTCATAAAAATTTACCCTAGAGGATATTTTCACTTACTACGATAATTTCCAAACTTTCTTTTTCGTACTTATCTCATGAAATATTTATAAATATATATTTAGACTTGCCGGTATTCGGAGAACTTTGAGTATTCAGAGGGGGTTGATGAAAATCGGATCGATCGCTCTTCCACAATGCGTCTAATTAGTTAATTACAAAATTAATTAATAATCCACTTATCAAATGAATCTCGAGTATTTTTATTGAATGCTTTTAGGGGGCCACATGTTTGGTTTTATACAAAAGAGTAACCAATTAAATTTTAAGTTCCTCAAAGTAGTTATTGTGATACCCTACACGTCGGGTTTTTTGGGGAAAGGTCAAATCGAATATTGATCTTCACCGATCTCAACTTTGTCTGTGGTTCCGGCCGGCCGTCGCATTTTTCCGGAACACTTTACGGCCACAGTTTTCAACCGATTTTCACTAAATTTTCTTTAGTCGGTGAACAAAAAACTAACGAGGGAGATTTTTGAATTTCGAAAAAATGGCGGAGATATGTCTGTTTGAAATTTTAAAAATTCGCTGCGGCCGAACCGTCGCGTTGGTCCGATTTTCACCAACTCCTTATACTTTTTGCGAATGTTTGGTGCAAAAAATATTATAATTTTTTTACATTATTTATCATTTTAGTAGGGAGAAATTTCATACTTCCACCCGTCACGAGAGGGACCTTGGGCAAAAATCCCATTATTTCTACCTTGATACTTAAAAAAATTTTCGAAAAAAAAAACTTTAAAAAATTAGAAAATTTTCCTTAATTTTATTTAACTTTATAAAATTAAAAATAAAACTTAGAAAATTTTTACTTTTAATTTTTATTGCGTCCGTATTCCGCAAGTTTATTGATTTTACTATCGTATATTGGTTAACTCTTTGTTAGAAAATTTTTTGAAAAAAAAAAAACGCTTTTTTTAAAAACTTCCACTCTTTCATAATTCAACCACCTTTATACTTACCCATCGTTAATACCTCCCCTTCCTTTTTACTTCCCCCTCCGTTATACTTCTCCTCCTTTATACTGCCCCCTCCGTTATACTTCCCCTCTTTAATATTTCCTCCTATATTTTTACTTCTCTTTAAGGAAGTTTTCGTTGGAAGCTAACTAGTACTTTTTTTATGACGAAAAATATAGAAAGAAAACTTTACCCAAGGGTTTTAATTTGGCCGTTTAACTCAGCCCCATAAAAATGTCAAAATACGCTTTTTTCTACCCCCCTTTCCGCCGTACGAAATGGCCAAGATAGAGTGGATATATTTCTTCTCTTCCGTCTTTATTTAGTCTCATTCTAGCGGAATAGGAGTCTGATGAATGTTTCTTGTTTTTGCCACTCAGAGCCCTCGGCCTTTATTCATTAGAGGTCCAATTCCCCATTTAGGCGACCCTTTGACGACTCGTTATTAATGTATTAATTATTCCCTCTTCTTGTTTGTGAATCGTCAACGGTGAGAGCTCCGGTATTGAATAATAAAATAATAAAAGAGGGCCGGAGAGGATCCGACGAGTGATACATTTTAAATCGGACCCGTTCATTAAAAAAGCAAAAATGTTGACTATTCAAAGCTCATTAAAATACGACAGTTTTTCTCAATTAATAAACTTCTAAGGCCACTTGAATTCCATTTTGTACAAAAACTGGTGGATTCTAAGGATTGACAAGTGAGTTGAATAAAAAATATTTTTGTCATCTTTTTAAAAATATATGAATAAAAATTTTTTGACCACTCGTGTAGGAAGTCAAACAAAATTATGTCCTTCTGTTCGTCACGTAGTGTTGTGTGTGCTTTCAATCAACCCTATCCCGCGTTCAACCCCATCCCCTTTTCGTCTTCAACAATAACGTATATAATCCACGGGCACGTTCCATTTCACGATCCGAAGCACAATTGTCGCCTTTTCTTTGTAAATCCTATTTTGCGCCCGTTTTTATTGTCTAATTTTTGGGTCGTGAAAAATAAATCTTCCCCAGTTATAAACAAAAATGACGTATTTTAATGATGCCATTCGAAAAGATAATGACTTTCTTAAAAAATTGTTTTTTGTTCGAGGACTCTCCGTTGAAAGGGAACTCAAGTGGGAAACTTGTCCGACGGAGATTCACTCTTGGTGACATTTCAGAACCTTTTTATCCTCCCACGATGGAAAGTAGCGAGGAAATGCTTTTCGGTCGTATCGCTGAGACTTCTTTTTTCTCTCTTTTTTTCTTCTCTGTCGGGACCCTTTGCCGACGTTTCAGTTTCCCGTGGATAATAGAAAAATTTATCCTTCACAACAGGTAAAAATATCTTAAACGCTTAAATCCTTTTTTTTTAAAGCATTCTTCTAACGCAACGCCTTAACATCTAAATTAGATGCAAATATTTATCATGTCAAGTTAGAAGAAGATTTACAAACAATCCCCGATCCAGAGAAGGGGTATTTCCTTCCTTTTTCAACCAAAAAAATCCCCTTTTTACCAAATTTTCGGGATTCACCTTCATTTTTTGACGGAGAAACCCCCTTTGCGTAGTCTAGTTCTAGTAGGGCGTAATTGATTACTTTTTGAAACCGATTACGTTTTGATCATTGTAATCTGACTTTTAAAAAAATCATGATTTTTTGAATACTGAACTTGGTGATTACAAAAGTAATCACCTTCCTAATTACAAGTACATATTTATAATTAATTTTGTAAACGATTACTAAATGTAATCACCCCAGTTGATGACAAAAAATAAGCGATTACCTAAGTAATATGATTACTTTAAGATGATTTTTAATATTAAAAAGAGTAGTTCTAAGCGTTCAGCAATGCATATTGCATAGTAAAAAGTTATCATTGAGTAATCTATCACTCCGAGAGCATTTTAAGCCAGAAAATGTAATCATGATGTTATCATTGAGTAACCTATCACTCAAAGATTGTTAGATTACTCGATGATTACTTTTTTCTGGCCGAAAACGCTCTCAGAGTGATAGATTATTCAATGATTGCTTTTATTATTTTTTTTCTGGCTGAAAACGCACTAAGATTGTTTTATTACTCAATGATTACATGATAATTACTTTTTTCCTGGCTTAAAACGTTCTCAGATTGTTAGACTACTCAATAATTACTTTTTCCGTGCCAAAAATTTTTACCTACTTTTTATTTAAGTAATCATTTTTTTAATCATTAATCATGGTGTGATTACTAAATTACAACATTAATGTTCTTTTGCGATTAATGATTAAAAGTAACCACCACACTCTATAAGAAATTATGATTACATACTACGTAATCATTAATCACATGGAAAATAATCGATTACTTTTGTAATCTGGCAATCACGGTTCAAAGTAATCGATTGCTTTAATAATTAAGTAGTAACACATAAAAGTAATCGATTAATAATCTGTGATCGATTACTTTTTGCCGTACTTTGCTTTGAGCTACAAAATCTTTGTTGGCCTCAGTCAAGGAACCCTTTTTTTTTTTCTCTTTTATGCTTGGGAGTTTTCTTTCTTTTCCATAATTTTCAGGCCCAGAAGCTCATTTAAACGAAGATATTTTGAGTATTCCTCAGTGAAGAGAAATTTCCAATTTTTTTTTTTTTGTCCATGACGAAAAAAACAACCCTTATATGCGGGGGCGCTTTTTAATTTAAATTGAAATTGATAACTAGGACTCAGTTTATACGCCATTTCTTGTTTAACGTTTAGCTAAAAGCTATAAAAAATTTTATAGTATTAACAAATATTTTGGGCTTCAAATAAAAAAAAGTCTGAGACTAAAAAGTAATTTTTTGATTTAATGAAACCTAAAGTTTGATATTTTTAGGTCAAATTTTTTATATTTAGGAGAGAAGGAAGAAAAAGAACTTAATATTTTATAGGTAATATCACCGTTGGTTTCATACGTTTTTGTCCATAATAAAAAAAAAGTCAAACACTCCTTAGATGGACAGAAAAAACATCAATATTTTATTGCAGAACAATTTTTTTTTTTTCAAAGTAGAATGGCGTGAGAGAACAAAAAGTCTATTAGGTTTATTTTCTTTTCGGAACAACGCCGTTCTATAGGAGCCATTGTGGTTCACTGATTTGTTGTGACGGTGGTAAAAACGAGAGCGGTAAAATCCAGGAGCGGAGAAGGGATTGAGCTTCAATGTACGTAAAGCGCCCCTGAAATTCATTGTCTATTGTCTTTTCATCGGCATACGATCGGAGCTTCCTCTCATTTTTTAAACACACTGAAAGCAAGCTATAAACCACGTTTTTTTCCCTCTTTCTTTTTTTAAAAGGAAATAAAGGAGATAAAAGGTTATTTTAAAGTTTTTAATTAACAGGAAAAGGCTTTTGCCGGATGGTTTCGTATTAATGACTGACTCCAATGTACTAGTTATTATCCCCGAATTAGGTGCTGTTGAGCTGGAATCACAGGTTGAAATTGGCTCCTCTAAAACCTCACCGCCAATCTATTATAAACTCTTCTCTGCGCTGTGGATTAAACAACCAAACAATATCGACATTTTCTGAAGACTTGAAAAGCCAAAAAGGGTGAACAATAATTAATTCTAATTGTAGATTTTTTAATCAAGAGTATAGTTTTTAAAAAACCGTGACTGAAAAGTTTTAAAAGTAAAATTTCGATGGAAAACGTTTAGATCTCTCCCGGAGAGAACAGCCGACAACTTCCGAACTTCGCCCCAGGAACAACATTCGCATTGTGAATAAATTTCACATTTTAACTTGTGAAACAGTTTCGAAGCCGCCGAAACTTCCCACCCGTTCGATCCCCGTCCCTTAACCGAGATTTATCCCGCCCTATCGGCAACGATCTACAATCCAATCCGTCTCCCGATAAATAAATCTGATATAAAGTTAATAATCAATTATCATGAGATTAGTGACTAATTAGGTTAAAATACGCAGTTTTTTATCTTTAAATTTTTTAGGCTAAGCCAAGCCTTTTTGACCATATATTTACATAAAATAAAATTTTTTCAGCCAAAAGTAAACAGATGAGAATATTTTAAACATATGTCATAAAATTAATAATCAATACATTTTGTTGAGATATCCTAAATAAACCTATTAAAAACTGTTTTTAATGAGGTGACCAATGGCGCGTAATCCTGTGATTTTAGGGAAAGGCCTCGGCTTGCCAAAGCAAACAATCCACCCTGGAAATTCACCAAGTCCAGCACAACTCGATTTCTCCCGACCGATCCTTCCCCACATTTTTTACCGTAACTCAATAAATAAATTGTTTATCATTAATAAAACTATGCGTTAAATAAAGGGTTTTCACCATGAAAAAACCGTTTGAAACACAAATAAACGTTTGGAGGATTTCTCGGCGGAAGACTAAAAAAAGTACTAGTTTGAAGAGCTTCCAACGATAACTTCCTTAAAGGGAAGGAAAAATGTAGGAAGGGGAAGTATAAAGTAGGGGGAATTTTAAGGAGGGGGATGTATAAAGGATGGGGAAGTATAAGGATAGGGAACTACAAAAGGACGGGAAGAACAATTTCAAGTAAGTTGACAAATTTTTCTTTTTTAAAAAAATTTTCAAAGTTATTTTTCCAAATTTTATTTTTGTTTTTCAACAAACTTTGCAAGTTTTTTTTAGTTGTTCGTCAAAAAATTTGGTAAGTTTTCCGATTTTTTTTTTTTTTTAGAAATCAAGGTAGAAATAATGGGATTTCTGCCCAAAGGATGCCTCTCTCAAGGGTGGAAGATTCAAATTTCTCCCTACTAAAAAAAAAAAATAATAATAATAAAATTAAAAAAATTTATTACACCAAACATAACATTACACCAGAAGTCAAAATTTGGTGAAAATCGGACCAACGCAATGGTTCGGCCGCAGCGCAGTTTTTAAAGTTTCAAACAGGCATATCTCCGCCATTTTTTCTAAATTCAAAAATAGCCCTCGTTCACCAACTAATGAAGATTGTGTAAAAATTTGTTAAAAATCGGTTGGAAACTGTGGCCGTAAAGTTTTCCAAAAAAAAAAATTCAAAGGCCGGACGGCCGGCCGGAACCACAAACAAAGTTGAGATCAGTAAAGATCAATATTAGATTTGAACCATCGGGGTCAGAAAGACCCTTCCCAACAACCCATCCTGGAGGGGTAACAATAACTTCTTTAAGGATGTTAAAAGGAATTTTGATGTCCCAAAATATGAAGAAATCGATTTTCAAAATTAAAATAGGATAATTTTTAAAAGCGCTAGAAATGCCTCAAAATTCGGTAACTTTCTTCTTCAACCTAGCCCTAAGGATTAGCTTATCCCTTGCTTTATAATGAACTTAATGAAATAAGAAAACTGTAACCTTTATTGCAACTTAAACTATAAAATGAGGTTTTACAGCTAAATAAAATTATTACTCTATTTATCTTCTCAATAAAATAAGCATAAAAATTCGTTTTATACCTCTTTGAGTGATAATTTTACCTATATATAATTTTTATAAGGTATAAACACTGTATTTTTCATAATGTACTTTCAGGTCGGAGAGATTTCATTTTTATGTACTGAGTGGGAGGAATGGCTGATAGAATTTTATGCGAAGCAAAATAATTAACCATCAAGTTCAAAACTTTATTTTCTATGCATAAACAATATTTTCGTCAATATTTACGTGTTTATGGAGTTTAAATATAGATTTGAACGACTGTGAAGACAATAAATCAAATAATAATTAGATATCGAAATCACGGAAGGCATTCTATTGTTGAACGTTATGGCAGCAAGTTTGTCATCGGCTACAATGTATTCAATCCGCCTTGATGGTAATTATACGATTGAATTGCATGACGGGTTTCCTCCCTCCCCGACAACAAATTGACAATCTAAAGAGAGACAAATTAAAAAAATTTTAATATCGTTTCAAAAAGTCTTTTTATTGATTTTTTTTGTAAAAATCAAAGGAAACATTCGATACCGGAGGAAACACGAGTTCAAATAAACAGGATGAATCTCACTTCGAAACGAAGTTAATTAAAGGAGCAAGTGTTCGCCTATAAAGCCGTTTTCCATGTTAAAATTGAGCTTTTACTTTATTAATTTGTTCAATGTTTTAAATGTTTTCGTTATTTTATGAATATTAAATGTGGTTGATGAAATCCCTTTTGTCTTTATTGATTTTATGGGGTTTCTTCGTTGAAATAAGGAGTTTTCTAGCTCTTAAGGCTTTGGCGCTAATGGACGCGAGTATTTTTAAGAACTCTTTGGGAACTCTAGAAAAATTGGCTTCCTAAATCTTATTTGGCTAATAGCTTTCGCGCTAAAGTGAAAGGGCTAAGGCGAACAAATTACGTTTTAGAGCTTCTATTAGGGCCTTTAATGAATTCTTGAGGGAAGTGAGGAGAAAAAAAATAAAGAGTCCGATATACGTGACGACTTACAAAAAAACCTTCAAAATCATACGTCAACGTCCAGAAATATTAGAAAAACGTCAAATCATCGAATATTTCTTTTAAATCCAATCGTCCTCGTCTTAAAGAAAAGTTAGGCGAACGTATTGTGACATTTTTGACGGACAACCCCCTTCTCAACTTGGATTAACTTTATATAAGTTTATATAGCCTTTCTGGAAATAGGGAGGAGAAAAAAAATTCAATATTCTTTTCTCTGATATTGAAGCCTTATTTTTTAAACAATACAATAATTGGCATAGTAAGGAATCCTATTGTACGTTTTCCTTTTAATGGCCCATTATGGCTCTTTTGAAGTGGAAAGTTCGTTTAAGTAAATCAACGGTTGAGGAGAATTGCTTTGTACTTCTCGGCGGATATTACGTATATGCCTTTCTGTTGTGTCTATAACGTGGGAAGATACAATGTCAGGGTACCCTGATTAGTCCTCGCCTTGATATCTTAGTTTCTCCGACCAACTAATTATCAAACTCTCTGATTACTTACGAGCTGTCTGTCTTCAACTTCGTCCTTCACAAGAGCCCCGTGATTAAAGTTGTCCATTACATCCCTTCTCCAAGTTGGCCAACGGTAATCTTATAAGCGTATAGAGAGCGGTCCCGGTTTTCCCTAAATTCCTTGATTGCCATTATCCCGGAGTTCATCCTCAAGGATTTAAGACAATCTAAGCCTTTAGATTGATTACCGGAATATTTTACTCGAGTTAATGACGGGCTAAAGTTAAAGCAGATACAAAATTTCATAACTTTGTTTATTGCTTTTCCAAGCAATAGAATTAGCTAAGGTTTTCTTAATTCATCATTTTGTCGGATTTTCAAAGAACTCTTGAATCCAAAATCCTTTCTCCCAACTTCTTCGAGAATCATGCCCTCTTTTAGAGTTTTAGGGCATTTACTATTTGTCTGTTTTTTGGGAGCAAATGGAGACTTCTTTTGATTTTCTATCGGTCGAGAACATCCCCCCATCAGATTTTTTTACGAGGGTTTTCATCTACGGGGTTATATCAGAACCTAGCATTATTTTTTCCCGCCAAAAAATCTACCTTAGCCCTTACTTTTCCCGCCAAAATATCTACCTTAGCCCTTATATTCCTCGCCGAAATATCTACCCAGACCTTATTTTTTCACGTCAAAATAACTTCCATGACCTTATTTTTTCATGCCAAAATATCTACATTAGCCCTTATTTTTCCCGCCAAAATATGAGGCGCTCCGAATACGAAGGGCGAACTCGACATCGGACAAATTTTTTTTTTTTTCATTTTCAGATTCTAGACCTTTTGAAGAATACACCCATGTAATTTTTTTATTGAGTTTCCCCTTTTTTCCCCTTTAAAATAAGTAAAAACCGATATGCGGCAAAGCTCTACTCTCAACCTTTTTTATTTAATTTTTTTTCTTTTCGAGATTTGGTGATTTTTAAAAAACCCTTTTCTCTATGATTCTTTGATGATTCTATGATGATTCTAAAATCTCGCCACGAAAATTCCAGAGAGTGACTTTTCTGTCGAGTTCGCCCTTAACAGAAAACTTTAAAATGCGAATATCTCGAAACTACGTTTTGTCGAGTTCGCCCTTCGTCTTCGGAGCGCCTCATATCTACCTTAGCCCTTATTTTCCTTGCCAAAATATCTACCCAGACCTTATTTTTTCACGTCAAAATATCTTCCATGACCTTATTTTTTCATGCCAAAATATCTACATTAGCCCTTATTTTTCACGTCAAAATATCTACCTAGCCCTTATATTTTCCCGCCAAAATATATACATTAGCCCTTATTTTCCCCGCCAAAATATCTACAGTATACTTATTTTTTCCCGCCAAAATATCTAACTTAGCCCTTATTTTTCCCTCAAAAACATCTGCCTATCCCCTATTTTCCCGCCAAAACATCTGCCTATCCCCTATTTTCCCGCCAAAACATCTACCTTAGCCCTTATTTTTCCCGCCAAAACATCTAACTTAGCCCTTATTTTTCCCTCAATAACATCTGCCTAGCCTTTATTTTCCCGCCAAAATATCTACCTTAGCCCTTATTTTTTCCCGCCAAAATATCTACCTTAGCCCTTATTTTCCTCGCCAAAATATCTACCTTAGCCCTTATTTTTCCCGCCAAAACATCTACCTTAGCCCTTATTTTTCTCGCCAAAACATCTACCTTAGCCCTTATTTTTCCCTCAATAACATCTGCCTAGCCTTTATTGTCCCGCCAAAATATCTACCTTAGCCTTTATTTTTTCCTGCCAAAATATCTACCTTAGCCCTTATTTTCCTCGCCAAAATATCTACCTAGACCTTACTTTTTCACGCCAAAATATCTTCCAAGACCTTATTTTTTCACGCCAAAATATCTACCTAGCCCTTATCTTGCTCGGTTTTCCGGCCGGCTAGAAACATCCATTTTATCCCGGATTTTGTGTGCTCGGTTTTTTTTTTTTTTTTTTTTTTTTTCTCAATTCTTATTCGCTGGATTAAAATCTGCTTGGATTTTTTAGGCTTTAAGACGCAGAAATTAAATCATTCAATTTTTATGAAGTGCTTCTTAAAATTATCAACATTTTTGTAAAAAACGTTTTTTTAATAAGCTTTTTTTTTCTCATTTACCCGGGGGTTCATTATTCGCAAAGCATTACTTCGGAGGGGAACAAAAACGGTGTTGAAGTGACCCAGAAAGTAAGAAAAGGTTGATGATTGCTGCGGGGAAATGGGAAAAAAGTTAGGTTCCAAACCTTGAATTCCTAATGAGGAGCCCGCTTAGCAATTATTGCGCTCGCCTCTCTTATCACACTCGAGATTCAGTTTACGAGTTAACCATTTTCGAGATAGCGGACGCTCCCTCGGTGATGGGTGCGGGTAAACAAGAAACATCTTTAACCCTTTTAAAACCCAAAGATATATTGTCATTAATAATACGATAAACGAACCCAGATTATCCCTACGTTCAACAAATTTTTAAACACATTCAGTACTCACAGTATTCCCATATTGCAGATTTTAATCCTATAAGTACTAAAAGGCTTATAGAATATTAAAAACCAACATTCTTTTATGTATTAAAGTTCTGGTGCTCATTATTATGGGCAAAAAAAAAAATCAAAGATTTAAAACTGTTCTTTTGATCATTGATTCAATCAGATCTTTTTACCATTTTCCGATTTGTTGAGAGGTCTTTGAAAAAAAAGTTTTTCTTAAAAATTTCTCTCCTAATTGTGCCTTTAATAACTTTTAAAAATTCTTTTTTTAGTGTTTGAGATGTAATAAAAGTTGTTCCCAATAATTATTGAGAGACAAAAAAAAATTAGGACGCAATTCTCATTTTTTTCTAAGTTGTTATCAAAGAAAGAAAGCCACGGAAAGAAGTAAAAAAAGTCGAAAATCCTCAAGAGCGTTGTGTGGGGAAAAACTTCTAATGGGCCTAGGTAAGGGATAAAGAAGAGAGATAATTTTCTTTTTCTTGTCGTCCCCCCTTGAAAAAGCAGATGAGTTTTTTTATCAACAAACCTTCCCCTCTGGGAGAAATGATGTGTTTAATTAGGTAAATAAGATGTTGTTTTATGTTCGGATAACTTCACCTAAATGGCCACTTTCTCAAACTACTTTAGGGTAAGAAGTTAATCTAAGAAGGCTCCAACCCTTAATGATTATTGAGACCGACTCACCCCTCTTCTCCTTTTCATAACTGCTTGTTTTTCCGTGGTTTCTTAGCCAAGTATTAATTAACAGAGGGGTAATTACACTGGAAATCCTCGATCCCACCTCGATAAAGCAAATTATTCCCTGGTAAATTCTCTTAAAATGATACTGCCTTTCCTGGGCAAATATAAATGTTTGAGGTTAAATTACAAACACCCATTGCATCCTCAAATTTTACACATTTTCTGAAATCTTTGGGGTAAAACGGGTTTTTACACCAAAAAATCAAGGAAGACCTCCCAAAAATGGGTGTTAAACGCTAGGACGCCCGCTTAAATTGGGTGCTGATTACTCAAAAACTCGATAAAACGGGTGTTTCTACACCAAAATCGAGGAAAAAAAAGCCCGAAATAGAAGATGTTTAACCCCCTCATAAAACGGTGTTTTCTAGACTAGAAAATCGAGGAATACGGCCAAAAGTGCTCAGAGAAACTCTTATAGAGATAAGCTACTAAAAGCCGGAGTCCTTAAAGCGGGGGATGGGAGAACGCCGTTCGACATAACGCATTTTACCCTAAAGCAGTTGAACATAAAAAGTCGGCATTTCGACATCAAAAAATCTATAGTTCACCATAATGCTTTTCGGTATAATCCAATTGAACATAAAGCTTTCAAAAGTTCAAAAATTTTGAGCATGATGCATTTCAACATAAAGCGTTTCGCCATAAACGACTTTTTCAATAAATGAAGTCAACATAAAAAAAGTGCAAGACACCATAACACTTCTCACCATAAAAGCCTCTCTTTAAACTTGTTGTTTTGCCATAAAACTGTTTCTGTCCGGGAATAATACATCTCACCATAAACTAGGGACAGCGAAAGATCAAGCCTACTTTCGCCTAGTTTATGGTGCATGAATTGAATTGCATTATGGTGAACTGTAAAGTGTCAAGTTTTAAGGCTTTTTGTCGTTTCGCCATAATCGCTTTTTAAACGGCGAAAATAGGCTTGTTCTTTCGCTGTCCCTAGTTTGTGGTAAGATATATTATGCCCAAACGACAGAAACAGTTTTATGGCGAAACGAAAAGTTCTTTAAAATGAAAGTTTCCATTATGTTCAACTGCGTTATGTCGAAACGACAAGCGTTAAATATCTTCTTTGTGGTGAGATGTATTATGTTCAAATGCATTATGGTGGAAGTATTCGACTATTTTCTATATGTTGAGTTGCAGATTTTTATGGTGAACAGTAACTCGCGATTTTTGCTATTTTATGTTCAAATGCATCATGGCGAACTGCATTATGTCGTAACGTATACACTCAAACTCCCCATTTGGCGTTCTGAGACAGTGAGGACAACGAGATTCGTCCCTCCAGAGCGGGACAGATGGCCACCTTAATTAAGAGAAATGGGAGTTCGAAATTTAGGGGGATGCAAATGGTCCTTTAATTTTGTTGAGTAGTACTCGGGTTTTCAGGCACTGAACCACCTCATTATAAGCCAACCTCTGTAGGTAAAAAAAAAATGATTCTCCCTTTAGAAAATTCATTTCGGACGATCCTCAAGAAATAATGTGATGTACGGTAACGAGAGCGTAGAGTGGTCAAAACAAAAGGCATTCCGGACTATTTCACGACACGCAATCAACCCAACCTCCTCTCTAAAATTACACATACACAAAACCCCCCCAAACACACGGACTTCAATCTCATCCTCCCCGCGCGCTCCTTTCGACCCACCGCAAATTCTGCTCACAACCCGAAATCCTTTTAGCCGACACCTAAATTGAATCAGCGGATCCTCTTTTCATGTAAAAATATAACACTTTGATCGCAGCTCGTTATCTCTGTTGTATAGTATGTTCAGCCATTTTTCAACGTATACAAAAAAAAATTTAAAAAATTTCAATTTCTGCTTTTTACTCATGCAAAACACACGTGTAGCGATTAATACCACTACACAAGTAATTGAGTAATTATTTGTTTAGTATGTAAATGAAGAAGGCTTCCTTAGAATTAATATCCTAAGATTGAGGTCGTATTGTTTATGCATTAAGTTAAACCTTGATTAGTCGGAACACTTAGTGTCTCCTCATAATTTAAATAACATATTGTTTAATTATTTTCAAAAAGTTCAAAGCCTAAAATCACAGATTTTTTTTGAATTCAGGAAAGCAGAACATAGTTTTTCCCTTGGGAAATCGACTAATAGCGAGAAAGAAAAGATAAAACCCACAAGGAACTCGGTAATTTATTCACTTTGAGAACTTTAAAAATGAAAAACAAACTTGGAATTTCATTTAAAAAATAATAAATAATGTACAAATACCTAAAATGGATTTTCTGTTTGATCTTTTCTTAAAAAGTTCTCCGATCCAGTTATGGTTCTGAACGTTTAATAATTCAGAGACTTGCGGCACCTTGACTACAACTTTATCAATCATTAATGTTAAGGAGGTCTGTATTATGCAGAATAGGGAATGGGAGTTAATTAAAATTTTACGAGAATCATCGGCGCGCGGTTCGCCCCCCGAAAGTTGTGGAAGGGAAAAGGTTAAAATTTAATTACGGTCCGACCAAAAGTGGTCAATTACCAAACTCTCTTCGACCGCGATAAATCTTTTGTTTGAAGAAAAAAATGAGTTTGAAACTTTCAAGTTTCAACCTTTTCACCTTGGTTAAAAATTCAATGTTTTTTTCGCCTACCTGAGAGAAGAATAATAATCCAGAAGTGAAAAGATGAAAGTTATTTTTCTGTAGTATTGATATTCGATTTTTATGCAAAAATTAGTTTTCAGACCAATAAAAAAGTTTTAATAAGAAAAACTTTTCATGTAACAAAAATAACTGTTTCAACTTTTTGATTATTTAAAAAAAATTGCTTAATTTAAATAAATCTGGGTTGTGGCTCATTTCGTAAAATCCTCATTTTGAAATATTTTTGTGAGGAAGAGAAAAAAGGTGTGATGAATTTCGGTGATTTCGAGTTATTTGTAGAAGAAGGGACGTAAATAAGAGGTGATTAAATTTGACGTCAACGATCCATGGCAAGCTGATTTGTCCGGACGGGAAGCCTTTCCATCTGGCCTCAAACGCGGGTTGTTTGCCTGCTTGGACACTTGCTGGATGTATGAATGAGCGAGTTCGGTATTTATCAAAGTTGACTTGAGGGATGGCCCCTATGTGCACCCTGACCCCTACACTCTCTCATCTGCATCCCGCCACACCGCATCCCTCCCACAACCATTTATTAAACCCTTTCTCATATTTCTCGAAACAAAAGTCGACATTCGATTTTTATTGTAAAAGAGTTGTTTTTTGTTGCCACTGAATAAAGTGATTGAGATAAGCGGGAAAAAAAGTGGTGAAAATGAGGGTTTAAAAAAGTGAGCAAAAAAAAAGGTCTTTGGGCAAGAGAGCAATTGAAAGGTTTTGTGTAGATTACTGAATCCACCCACTGAGGTGCACTAAACAGATGGCAGTGCCAAAAAAAAGGAAGAACCCCAGAGAACCCTCTAAGCATTATTTTTCTTTCTCAAAACCGCCTAAACGACACCAAAAAAAGAAACCGTTTTAGATGGTTTTCCGTCAAAACAGACGAGGAACAACGAAAATGGGGTCGATGGGTTGGCACAGAGTAAATCCGAGGCGGTAAGTACTCAAGGAAATCCCGAATAACGAGCGTCTTCGCATAAATCAAGTGTCTTGTTTACTCCTCAAAATCCAGACAGTATTATTTTAAAACTTTCCATCCGAATGATTTCGCAGGCGAAAACTCATCGACCGGATTTTATTTCCGACCTAAATTTTGTTTTTATTTGATCACTCGATATTTTTACAACTCCTAATCATTGATCGTAACTGCTTTGAAAAAGAAAATAAAAAAATAAAAATAAAAACGGGAGAACACCGTTCAACATAACACATTGGTCCCTAAATCAGTTGAACATAAAAAATCTGCATTTCGACATAAAAAATCTGTACTTCATCATAATGAGAATCTGCATAATGCAATTGAACATAGCGCTCTCTAAATTTTGAGCACAATGCTTTTCAACATAAAGTGTTTCGCCATAAACGACTTTTTCAATAAATGCAAGTCGACATAAAAAAGCACAAGTCACCAAAATGCTTCTCACCATAAAAGCCTCTCTTTAAACTTGTTGTTTCGCCATATAACTGTTTCTGTCGTTTGGGCATAATACATCTCACCATAAATTACGGACAGCGAAAGAGCAAGCCTACATTCGACCTTTAAAACGAGATTATGGCGAAACGATAAAACATTAAAACTTGACAGTTCACCATAATGCAATTCAACATAAAGCATCCACTATAAACTAGGAAAAGCAAGCAGGCATTATGGTTAACTGTCAAGTTTTAAGGTTTTTGTCGTTTCGCCATAATCGCGTTTTAAACGGCGAAAATGGGCTTGCTCTTTCGCTGTCCGTAATTTATGGTGAGATGTATTAAGCTCAAACGACCGAAACAGTTTTATGGCGAAACGAAAAGGTCTTTAAAATGCAAGTTTCCATTATGTTCAACTGCGTTATGCTGGAAACACAAATTTTATGTCGAAACGACATGTCTTTATGGCAAGACGATCAAATCCATTATGGTGAACGTTTTCGGCTATTTTTTTTTTATTTTTACGATTTTGATGTTTATTGAGTCTGTATTCCGCAAGATTGTTTATTTTCCGATCAAATATACATATTGCAGATTATATTTTTTTTTTAGGTAGATTTCTTTTCTTCAAAAATCTACCTATTGTAATGTACCAAGTAGTCGCAGATTCAAAAAATTTTCTATACGTTTTTCGTTTCATACCTCCTGGACCCCAAAACCATCCTCAGTTGAAAAGTTTATATATATATATATATATATTAGCACGATAACTGGAGCAATTTTAATGTGAGGGTGACGATATCCGGTATTTAGAGCTTTTATCTCAATAGCTCGGACGAGTTCGTTAATGGCTGAAATCGGACAGGCGATTCACCTACTTTACTTAGGGCTTAAAAGACAAAATTGGCATTTTCTATTGAAATCCAAGTCCTTTTGCAAAAAAAAACTTTAAGACCTCTGCGAGGGCGTGTAAAAAATTAATTAAAGCAGGTTTGGACGAGCCAGGCGCAAAATATTGAACTAGCTAAACTTTAAAAAAAATTTGAATTTATACCGGGAAATTATTAAATATTTTATTAATAAATTATCAGATGTTTTTCTAGGGGCTCAGTGGCGCAATTTTTCTTATATCATCATTTTTATAACATAATTATATATTTTGTGTTTATACATTTTAATTTTAATCATGAAAAGAAATCTACCTTTTAGTCCCTGCTACCGCAGGGTCATTATTATATTGAGTTGCAGATATTTTATGGTGAACGGTAACTCGCGAACTCTGCTATTTTATGGCCAAATGCATTATGGTGAACCGTATTATGTCGACACGTATACACTAAAAAAAAACCAAGCAAAATAGAGAATTTTTCAAATGAAACAACCATTCCGCATTGCGTGGCGGTGTTGATGGTTTAGCCTATTCACGCCCGATTTGTTTTCCCCATCTTTTTACGGGAATTTTGAGTGTTTTCCTCAGTTTATTGTTCGAAAACTTTCTTTTATTTAATTATTACGCCTTTTTCTCGATTTTTTTTACAAAAAAAACTTGTGACATTTTCCGTGTGAATTTTTGAGGAGTAACATTCTCTCCTCAAAATTTTACTCGCCTGAAGCGCTCTGGAAAATGGATATTTTGGTGGACCGCAAATCGGACGCTAATTTTTAAGAAGGGGGGACTAATCATTTTCCCCATAGGAAAAACGAGTTTCCCCGAAGAATTATATCAGTATCGATTTAAAATTACGTAATTTCATAAGAACGTCTTAACCCAGAAACGTCTTTAAGGAAGTTCCGTTTTCTTTTCAGAGTAAACAACCAAAACGCTTATTAAAATTAAACTTTTTTCCTTCACAAGAGTGGAGATTTTAATAACAAGATTTAACAAGCCCTCCCCCTCAAGTTTCAAGATGATGGGAAAGATAGACGAAAACGTCTAGTTTTCCCTTCCGTACCGGTGACGTTTGTGATAAACACTTCAAACTGTCAAAACAACAAACATTTTATAAAATGGTCGATAGAAAGAAACTTACAAGTAAAATCAAAATCGAAAATGAATAAATCCTATTGGAAAACTTTCTAGGATATATTAGGTTTAATGGTGGTAGACAATTATTATGATTTTCTTCGTTATTAGGCTTAATGGTTGAACTTATCATTGTAATATGAAAATTAGGATGGGATAAGAATCTCATGAAAGTTTAACGGATGTATGAAGGTCTAAAAAGTGAATCGCGTGAATGCGGTCATAAAGTTATCTATTATAGAAACGATTCAGCCTGTTTTACGGGTTTCTCGTGCGGTGTACGTTTAATGGATCATTAAGGGGGGAGTGGAGAAGAGAAGAGTGTGAAGCCTAATATAGAACTCATCCCCTCCTCGTCTCTTTTACGCCCTCACCCTCCCCCACATCGGGAGAAATCGCTCCCACGGGACGTGTACAATGAACATTCATGATTTTCCCCTTGTCAGATACAGATTTGTGGCGAAACCCCTTTTCAATCGGCCCCAGTCGATTTGAACTCGATATAAATTAAAATAAACGATTATCACCCGTGACTAAAACCTTTCTCGGCCACTCAAAGAGGCCCGTTCGCACTTTAACGACGTCCTTTTTATTGGTCAAATTTCATGAATCTGAAAACTTTAAAGATTTATACATCTCAAAATACTTTAAAACTTATTTTCAATATTTTATACTCAGAACCACTAAATTAACAATGAGGAAACTTCAGCGCCATAACTTTAAATCCTAGTTGATGCCTTAAGTTCAAAGATTACTCTTCCTTTCTCACACTAAAATTTCACCACGTTAACACCTAATTACATTTTCTTTATTACTTTTTTTTATGCTACAGACGCTCCGGAGGTTGAGGCTGACGAAACGTGGATACATTCCGGAATAGGGAATCAAGCCGTCCTCACCTGCTCCGTATTCGCTGAGCCAGAAGCCGAGGTAATAACCTTTAAAATTTATTGCTCTACATTATTCACATTAATATTCCATCCATATTTACGATTCAAATTAATAAGGTTGCAGTAGTGACCTGTAAATGTTTAAACTGCCGTCGAGAGCGTGAGTTACATTCGAATCAATGTTTAAACTTCAATGTTTGTTTATTAATTAGCAAATAAATTCAGGAGGAAAAAAAAAGGTTAACTTAAAAAAGTTGAAAACGTTTCAAAGGACATTTTAAAGCTTTCAGTGCCAACTAAATATCATGCCCGTAGCTGGAGCTCTGAGCAGGCTTATATTTTTTCTCCATTTATAATAACCTTTTCAAATTTTTTTCACCATTTTTAGCCACATTTTTGTCGTTTTTTTTAGGTCCGTTGGTACAGATCATCCCTTAAATTAGACGTAACGGATGATCACGTAACAGAAAAAAGGGGATCCCGCCACCGGCTTATTATAAGGCAAGTTCAACTTCAAGATTTAGACAACTACACTTGCGAGGCACAAAACAACTTCGGAAAAGCCAAACAATACATCGTACTCTCCGGTAAAATATAACTTAGGCTGAAAAAAAAGATCTACAATTCTTTTTTTACAGGAAAACCTCATGTGGCAGTATTTCGAAGTCCGACGACGTCGAGGTGGCGTGACAGTTACAACATTTCTTGGTCGGTTTTCAGCTACACGCCGATCGAAGAACATAAACTCTTTTTCAGACGAAGGCAGTTTTCAGGAATGATCCCAAATTCGCTAAAAACAGAAGTTTGGGTAAGATTTTAACTTCCGAAAAGATGTTATTGTGATACCCTCACCGTCGGGTTTTTGGGGAAGGGTCTTCCAGACCCCGGAGGGTCAAAATATTTACCGATCTCAACTTTGTCCGTGGTTCCGGCCAGCCGTAGCATTTTTCCGGAATACTTCACGGCCACAGAACCGATTTTCACCAAATTTTCACACAATCTTCCTTAGTCGGTGAAGAAGAATGTAAAGAGGGCGACTTTTTAATTTCGAAAAAATGGCGGAGATATGTCTGTTTGAAATTTTAAAAACTGCGCTGCGGCCGAACAGTTGGTCAGATTATCACCAAATTTTCACCAAATTCTCCTTATATTTTTTACAAATTTTTGGTGTAATTAAAAAAAATTTAGTAGGGAGAAATTCGATACTTCTACCCTTTGCTAAACGGACATCCTAGGCCAGAAAGCCCACAATTTCTACCTTGATACTTATAAAAAGTTTGAAAAAAAAATCTTTCTAAAAGTTAAATAATGCTAACTTTTCAAAAAAAAGTACTAGTCTGGAGCTGGCCCCGACGGGAACTTCCTTAAAGAGAAGTAACAATATAGGAGGGGGAAGTATATGGGAGGGGAAGTATAACGGAGTGGGAAGTATGTGGGAGGGGAAGTATGTGGGAGGGGAAGTATAACGGAGGGGGAAGTATAACGGAGTAGGAAGTATATGGGAGGGGAAGTATAACGAACGGGGAAGTATAACGAACGGAGAAGTACTAAGTTTTTTTGTAAAAAAAAAATTTTGTTTCGGAAAATTTTCCGGTTTTTTCTTTCTTTTTTTTTTTTTTTTTTTGTTTGAAAAATTTTTAAGTTCTTTTTTCGAAAAATTTTTTAAGTGTCAAGGTAGAAATAATGGGCTCTTTGGCCTAGGGATGTGCCTCTCGTAAAGGGTAGAAGTACGAAATTTCTCCCTACTAATAAAAATAGTAATTAAAAAGTGGCAATTTTTTTGCACCAAAAATTCTTAAAAAATATAAGGAGTAATTGGTGAAAATTTGGTGAAAATCGGATTAACGGTTCGGCCGCAGCAAATTTTTTAAAATTTCAAACAGACATATCTCCGCCATTTTTTCGAAATTCAAAAATCCCCCTCGTTACATTCTTCTTCACCGGCTAAAGAAATTTTGGTGAAAATTTGGTGAAAATCGGATGAAAATTGTGGCCGTAAAGTGTTCCGGAAAAAAATGCTACGGACGGCCGGCCGGCACCACAGACAAAGTTGAGATCGGTAAAGATCAATATTCGATTTGACCCTCCGGGGTCTGGAAGACCCTTCCCCAAAAACCCGACGTCGAGGGTATCGCAATAACTTCTTTAAGGAAGTTAAAATGTATCAATTGCTTCTTAAACCTCCCCTCCTTAAACTACCCATCCTTTATACTTCCCCCTCCTTCATACTTCCCCTTCCATTAACTTACCCTCCCTTATACTTCCCTCTTGTATATAGTCACAGAAAATCCAGAAAGTTCCAGAAATTCCTGAACTAAAATGGGAGGATTAAAACAATTTCCAACTTTTCAAAGTCTTAAAACAACTTTCTAAACGTTAGGATTATAGAAAAAGTATTTTTTTTTCCTTTTAGGGTTTCATTTCCAAAATATCCATTGTAACCCTTGATTTCAGGGTGGAAACTTGACGTATTGGTACTTGAGGGAATGGACGGATGTTTCGTTACCTCCTACCCCAGGTGATGATATTACCCAAGAGATGTCATATTTGATACGCGGCCTAGAGCCTTCAACAACCTACGAAGCTAAAGTCCAAGCGCGAAATTCATTTGGATGGAATCAAATGTCGGACGTATTCGCATTTTCAACGAGAGGCCACGGTTTGTACTTCATTATAAACAACAAAAAATAATATTTTTCTTTCAGACGGATATTCATGGGAACCTTCACAGGATATTTTTCACGCACCAGGTACAACAATATTCCATTTTTTAGTTATTTACAAAATTTTATTTTAGAGACAGAAATAAGGGATCTTGGAGTAACCGCATTAGGAGATGCACACTTCAACTTCGAACCTTCACTGTTCCTCCTTTCAATTTTACTCTACTTCGGCCTCTAGTGGACTCATTTTTTACCCCCATTTTCAAAAAAAAGGCCCTTAGATTAAATTGACTGTTAACCCTCACGTCTTTTGATCCCTCGAAAAAAAGGGAAAGTTTTACAATAAGCTCTATTTATGTACGTCCTATCTTGTATATAACTGACCTCAATGCTTTTAATTTGTGCCGTTTTTTATTCAAAAAAGCAGGGTTTTAAAATCAAATTTTATAATTTTAGTTTCTAAATTAGATACTTTTTTTTTTGCAGATAATGTAAATATAGGATTAAAAATACCTGCGAGTCAATTTTTCGTTTATTCAATATTTAAATATTAGGTATAGTTTATGTGTACATTAATGTAAATAAAAAACGTGAATTATAAATGACCTTCATATTTTAAAAATCTTACTGTAAATTTTTTTATAAAAACATCGTTTTTTTTTATTTCGCACTTTTTTTTTCTTTCTGAGCTTGTTTTATTTTAAAGTATCGTATGGTTGTTATTATTGTGATGTTTAAACAAAAAAGTTAAATTACAATTTTAACTAAAATGATTGATTTGTGTAATTGAAAATTATAAAATTTAAGATGTTTTCAAAAATTTTTTAACCTCAATTTTGACCTCTTTAGCCCTGTTAGCACATCCACACTAATTCTGGGCTACTTCTCAAAAAAAAGAGACTACAGAAAAATAAAAGCGATAGGAGATAAAAATGTTGGTTATAATATTTTTAGCTTTATTTTTTAACCAGAGTTTAGCACAAAATGAATTGATAAGGTAAGTTATTACAAATGTAAATTTTATCCAATTTAAAATTTCATTTGGCTAAATTTTAAACAAAAATGTTTACAGGCATGGGGCTTTGGCAAACTCAACATATTTTCCAGAAATAGGGCGAACGTTTTTAGCTTTATCTTTTCTATCTTGGATTATTTACATAATAAAAAGCATAATGAGGCCAATGAGGTCCATATACCTCAAAATTGAGCCAGAAATCTTTTTCACAAGTTGCATTATGAAGCCATACTTAATAAGAAGCCAAAACTTCAAAAAATTATACGATTCAACCTTTTTTATGGAAACAAAAAAAGGGAAAACTGAAATAGAATTTGACTGTTTCATGAAATATTGTAAAGAAAGATTTTTTAAATGGTTGGATGATTAAATTGTTAAAAATTATATTTTACACGATGGAATGTACAATATTAAAATTGATTTAATCGACTTCAGAAATATTTACAATTTTATAACCCCGAGGGGAGATTTCTTCAACCCATTCAGGTTCTACAGGTGTCACAAATTTCATATAACATTTTCCAGTTTGCACAAGTTCTGTGAAGAGTACAAGAGGTGGGAAAGTGCCTGATAAAAATGAAGACGGATGGATCGATACTGTTTGTCTTTTTCCAATCTAAAATCATGTAAATTAGAAGATTTAGGTAGTTTAAAAGAAAAAGACTTACAGTCACATATTTTTTCTTTTTGTAAATCGGCGATATTCATGAAAAATCCTGAAATAAAACTTTTGATGACAACTTCAAAGTTTTCACCACAAGACGACAAAGGGATATCGCATTTATTGCAAATGTCGACAAGCTGCTTTCGCACTTTCGATGCATATTCTAAGTTTCGACCATTCAAAAAATTTTCATAGCACCAACTCTAATAAAAAAAAAATAATTAATTAAAAATAAAAGAAACTTACAAAAGTACTAATTTTGGAATTGTAAGCTCGGAAAATTTTTAGGAGAGTTATTAGGTCGCCTGATGATGAAGCATATCGAGACCATGCAGTTTTAGCTTCTTCTCTTTTTGCGATATGATTTACAAAAATTGTTTCTCCAGATAATATCGCGATTATACTCAACACTTCTTCACTGTAAAAAAATTTTAAAATTGAACTAAAACTAAAATTAATAACATACACGCATCCTAAACTTTTAGCTGTAATTAAAACTCTGCTGAATCTCGGATCAAGAGGGAAAAGCGACATCTGTCTTCCTAATTCAGTCAAATTTGTATCTTTTACTGAATCAATCGCTTCAAGGAGTTTTAAAAGTTCCAATCCTTCACATATTGACTAAAAAAAAATTATTATTTATAATCAAAAAATCATTATTACTTCAGATGAAGGTTTGTCGATAAAATCAAATCCAAATAAATTAATTTTCAAAGCTAAAAGTTGTAAAATAACACTGGAAAGGTTACTTCTTAAAATTTCAGGAACTGTATTGGGCAGCATGTTATCATATTCCTAAAAATAAAAAAATAAGAAAATAAATTTTGGGGAGATGAAATACTTCTTCGGTGTAAACTCGGTAGCAAAAACCAGCAGATTCTCTTCCTGCCCTCCCCGTCCTCTGCCATGCCTGCGCCTGCGATATCTTGTGGACTTTTAAAACATCTAATCCTGTCGAAGGATGATGGATTCTACAAAATAGAAAATACAAAAGAAACAAAATGAAGTGTTTTTTACTTTTGTTTGACCATCCCACAATCGATGACATATTTGATTCCGCTGATTGTGACAGAAGTTTCAGCGATGTTGGTACTCAAAATTTTCTGGTCATCGAATTACAAGGTTGGAAAATTTCAAGTTGTTTATTGCTGCACAATGCGGCATAAAGTGGAAAAACACGAATCGGAGGTCCTGAATTTTCTTCATCCTAAAATAAATTAAAAATTAAAAATATATTGTTCACAAAACATACTTTTTTGATCGATCTTATACTGGCAGCCATAGATTCTATTTCTTCTTGCCCGGTTAAAAAAACCAAAATATCATGACTAAAATGAAAAAATTAAATTTAAATAAATTATTTAATTTATTATACTTAGTTGGAGCTTCTTTATGTATTTGAAATATGGTAACTAATGTTGAAAAAAGTAATCTTCTTGATGTTCTTCTGCGTGGTTGATCTCAACCGGAAACTGTCTTCCTTCAAGATAAATGCCTGGAGCGTTATCGAAATATTGACAAAAATGATCAACATCCATGGTAGCCGACATAACGATTATCTTTTAAAAAATATTATTTTGGTTTTTTTGGTCAATAGGGTACCTTTAAGGGACGTAGATGAAGTTTGGTCTTCCGATGTTTCTGCGCGGCTTTTACGATACCAAATAAAACGTCTGTGTGTATGGTACGTTCGGCTTCATCAAGGATAATTACGTTGTATGCTAGTAGATATTCATCTCTGAGTGCTTCTCGAAGCAACATTCCGTCTGTCATATATTTTATTTTGGTGTGCTCGTTTGTATTATCTTCAAAACGTACGCAATAAAACTTTGTCTCCAATGGTGGTCTTCATCTCCACAGCGACACGGTTAGCGACAGTAATCGCAGCGACTCTTCTCGGCTATAAAAAAGAAATTTAAAAAACAACGATGATAACTGCCAACCTGTGTATGGCAATTTTGCCTTCTCCTTCCATACGTAACTCGTGGATATATTGAGGGATTTGTGTGGTCTTACCACTGCCTGTTTCACCAATTAGAATTACAGTGTCATGTTTGTCAAGCTCTGAAAGTAGCCTGGAAAATAATACAGCTTAAATATGATATAAAAACAACCTATTAAGGGGGTCTGCGGTTGATAAATATTGTAAGAAATAGAAAAATGAATTCCGGAATAAAAAGCGAGATGAAGGGATGAAATAGCAAAAATCTTACCGTTTTCTGACTTTGAAAATGGGAAGATTCGATTTTTCAACTTCGACAGTACGTTTCCCACGGCCATCGAAGCACATTCTTTTGGCATTTTTGTTGTTGCTACCGACTGAGAAATTTATCGGACTCCGTTTTATACCTTGACGGTTTTTCTCGAAACCGAAATTCATTTTTATAAAAAGTGAAATATTCCAGAGGGAAACTTATAAAATGTGACTGAAGGCCGATTGTTTACACTTGTGGTTATTCTAGTTTTTAACCTTCGTGGTGAATAACACGAGGTACGGCTGAAAGATATACTATTCAGTAACGCATTTGAGTAAAAATGGGTTAGCCTACCCGAATAGCCTTACCAAGAATATTCTGCCGGGAAAACGCCGTTCGACATAACGCATTTAACCCTAAAGCAGTTGAACATAAAAAATCTGTAGTTCACCATAATGCGTTTCGGCATAATGCAAGGAACATAAAGCTCTCAAAAGTTCAAAATTTTGCGCGTTTCGTTATAAACGATTTTTTGAAAAAATGCAAGTCGACATAAAAAAATTGCAAGTCACCATAACGCTTCACACCATAAAACCCTCTCTTTAAACTTGTTTTCGCCATAAAACTGTTTCTGTCATTTGGGCATAATAATCTCACCATAAACTAGGGATAGGGAGAGAGCAAGCCTACTTTCGCCCTTTAAAACGCGATTATGGCGAAAAGACAAAAACCTAAAACCTTGACAGTTCACCATAATGCAATTCAATTTAATGCATCACACCATAAACTAGGAAAAGCAAGCAGGCAGCCAATCGGATCAGCTCGTTTTATGACACAGGGGGTTGATTTTTTTCCTCTCGCGAGGATGTGCGAATTGCATTATGGCGAATTGTCAATTTGGAAGGTTTTTGTCGTTTCGCCATAATCGCGTTTTGAACGGCGAAATAGGCTTGCTCTTTGGCTATTCCTAGTTTATGGTGACGTGTATTATGCCCAATCGACAGAAACAGTTTTATGGCGAAACGACAAATTCTTAAAAATGAAAGTTTCCTTTATGATCAGCTGCGTTATGTTGAAATGCCAAATTTTATGTCCAAACAAGTGATAAATCTCTTCTTTATGGTGAGATGTATTATGTTCAAATGCATTATGGTGAAAGTATTCGACTATTTTCTTTATGTTGAGTAGCAGATTATGGTGAACGGTAACTCTCGATTTCGGCTATTTTATGGTCAAATGCATTATGCCGAACCGCATTATATCGACACGTATACACTCTATTCTGCCCTCGTATTTTTTTTACTTCACAGGAAAATTTTGGGCGGGGGGGGGGTCGAAATGTGAAATAAAGCGAGAAGAAATAAACAAATGTAAAATTTATTAAACAAATGTAAATATTTACACAAATGGTAGTAAAATAAAAAATTCAATATGTTATATCGTCATCGTCGTCTTCGGCTTCGCCTTCACCGACGACGGGTAAAATGGGTGGATGCATTTTCTTCCACCATTCTTCTAGTTTCTTTTTGTAATCGTCTTTCTGCGACGGTCGGATCACTTGCTTCTTTAATTTCAGGACCTTGTGGATATTCCTTTTGCGGCGGCGGCGGAGGAAAAGGAGGGGTGTAACCACTAGGTCTGAATTTCATACCCCAACCGAAATACAAGAAGCCGATTTTCCGACCCCAGCTGAAAGAATAAGCGCCCGGCCAGAGATTCGACCTGACGTATACGCAGGCGTCTGATGGTGCCAGCTCCAAAGCTGGGCGGACTGTCCACGGTCAACAAAGGTGGACCTGTCTCCGATCGGTTCCATCTCTCCACCTTCATCAAATTCTCCGTATTCTTCAGGTGTCATTTTGGTCTTCTGGTTTACATTAACCAAGTCGTTCTTCCTTGCTTCAAAATATATGGCGTGTGATGAACCCAAAAAGCAAGCGTCGGATCTGTAAGGTCTTTTACAGCGATCGGATCGAATTCTTTGTTGACCAAAACGTTTCCTCCGCCAGCAGCCGCATCGTCAGGGTTATATGCCTCTTCACCTTCATCAAAACGAAAATATCCAGCAGGCGATATCTGAGTTCCGGCCGATATTCTTGCTATCTGCGCTCTCAGAAGATTCATCTCGATTCCAGGAAAGTCGGGTAGCTTAGAATCCTAGCGGATAAAAACCCAGTAAAAAACTTCTTCAGCTGTCTTGCCGCGACGATTTGTTCAGGAGTCACATGCGGCAGTCTGATCCATTCCGATTTTGGGTTATTTGTTACAAAATAAATCTTTTTATTTACACCTTCACCTGGATCTTCTATTGGCGGTTGTTTTTCAGGCTTCCATTTTATCTTGGGAAAAGGCGGAAGTTTGTAATTTTTCAACGTGATTTTATTTGAAGGTAGCATATTGTATTCGTCGTCAGCGATTTCCAGTTCAAAAAGCGACGGTGTTTTAGGCGGAGTTTCTTCTTCCTCTCCTCTTTCTTCCTCTACAGGCGCCTGCTGTGGCTGCTGTACCTCTTCTTGCGGAAATATTTCAAATTCTTCGTCCAACTCTTCAGGAAAAGCTTCCAGTTCAGGCTCGTCGATATCAAGTTCGCCTACAAGCTCATTATCTGGAAGAATGTTGTCTAAAACGTAAGGGACTTCCGCCTCTTCCTCTTCTTCTTCAGGAAAACAGTCGAGGCTGTCTTTCTTTTCAAGTCCAACGGAATAGGCTCCTCGATTTCTTCAAGCTCATCATACGCTTCATCTTCAATCGCATACATGTCGCATTCAGCAACATAGTAGTCACGATACAAACCTTTAATTTTTCCCCAAAACTTTAAATTTTGTAATTTCCTTTTTTTCCCAAGTTTAAGAAGTGCGAAATGAATTTCGAATTTCTCATGGTTGCTAAATCCAACGCCTACGTCATCAAAATTCTCATTTGGTCTAAAAAATTGTATTCGAATTCGCTATATTCGTAGTCGATTTTGGGATCATAAACGACGACTTTTCCATGTCGGCCATTTTCGTCAAAATCGTCGTCTTCTAGAATATATTCGTTTAAATGGGTGGCGTAGTATTCTTCATCTTTTTCGACATCTTCTTCTTCTTCAGCTTCGACAATGGAAGGTCCTTCAGGAAATAGATTTTCAAGACCTTCATCTTCATCTTCTATCTTTTCAAAGCCGACAGTGTAAGCACGAATCCAACGTTTATAAAGCGCAGCGAATTGCTGAAAAAACAAATCCCCTATGCCAAAGGTTTCGCTTATTTTATCCTGAACTCTGCGGCAAAACTCGCTAAAATAGTCGATTACATTCTCCGGCCTTGTCGCTACCAGGCTTTCCAAAATTTCTTTTATAAAAGCAACTATAGGCCCTAACTGTTTCGGCCTGCCTTCCCCTTGAACTGAATGTTGCGAAAAGTCGTACTTATGCTTTCAGACGCCTCGAGCATCTGTTCCGCAGAACCTTCTTCCAAAGCGTTCTCCCAAAACTCTTCATACTCATCCACACTTATTTTCGGCTTCTCTTCTTCATTTTGCGCTTTTATTTTCGACTCACTTTTCTGTTCAGCCATCATATTTTTAACAAAAAATAAAATTTCATACTCTCATATGTCACAGGAAATACTCATCTGTAAAATTTTTTTTAATTAATAAAGACTGGAGACCCACTTTTAAGATTAAGGAGGTATGATGGTTTTTAAGTGAGTTGCTTTGCAAATTTTTCGTTGTTAACAACGGTTTTCGGTTTTTCCCTTCTATCTCGGAACCGTCGCTCAAAACGAAAAAACGTCTTGAGTAAAAGTCGTAGCTACGGAAATTTCCTACAAAAAAGACCTCATTGGTTTTTTTGTCAGAGCAATACTTAAGGAGATATGAGGGTTCTTAAGTGAGTTGCTTTGCAAATTTTTCGTTGTGAGCAACGGTTTTCGGTTTTTCCCTTCTATCTCGGAAACCGTCGCTCAAAACGAAAAAATGTATTAAGTAAAAGTTGTAGGTACAAATTTCCTACAAAAATTTCTTTATTCATTATTTGGGTAAGAGCAATATTTAAGGAGTTATGAGGAAAACTAATAATCCTACAGAGCCTGTCTGAAAACTTAAAACCTTCATATCTCCTAAAATATTGCTCTGACGGAAAAAACTAATAAGATATTTTATGTAGTAAATTCCCGTAGCTACAACTTTTACTTAGGACATTTTTCGTTTTAAGCGACATTTCCAAGATAGAAGGAAAAACCGAAAACCGTTGCTCACAACGAAATTACAAAGCAACCAACTTAAAACCCTCATATCCCCTTAAGATTTTAAAAAAAAAAATACTCAGTGGTCATACTAATATTTATTTTTCGTCAATAATATACATCAAAATTTTACACCATACATCAAAAGATCTGCGTACCATAATAAAAAAAGCTTTATAAAATAAATTTAGATATTAATAATAACACAACATAAACACCTATTAAACAAAAAAAAATGTGTATAAATTGGCTAATAAAACTAAGGAATAATGTCATAAAATTTAAATAAAACACAGCCGCGTTGAACATAAAACTAATTAAGGAACAGTAAAACCAAAAATTAGTTTCTCATGGTAGAAAGTTCCCTTTATAAGACATTTCTTCTATTTTTCAGTCTTTTTATAAGTTTTTTCATCAAAAGTTCTCAGTCTCTTTTTTGGACACTGAATAAGAAAAATGGGAAACTTGTAGATATTTGGTTAGTCTACAATTTTAAAAGCTAAATGTTCTAAAGATCCCTAAAAATTTACATGAGAATTGTCTTTTGGTCACTTTCTTTATTCGACCCTGTGTTTTTAATAATCAAAATAACTTAGATCACATTATTTTAAATACAAATGAGATTTTTACCTTGAAACTTTGATAGTTCTCGATTTATTCGTAAGTAAATTCCATCCTATCTCATGCCTCGGAAAACGTGAGGCGGTATCTGAAACAGAAAGAAAATCGAAAATATTCGATAGTTTTAAGGCAGAAAATTTAAAAAAGGAGGAAGAAAGGAATTGACTCATTACCTAGAATCAAAGATGTATTAGTATGGTCAAAGAAGGCATAGGATTTGTAAAAAGCACCTTTAAAAAAGCATTTTGTTAGTATGTGGAGGGATAAAAATAAAAAATAAAATAAAGTGAAAAAATGGGGTATTTTTGCCAAAAAAACCTAGGATAGCCCAAAAAAGTGGTATATTGACTCCAAATAAAGGAAGAAGAACAATTTTATTCTATTTTTACATAAAAACGAAAATACTTACATTTGTTTCTCCTAGTTTGGAGAGGAGGCGATGTCGAATCTGGTCCTCCGATTGAGGCTGCGTTACCTGATGTGGAGAAACTCCAACATGAACGTTTTCGGACAAGTTGCTCGAAAGCGGATGGCGGCCTAAAAGTAAACTAAATTTCACTAAAACCGGAAAGAAAACGACCCCAAATCTATAATCGACTTACTTCATTTTTTTCGTATTGATCTCTTTGTCTAACCGTCATATTTAAGATTCCAGTCGTCCTCAAATCGTACAGCCAAAGTAAAAGACAGTCTATCAGAGATACTGAAAAAAAATCAAGTTTTTAGACAGTAAACAAATTATTTTTCATACTTATGAGCCAAATCATGAAGAAAATTTCCAGCATAAAATAGCCTCCTGCATCAACAACCATACCAGCCAGCATTGTACTAACAGCTAGGCCAAGATTCTGCAGCGCTTGAGTTCTAAAAAAAAATATTTTAAATTAAAAAAAATAATAGTTTGAAGAGCTTCCAATGAAAACTTCCTTAAGAGAATGAACAATACAGGAGAGGGAAGTATAAGGGAGGGAAGTAAACGTAACAACAAAGGAGGGGGAAGTATAAAGGAGGGAAGTATAAGGGAGGGAAGTAAAACGGAGGGCCAGCGGGAACCACAGACAATTTTTCCAAGTATCAAGGTAAAAATAATGGGCGTTCTCCCTAAGAGATGTCTCTCTCGCAAAGGGTGGAAGTGTCAAATTTCTCTCTACTAAAAAAACTTAAAAAAATTTTTTTCTTTTTATTTCACCCAAAATTTGTATAAGATATAAGGAGGGTTTGATAAAAATTTGGTGAAGTATAAGGGAGGGGTAAAACGGAGGGCCAGCGGAACCACAGACAATTTTTCCAAGTATCAAGGTAAAAATAATGGGCGTTCTCCCTAAGAGATGTCTCTCTCGCAAGGGTGGAAGTGTCAAATTTCTCTCTACTAAAAAAACTTAAAAAAAAATTTTTTTCTTTTTATTTCACCCAAATTTGTATAAGATAAGGAGGGTTTGATAAAAATTTGGTGAAATCACCAACGGTTCGGCCGCAGCGAATTTTTAAAATTTCAAATATCTCCATTTTTTTCGAAATTCAAAAATCGGCCTCGCCTTTTCTTTTCACCGACTAACGTAATTTGGTGAAAATTGGAAGTGTTCTGAAAAAATGCTATGGACGGCCGGCCGGCACCACAGACAAAGTTGAGAACGGTAAAGATCAATATTCGATTTGACTCTCCCTCTATGGAAGACCCTTCCCCAAAAACCCGAATTGGAGGTATCACAATACTTCTTTAAGATAAAATGAAATCCTTACATTCCGTAAGCAGAACCAAGTTGATAGTCGGGTATAATTAAAGAAATCATCGGCCAAAGAGCGCTAGCACACATAGAATACGCCAGTCCCAATATAACCTGAAAAAAATTTAAATTTAATAAAAAAATTTAAAAATAGAACATACCATGGCATAAATGGGTCGACAAAAGTAAAAGCGAGCAAAGCATGTGCTCCCATGGTGGCCACAATTGAAATAAACCCAAAAAATATTCCATCCAGTCCTATCAACCAAAATCCAAGAATTGGCGACGCCAGGCCAGACATACCGTATAAAAAAGCTATTCACAAATTCGCTTTTGAACTTGAAAAGCCATATTTTCTCATAAAAGACTCTAAAAAAAATATTAGGTTATAAAAAAAAGAAAATGAAATGACGTACTTTCCCAATGCGATGAAAGGAAAGATGGCTATGTAGTAGGCGATACAGATGACAGTCACAAGCCAAAAAGCTGATGAAATTTTTAGCGTCGGACAATTTTGCGATTTCTTTTTCTCCTTCTTCATCATTTTCATCATCACTGCATGTAGCTGAGACGATGGGCGTCGGTTTTCTCATTTTAGCATCCATCAAAGCAAGAAAATCGAACTGATGAACGACATCAAACATGTTGTGGACGCTATAAAATTTAACATTATTTTAAATTTAAAAAGGGTACCAAGGGTAAGGTAGGCGAATTCCATGCGATTTTGGGCGAATTTGTTTTGGGGGAGATTCGCATATCATTGTTGAAGATGCAACAATGCCTTTTGGCTACTTTTCAGGAGAGACAGAAAACTGAATCGTGTTCTTCAGATTTCAGATGTAACATGTTATCATTTTTGACAGTTGAACTGCTTTCTGATGAGTTTTTTACAAAACTAAGTTGACTAAGTTGACTGATACCGCGGTAGATTTCGCTTCATAATCAATAATCTCATTTTTGAGTTAGCACATGTTGCACCTTCAAGGATGATATCTTACCCTGGGATACCCTTTTACTTACCAACAAATAAAGTAACTCCAAGAGCTTCTCTTCCTTTAAAGTATTCATGGATGAATTCATACAACTTTCCCATTATTTGAAATTAACCATAGAGCCGACTCTGGCGAAACTTAACTGGAGGCCGAAAATCATATTGAGCTCTTTACCTCTGAACCATTGTACAGCATAATAGTTTTGAGCGACTGCCAAAGATTCACCTCCAATACTAAAAATAAGGTTTATTTGGAGAAAATTTCAATTCGATTTTTACCCAAAAACGAGTCTACCGAGCAGCATTATTGGAAATGAATCGACGATTGAGCCTAAAGCGACTATCAGCGTACAAACGTACAAACAGGTACCAAATCGTATACCAAATACTCTGGAAAATAAATAATTAAAATAAGCTTTCTAGTTGAAAGAGAAATTCCCAGCTATGGAAATATAGCTTTGTTCCAACCGCAGTTTGAAACTCCTAAAGCATGCGCAGAAGGCGCATCAAACTTGACGTCGTTCAAATCGTTTGTCTGTGAAATCTGAAGTAATCTCAGGGTAAGGTAGGCGAATCGGCCGCTGAAACGAATTTGCTCAGAAACGCATGGAAATGGTTCTTTAGACCAATAAATTTTTGAGTTTATTTATACTCAAAAGGTTAATCTCAAAAGGAGTTTTTATTGGTCGATATTGAAGAAAATTACGTTTTTTGGTACAAAATCATTTAACCCACATCCAAGCAAAAAAAAAAAAAAAAAAAAAAAAAAAAAAAAAAAAAAAAAAAAAAAAAAAAAAAAAAAAAAAAAAAAAAAAAAAAAAAAAAAAAAAAAAAAAAAAAAAAAAAAAAAAAAAAAAAAAAAAAAAAAAAAAAAAAAATATACATTCGTCAAACATTCGTCAATGGTGCTTTACGTTGGAAAGTTCTTTTTTAACGAATTTTTTAAAACTTAAAATGCACATAACTTTTGAACTGTAAGAGGTGCCACGAATTTTTTTTTGCAAAAATTAACTTATACAGAGTAGAATTTTTCATATATTTTTAATTTTTTTTCCCCGGTGGTGGGTAACCCTCAAAATCGCCGACAACACAATTTTTAGACAACGAAAAATTTGAAAAAAATTCAGACAGCTCTTGGACCTCTCCAGCAGCTCCAAAAAAAATTGGTATTATAAATACCATTATATATATAATATTTATATTATAATATTTATATTTATAATATATTATAAATTATATTTTTTTGCAGTTTTTGAGGGTCACCCACCACAGGGATAAAAGTATGAAAATTCTACTCTCTATAAGTTACTTTTTCGCTTAAAAAAATCATCGCACCTCAAATCTTAAGTTATGCGCATTTTAAGCCTTAAAAATTTGGCAAA
This sequence comes from Orius insidiosus, assembly GCA_014119065.1. NCBI lineage: Eukaryota > Metazoa > Arthropoda > Insecta > Hemiptera > Anthocoridae > Orius > Orius insidiosus. The sequence goes on along the minus strand of JACGAQ010000084.1, from coordinate 299,560 downwards.
AATCAGGTATTGATGCCAATTTTCTCATAATTTTTTTCTGAGGTCCTAAAAGAGTCTAAGAGCTGCCTGAATTTTTTCAGATTTTTCAATGTCCAAAAATTGTGTTTTTGGCGATTTTGAGGGTCACCCACCCACCAACAGGGAAAAATATGAAAAATTCTACTCTGTATAAGTTGCTTTCTCGATTTATAAAATTCGTGGCACCTCTTACAGGTCAAAAATTATTCGCGTTTTAACTCTAAAAAAATTCGTGAAAAAAGAACTATCTAACTTAAAGCACCATTGGTAAATGTTTCCTTTTTTAGAATGCCTTTTTAACTTGCCAGAATTTTTTCAAAAAAAATAAATGTGGGTTAAATAATTTTTTACCAAAAAACATCATTTCTTCGAAATTGACCACAAAAAACGTCTTTGGGGGGCTATAATCAACACAAAATTCTTATTTGGTCCAAAGAACCATTTCCATGAGTTTCTGAGCAAATTCGTTTTGGGGGACGCTTCGCCTACCTTACCCTGGGATACCCTTTGACGTCATGACTTCAGACTTGACGGACAAACTTTTTGAACAACGTCAAATTTGATGTGCCTTCTGCGCATGCTTCAGGAGTTTCAAACTGGGTTGGAATAAAACTTATACAAACCTATCGATTAAAAAACCACCGACAAAACAAAGAACAATATTCGGCCAAGCGTAAAAGTATACAAATAAGTATATTGAGTTGTGTTAAGATTCATGTCTTTCACTATAATGTCCTGAAGAGCACCAGGGTTGTCGAAACAAAAGTAAGAACCTGAAATTAATACGTCATAAAGTAGCAAACAAACAAAGGATAATTTACCAAAACCGAGTAGGCACATCCACATAAGACCTGTGTACCTAAAGCACCTTCCTCCAGGAGCACATCCTTTTTGAACCTCCTCTTCTTCAGTATCATCCTGAAGTAACTGGGTTTCATCGCAATCAGTATCCGAACTCATTTCCTTCACTTTTTATTCAAAAACAAGAGAACAAAGGACCTATCGATAACAAATACAAATATTTAAGAACATACGAAAACTACTATCATAATCGAAAAAACCGAATACTCCGTTATTCTAGACAATAAAATATAAAAAGAGGGGCGAATCCTTAATTTAAAAACTTGATGATTCCATTTAATCAGAGCTCCACTTTCTTTATCTGTCAATGACCATGGAATCTCCAATCGCTGATTAAATTACAAAACAACGGATTTCAATCAACTATGACTCATCTCAAATATTTATTCAAACTACTCACCACAACTAATTTTTAATTAAATTTAATTATTATTAAAATAACTAAATAACAATTTATCAAATATTTTAATATGAAAAGATAACAAATATCGATTTATAAAAGTTGGTAAAACTGAGTGAACTGTTTCGAGTAGCCTATAAACACAACAAAGCAAACTTAACTATTTTGCCTTTTTTATTTTATTTTTGTGTTTATTTATTTTTAAAAATAGTAAATTATAGTTTTTAAGTTGTTTTAATTTTGTGGATGGCGTTATTTGTGTGGGGAAAAAAATTTAAGTTATAGAATCTGAGACGCAATAACCTAATTTCCCGCTATTCTTTGTTTCTTAGGCTAATATTTTTATTTTATGGAGTTTATTATATTTTAATGGAATAAAGTAAGTAAAATTGTGTTTTTATGTTTTTTAGTATATCTAATTTTTGTTTTTAGGTATGGATTTGGTGAAAATGCCTGTTGAAGATAGTGCAAGTCCGGTGAAGGCGAAGGAGGTAAAAGAAGATGGAGAGTTTACGCCGTCTGTGGAGATGATGGTCCATGATTACGATGATGAGCAGACGCTGGAAGAAGAGGAAGCGCTCGGACCTCTCGAAGATCCGCAAGTCGAACTTAACAGTCTTCAAAAGAAAGCGACATGCCGCTCGAAGACTTAATGGCCATGTATGGCTACGGTATCGAACCATCCGAAGAATCATCAGAAGCTGAAGAAAGAAGCGAAAATGAATCCGCAGAAAAACCCGAACCTTCCGAACTTGAAAAGTTTTACTCAGACGACACACGAAACGTCAAATTAAGACTAAGCGAAGATGAAGAAGATTTTGAATACTATCCAGAAGAAGAAGTTAAGAAAAAAACGATAATGGTTGGCTCAGAATATCAAGCTAGAATACCAAACCAAATTACATACGATGTACTTCCTTATCTTGGTGTTGATGAATTAGTCTGGGACCCAAGTGTACTTCTTCACAAAGATATCGAAAGTTATCTTCTAAAAGTTCAGAAAAACAATAATGACTTAGAAACAAAAGGGAAAAGCCAAACAGACGAAGAACACGCTTTATACCTTCTTTTAAAATGCAATTTCAACATAGACGAAGCCGTTCGTAAAATAATCGCCTCGGAAGTTCCAGGCGCTGTCGATTTAAACGAAGAGGAACGAAAACAGTTTGAATCAGGTTTAGACGAGTTTGGAAAAAGGTTCGATTTGATCCAAAAAAATCATGTTAAAACTCGTTCTGTCCGAGAGCTCGTCGAGTTCTACTATTGGTGGAAAAGATCAGGTCGTTATGAAGAGTTTCTCAAAGCGAGATTAGAACAGCCAAAAGTCGACTGACCCCTTCTTAACATTTTCGGACTTTTTTCAAACCGAAATTTTTCAGATCTCATGTGCCAAGGTGCAATGGACTTATAATTTACATTTTAAGTTCCGTTTTTTCTACAAAATCAACGGATGAAAATTTTAGTATTTTTTTAATTAGTTTTCTTTAGTTTGTACATAAATAACACAAGTACAATTTTATAAGTCTGATTTTTGTAACGCCATTGGCTGATTTGTTTCCTTCACGATGGAAGATCTCCGTCCTTTCAGTTGAGCTGATTTTTTTTTTCTGTGTCTGTGTCTATTTTTATCCGTTGTTACCTCTTTTTAGGTAGTCTCAATTATGGGAGGGAATCTAATGTATAGAATTGATGTTTTTCTATCCTTATTTTAAACTGTACAGGACATTTTCAGAGTTTAGACCATTTGGGATGCAGGACTTTCATTTAGCTTTGTTCCAACCGCAGTTTGAAACTCCTGGAGCGCAGAAGTTCCAACCTGAAATCATCTGACGTCAAATCCTTCTGCGCATGCTCCAGGAGTTTCAAACTTCAGACCAAAGCTATTATGTTAATAGCGATCAGAGATTTTGCCATTTCTTCTCATTGTTGCTGAAAGATGATCTTTCCTTTATTATTGAACAATTTATGCTTCGCATATTCATAAGCAACTGTCCTGTTACTTATTCTCAGTATCTTAATGCCAGAATTAGAATTAGATATTTTTATTTGTTTTTTTAGTTATTAAGTTTTGTTTAAATTAGAAGTGATCTTGTTAACTTGTGTATGTTCCTTGTTGCCTTCACTCATTAGTGAAGTAGGAATTGCATAGTTCTTATGTCTTTATGTTACGTTTTATAGTTTTTGTTGATTTTATTTTTTACTGGCGAAGTTCATATTTGGTCTAAAAATTTTACTATAACCTTTCATATTTTCATCTACCTCTATCATCACAATTTGTTAGTTTGACTTAAAAATGAATAATCTTGGAACTAATTTTAATTTGCTGCAAATGGCTTTCCTTGCCAAAGTGGAAGTACCAGAAAGAGCCTACTAGCCATAAAAATCTATATTTTAAGAATGTGCACGTCGTTGCTTATATTTAAAAAGTGTCATTGTGATTTTGGTTTTATGTAACTTGTAATTCATTATTTTGTCAAGTTTTATCAAATTTTTATAAGATGTACTAATTGGTTGTAAAGAGAATATTTGAATAATATTAGTTGAGGTTAAGCCACTAATCATATTGTTGAATTATAGATGCATTGATTGCTAATATTTATTGCATTGTAAATATATTTTATATAATATAAAAGTTGTTTAAATAGTATTGAAGTTTATTTTGTTTTGGAAGGCAGGTATCGACATGTCATATGAGGTTAAGTCAAGGTTTTCTTGTTGAACTCTGACGTAAATGGTCAGACGTAATTGGTTAATATCCTAATAAAAATGTCAACCAATTATACACCAAGGAAATGAAGGTATTGACCGGCCGTTTTAACTTCCTTAAAGAAGTTATTGTGATACCCTCCATGACGGGTTTTTGGGGAGGGGTCTTCCGGGGTCCGGAGGGTCAAATCGATTATTGATCTATACCGATCTCAACTTTGTCTGTGGTGCCGGCCGGCCGTCCGTAGCATTTTTCCAGAATACTTTACGGCCACAATTTTGAACTGATAATCACCAAATTTTCTTTAGCCAGTGAACAAGAGAATTTTGAAAAAATGGCGGAGATATGTCTGTTTCAAATTTTTAAAAATTCTCAGCAGCCGAACCGTTGGTCCGATTTTCAACAAATTTTCACCAAAAGCTCCTTATATTTTTTACAAATTTTTGGTGTAATAAAAAAAATTATCATTTTAGTAGGGAGAAATTTCATACTTCCACCCGTTACGAGAGGGGCCTCCCTTGGGCAAAAGTACCATTATTTCTTCCTTGATACTTAGAAAAATTTTCGAAAAAAAAATGTTTTAATGAAAAAAAAACTTCCCGCTCCGTTATACTTCTCATTTAAACATCCCCCTCCGGGATGCCCTCCTTGATACTTCCCCCTCCGTTATACTTGCCCTCTTTGATACTTCCCCCTCCAATATTTTTACTTCTCTTTTAGGAAGTATTCGTTGGAAGCTCTTTAAACTAGTACTTTTTTCTGTGTCAAAATCAATAATAACTTGCTTTTATTTTTCAGGACCCACCATCTCTTAAGCTTTCTGCAGCATTCTTTAAAAAGCTTCATTGCAAAAAAAAAAAACCTAAACAAATATTTGGTGAAAATCCAATAAAAATTGTGAGTTATTCCTGAAACAACCAATAGCAGATGTTACCACGGGATCGATTTTGACCAGGGGTCCTGCAGACGCTCCAAAAACCGCCTTTTAACCCTTTCGAGACTGCAGGCGACTATAGTTGCTATTGACGCTTGGAGACCACAGGCGACTTTAGTTGCCCAGCGGGAAGCCTCTCTAAGATATTTAATACCTTCGCTTCCCGAGGCGCAAGCGACATGCAAAAACTGGCCATCTGTTCGGGAAGAAATGAACTACCTGATGATCCCATCACTCGTCACTTCCTGTGCTTTGCTGGGCGCTGGGATCGGCCGGGGAAAAGTGCTGCACCAGTAGCGCAGAGAATCCGACGTCAGACGCAGTCTCGAAAGGGTTAAGAGTATAACATTAACTTTCTTTAGATAAAAAAAGATACAAAGAGAAGCGAACCTCATGAAACAGGGCCCCCAGTGCTCTGGTGACACCACTTGCTCTTGGTGATCCCATACAAATTAAATGAATAGAAATAAATGCTTTTAATCAGCCTAACATAACATCAGAAAATCATACAGTACAAAAGAAAAACTATTAGCAGAAGGGAACAAATTCCAGGAAGAACTGACGGTTACATCCCACTACTTTTCTGTAACATTTGTGCGAATCTGTTCGTTATAAGGATGGAAACATCGATAAAACGATCGACGCAGTTCGTCAAACACGTTTCGGTCCGGCTGTCCAATTTCGTGCCCGCTTTATCCACGCATTTGTCCCAGCAGATATCACAGAATTCGTGAATCTAAAAAAAAATAAGATAAGACGGACAACTTTGCTTTTAGAACATACTTGTGCTTGTAATTTCGCCTTTTCTCTTTCGACGACTAAGAACTCTTTGAGCTCAGAATCAATACCACCTTCTGCACCACCGTCCCCAAGATTTCCAGAGAACAAATCCGACATTTCAGGATTTAACACTTCTAACTAATTTTTAATAAAAGAGTGTTGAAAATTTAAATTATTGAAATAATGACGAAATATGACAGATTTGGAATGTGCCCGGTATTGAGATTATCGATAATTTTTTTCCCAGGAGGTAAAACGTGGTTTATCGACGAGTGAGAAGCTACATATTGCCAACTATAAACACAAATACTCCCTTTTTTACTCGCATTTAATTAAAAATACACGTTTTAAAGCACAACCAGCACTCCTATACTTTAAAAAATAATACATAATTTAAAAAAACTTAAGATTTGACATTATCATTTTTTATTTTTAATAAATTAAGTTTTTGATCAAGTCAGCACATCTCTGTTGTGATTGTGAAGTACATAAACAAGACGTCTGAGTTCTTTGTGTATTTTTAAAACGTCATTTTTATCATTATTTTATTTTTTTGGGTCAAATTTAATATTTTAGTTATATTTTATTTATTGTTGTTAGTTTTTAGTCAAATATTGGGTGAAACATTTATAAATATCTATTTCACCACTAAGGCTATAGATGTCATAAAATTGACTTGAAAATTTCGCAAACTGTGAAATCCTCATCAATGGCTTTTTCGGTAATTTTTTTTGTAGTTTTATAATTTAAGTAGATGTAAAATTTTGAGGTTTGTCTGTAGAAGATTGATTGCTCAGCTACTTGGTCAACTCTTATGTGCTCAGCTGGTTAAAGCCTTGGGTAGATTCTTCTCTTCTGGTTAGCTGTATAGATAGATTGTTTTTCAAGGGCATTATGCATCTCTACCCATTCTAGGTCTACTGTATACTATTCTAGCTCACTGTCCGCTCTGGGCTTTTTTTAGCTGCTAGAGGCTGGACAGAGACGTTCCATTGGCTGGGTTCATCTTCCCCAAAGCCTTAGCTTTAGCAGCAAGAAAGAGTGCACGTCCCTTCAGTACCTCCGCTGAGCAGAAAGGGCATTTGCTGTCCTCTGTTGCTTAAAAGATGCTTGCGGAGTTAAGTGCAATCAGCAGACCGTCTACTTTCTACCATTCTTCTGCGGGGTTTGCTATGGATCCATGCGATGGATTCTTTGAATGCCTTAGTCCTTTTAGTTCTCTTGGCTTTTTATTAGCTTCCATTGGCTGGGCTCATCTTCATCAAGCCTCAGCTTTAGCCAGCAAGAAAGAGGACATGTTCCTTGATTTCCTGCTCAGAAAGGGCAGTTGCTCTCCTCCGTTGCTTAAAAGATGCTTATGGAGTTTAGTCCATTCAGCAGACCATCTACTTTCTACCTTTCTTCTGCAGGGTTTGCTATGTTTCCATGCGATGGATTTCTTTGCATGCCTTAGACCTTGGGAGTTGTGCTTGTCAAAGTAGCTGAGAAATGAGATATAAACTTTCTTTTGTCATAAAATAATCCGTTTTTTTTTTGTTTTTTTTTTTTGTTGTAGGCGATTCTTCTCAACTACGATCGAAATAGCTAGGCGATTTGAAAAGAGCTAAAAGTATTTTATAAGATGGTTCATGAGTTAAATACGTTAAAAGAAAAGACACTCAAGCCATCTGCAAATGAGGAACAAAATAGCCTTGAAAAGAAAGAGATGCCAGTTAATGACTCGATGATGTACGAGCATAACGATGCTAATAGAACTCCAGGAGATATGAACGGGAATAAATCAGGTGAGTCTAAAAAAGAAGATGGTGAGCGAATCTTTTATAATGCAGAAGGCGATGTAGATAATGAAACGAGTATTCGCTCTACGAGATTCGGGTCGAGACATCAAAGCGAAGACGATGAAGAAGAGACACCTTCGAGTCCTGAAGAAGGATCAGGAGAGGAAAGGAAGAAAACTATTATGGTCGGAAGCGACTATCAAGCTTGGATACCGGACGTTATGTGTAAATATGATGATGCGCTTCCATATGAAAATGAAGATAAATTAGTCTGGGACCCAAGCGCCCTCCAGTCGAAAGACATAGAAAACTATCTATTGAAAGCTCAAGAGCCTAAAACAAGTCAGCAAGGGATTTATGCAATACCGACTGGGAAGCATCCCAGAGATGACGAACAAGCATTGTTCTCGTTACTCCAATGTGGCCATAATGTTGAAGAAGCTTTACGGAGGCGCAGGATAAACCCAACCCCTCCCAACGACTCGATGAGCATTTGGTCTGAAGAAGAATGCCGCCAGTTCGAAACTGGCCTCCGTCTCTTCGGAAAGGACTTCCGACAAATCCAACAAAACAAAGTCAGAACACGTTCCGTCGGCGAACTCGTTCAATTCTACTACATCTGGAAAAAGACCGAACGCCACGACATTTTCGCCAACAAAGCAAGACTCGAAAAGAAAAAGTACACTCTTCATCCAGGCATCACCGATTACATGGACAGATTTATGGAAGAACAAGAAGGCACCATAGGAAGAGACGGAAGCGCCTCTCCCAACATCAACTGCTTCATATACGGGGACCAAAGATGGCGGGTCCAAAACGGTCAAAACAACAACATCAATAATATTCTAGAAACTAAAATAAAAACAGAAAATGAACCTGTCATTAAACTGAAGAAGACAACAAAGAGGGCATTCTTGATAAACCAAACGAATAATCAGAGGTGCTAAGCTAGATTGAACATTTTCTTTGTTCCCGCAGGTAATTTATTGACTGCTGAATATTTTTATAACCAATATAGCATTTATTTTATTATAGCTTTTCCAAACCATTAATCACTTTTGCTAGCTTACACAACTAATTGTATTATGTACAAAAAGTTTCCTCTTAGCTTTATCCTTTTTTACCATCACCAATCGTACTTGCTTTCATAATACTGCGAAAAGTACTTACAGTTTATGGTAGTTAACTTCCATTTTGTTTTTTAATCAATATTTCATCGTTGAAGATGCAACTTGTGCTAACTCGCATTTTGGGCAAAACAAGATTTTTATTGAATATGAAGCGAAATCTACCGCAGCGTCGGTCAGTAGCCAAAAGGCAGATAGCACATGTTGCATCTTCAACGACGATTTTATTGTATGCTTGGCAGAGAATTCTGTCTATGTTGGTTATTCTCTGTGATTTGTTTTTTCTCTCTCTAAAATAAATCAATTAGTAATATTATTTTCTTCTTTCAAATTTTATACCCTTTTTATGTATTGAATATCATGTAAATGTCTTACCTGTGTCCTTTTACTTTTATGTTATTTTATTTCTTTAGGTTTAAATTTCTATTTAATAGGTTAAATAATTTGTAAAAAGATAAGCCAAACTTAATTTTAATTTTTCATTGAAAAAACTTATATTTTAAGTGATTATTGTAGGTATTTTGTTTATGTATTTAATGTTGTGGAGATTATAAATAAAATTATAATTATGTATATGATATGATGTATTTATTGCTTTCTGTGTGCCTTAAAATAGCCTTGAAAATAGATTCAAATTCATTGCATCCAGCTGATTGCAGTCAAGTTTATGTCTTTCTTAGCCACTCGCATAACATTACTATTAAGTTTGAAAGCGATAGGATGAACAGTTTGGGAGATTCGAAGTAGGCCCTAAGTAAAGTACCATAACCGCTGGTCCAATTCAAGCCGTTAACGAACCCATAAATTCTATTAATTTTGACTTGACGACCATGAAATATATTTAGCGCTTTTAAACCAATAGAATTTATGAGTTTGAATTGGACCAGCGGTTATGGTACTTTACTTAGGGCCTAAACTGTTGAGTTAAGGGTGGTTTTGGGGGTATGAAACGAAAACTGTATGCAAAGATTTTTGATTCTGCGGCTACTGCACCCATTGCAATAGATTCTGAAAGAAATCTACCTAAAAAGAGATCAGTTTGGAGTAGCAAGCTCAACAATCCGAACAATTAAAGAATTAATTATTTTTTATTGAACACATTTTCATTTTTACAGGAATAAGCATGCTGAGACAAACAATAATAATTTTTAAACAAACTTAACATACTTTAGTCTAAAATCACAGTTAATCAAAAATTCCAAAGCAGGACGCTATGAAACGAACAATAGGTATTAACATAAACGGTTTTTCTTGAGCAAAAGACTGTGGAGGGTCAGAAATGATGTTTCTACACCAGAAAACTGAGGAAAACGACCCAAAAATCCATTAAAAGATGTTAAACGCCCAAACACCCAATTTTAAGGACGTTTTGAGCCCAGAAAATCAAGGGAAATCCAAAACCCGTTAAAAAGATTTTGATAGCATGGAGACCAGATAAAAAAGGATTTTTTAAGACCAGAAAAACGACTCAAAAACCCATTAAAAAGATGTTAAACGCCCAAAAACCCAATTAAAGGTCCCCCAATTAAAGGCCCAAAAGTCCCAATTATAAGGACGTTTTGAGCCCAGAAAATCAAGGAAAAATCCAAAACCCGTTAAAAAGATTTTGATTGCACGGAGACCAGAAAAAAAAGATTTTCTAGTCCAGAAAAACGACTCAAAAACCCATTAAAAAGATGTTAAATGCCCAAGCAACCAGAAAACCGAGGAAAACGACCCAAAAACCCAATAAAAAGTGTTAAACGCCCAAACACCCAATTTTAAGGACGTTTTGAGCCCAGAAAATTAAGGAAAAAAACCAAAACCCGCTTAAAAGATTTTGATTGCACGGAGACCACATAAAAAAAAGACTTTCTAGTCCAGAAAAACGACTCGAAAACCCATTAAAAAGGTGTTAAACGCTCAAGCAACCAGAAAACAGAGGAAAACGACCCAAAAACCCATTAAAATATGTTAAAACACCCAATTTTAAGGACGATTTGAGCCCAGAAAATCAAGGAAAAAACCCGTTAAAAAGATTTTGATTGCACGGAGACCACATAAAAAAGATTTTCTAGTCCAGAAAAACGACTCGAAAACCCATTAAAAAGATGTTAAATGCCCAGGCAACCAGAAAACTGAGGAAAACGACCCAAAAACCCATTAAAAGATGTAAAACGCCCAAACACCCAATTATAAGGACGTTTTGAGCCAAGAAAATTAAGGAACAAACCCAAAACCCGCTTAAAAGATTTTGATTGCACGGAGACCACATAAAAAAAGACTTTCTAGTCCAGAAAAACGACTCAAAAACCCATTAAAAAGATGTTGAATGCCCAGGCAACCAGAAAACTGAGGAAAACGACCCAAAAACCCATTAAAAAATGTTAAACGCCCAAAAACCCAATTATAAGGACGTTTTGAGCACAGGAAAACACCCGAAACCCGTTTACAAGATTTTGATTGCACAGAGACCACATAAAAAGGGGTTTTCTAGTCCAGAAAATCGAGAAAAACGACTGAAAACCCCATTAAAAAGATGTTAAACGCCTAAGCACCGAGAAAATTGAGGAAAACGACCCAAAACATGGTTTAAAAGATTATGATGGCACGAAGAGCAGATAAAAAGGGGTTTTCTAGTCCAAAAAATCGGTCAGAAAACCATGTTTCTAGACCAAAAAACCAAGGAATACTACTCAAAAACGCGTTAAAAAAATTTAAATGCCTAAACACCCGATAAAAAGGACTTTTCGAGACAGTAAAATCAAGGAAAACAACCCAAAACCCAGTTAAAATATTTTCATAAAAAGGGGTTTTCTAATCCAGAAAACCGAGGAAAACGACCCAAATTCGTAAAAAGGGAGTAGGCATCTACTTCTTTAGAGGATGGTTGCTTGTAGTGACCCAAAGTGCCAAGCAATACTTAGCAATATTGATTATTTTACAAACAAAACAGTATAACTAAATAAAATAAATCAATAAAAAAACATAACGAGCCTTATTCCGATGAGCATAGGGACACAAACTCTGGACATTGAGATCAGCAGCGAGAGGGAAAGCGCGAAGAATTTTCATTTGTAAAATTCCCCAGTTATTTCATCCAAAAAGGAATTGTAAGAGCTATTGTTATCTTCTGAATTCTCCGTAAATGATTTGAATTCATTCCAAAGGTTCTGCGAAGAACTATGACTTTCTGCGAAAGTTAGTTCGCCAGTCATTTCGTCAAGTCTTGGCGTTTGACTTCCTGGCATCATGAGTTTCTGAATTTCATTGTATCCGTCTGTATGTTCGGAGCCGCTTTCTGTTCCGACATTATCAAAAAGAAGCTCGTCAAAATCATCGAATCCATCGAAAGAATCTTCATTGAAGTAGTCCATATCGAAATCGAAAATGTCATCTGAAATTTCTTCCGTTTTGTTGTTCACTTTGATAATTTCTCCAGTCACTTCGTCTAATTGTGTCTGCTCAATTTCTTTATATTCAGGTTGTAAATGCTCTTCTGTTGTATTTTGGTTCAGCTTGATATAAGAGAGTTCACCTGTGGATTCATTTAAAAAGACAGCACCTGTCGATTCGCTGTTAATATTGTTGAAAGTTAAAACACCTGTTGTCTCATTCAAAGTTACACTTCCGGTCCCTTCTCTGAAGTTACCGATCGTCAAATAATTTGTAGCAGTCACATTAGCGATCGGGATAGCGCCTTGCGATGAGCTTATTATGTTGATCTCTCCAGTCGACTGATTTAAGAAAAGAGTCTTTTTGACCTGTTCATCAATTCTGACATCTTTTTGAGAACCTTCTTCAATATAAGAGTAGTCTTGTCGATTGGTCAATTCTCGAATAACACTTGATTCCAGTTCTTCCATATTTAGCTCTGAATAGTTTTTTTGTCTTTCTACATCTTTGAGAATGATACTACCATCCTCACCCATTTCAAGATGTCTTCTGTTCCCTGAAGTCTTCTCTTCTATATTTCAACGATGACTTGCCCATTTTCTTCTATCCGTAGCTGTACAACTTTGGCGCTTTCATCTTCAAGACGTTCCAACGCTTTTTGATGGCTTTCTGTGTTTTGCTCACGGTTCTCTTCGGTCACCAAAGGTTTAACCGGAACGGTAACTTTAAGCGATTTAGTCACTGCGCTTAAACTTTCCTCATCCATACAGTGCACTTTGACACAATGGTCTTTTATTTTATCAAGACGTACAGAAAAATAATTACATTTCGGACATTTATACTGATAAGCTTGAGAATTATGCTGAAATTTCATATGCCGATTCAAATTTTTTTCAAGCGAAAAATATATTTTGCAGATAGAACACTGCAGATTTTTTTTATCATGCTTAGGAGGATCTTTGTGCTCTTTTTTGTGCTTAATGAAATGATTTTGTATTTACTTTTAAAGTCACATTTTAAGCAAGCGTATTCTTGTTTTTTGCTCAAATGAGATTTCTGATGTTTTTCCAACAATGAAAGAAAAGGAGCGGCCAAACCGCAGACAGAACAAATATAAGTTTTCTTTTTATGCATCCGTAAACGGTGAGTATTAAGATGAACTTTGTTTTTAAACTTAAGATGGCAGTGACTGCAAGAAAATGGCTTTTCGTCATAATGTGAAGACATATGTCGCCACCATTGTCTTCTATTAGGATAAGAAACCCGACACGCCTTACATTTAAAAGGAAGCTTTCCTAAATGCTCTTCTAAATGTAAATCAAGCTCAGCTTTTGAAGACATTTCTTGAAGACAGACAGAACAAAAAAGTTCCAAATGATCAGAAATTTTAAGATGGTTCACAATCTTTTCTATTTTAAAAGTACTATATTCGCATGATAGACATGTATATTTGTTTTTATGAAAAACCTTCATATGCTTTTCATAAATTAGGTCGTCTGAAAAGCTAAACTTGCATACAGGGCATGATTTAACAGTTTTTTGACATAAGGAAAAATGTCTGAGCCATTCTTTCCGTTCTTGAAATCGAGATGAACATCGAGAGCAGAAAAAAGGCTTTGTATTTTTATGCTCTTCTACATGCTGATTTAAAATTGAAGTGTTTTCTGCGTTGAAAAGACAAACGGGACAAACGAGGCTGTCGCATTTCGCTGTATGGTCGATTATCTTGGATATTAAAGGGTCCTCAAAGTTGCATGAAAGACAAGTAAAGATGTCTCTGTGAAAAATCATATCGTGGATGAGAAATCTCTCTTCGTTTTCCGAGCAGTATCCGCAGCTGTCGCATGCGAAATCTTGAGATTCGACTTTCGCTGAATCTTTTTTGAACTTGCGACAAATCGAAAGTAAATTTTCCAATTCTAAGTTACTACTTAAATTCAAATATGGTCCAAATGGTTTTCTTTCAGCTTAATTTTCCCAGTGTAGATAAATTCGACAGTATCGGCGACACATTCCATGCAGTTGTTTTTGCTTTCGCCTTTGCATTTGGTCAACGTCGAAATGTTGATTTGTATCGGATTTTGAACCGACCATTCCGTCGTTCTTTCCAAATTCGCCACGAAATAGCGAAGGATGAAAGGGCTGACTGTGGCAAGGACGCATGAATGCGACCAAACTTTCGAAATTCCGTTGGTAAGCTGGACATCGCAGAACTCACCGTGACTCCTCTGCTTAGACAACCTCGTCAAAAGATCTTCTGCCAAAGACTTAACATCATTCACCATAACTTTAACAACATAAAAGCTTTTTGATAACTGTTATCAGAAGGTTTCACTCCTTGTTACTTGAATTCATTGCTACCACTTGCCTATTTCAATATATTTAATGATTAAATCATCATTTTTTTATAATATACATACTCAAAAGACTTAAATTTCATCATCAAATTCATCAGGACTTCAAAATTTAAAAATCATGAATATCATTTAAAATAAGGCGCCACCTAGTCCATTGCTCATCTTTTGACATTGACATTTCTCTCCCCTTCTCTCAGTTGTAAACATTCCACATATTTCAGACGATTTTATTACTAATTTTATTAGTCATACTCTACTTTTTGATATTAATAAATGAGACAGTAGAAATATTTAGCAATCTAAAGAAGGTAAGAGTTTCTGATATTAAATAATTACTTTTAAAAATACTATCTTTTGTTTACATAAATATTTGATTTATGATAATATTTTTATTTATTTGAGTTTATTTTAGCTTAAAATTTATCTTTTGATTAGTTTTCGATTATTCGAAAATAAATTTTAACTTTTAAGTTATGCACTTTTTTCTATTTCTTTGTGAGGTAGAACAAAGAAAACAAAGTATGAGTCATCTTTGAATATTCCTATTGGCATCTGCGTTTATTGAGTATGAACTATAGGGGAGAAATTCTAAGTTTTCCTGAGTTTTACCAGTTTATCTGGTCACTTTTTAAATTTGGTAGGTCCTAAAGAATAGTGGACTTTAAGAGCTTATCGGTTTTTCTAGCTTATTTCTTTAACAACTGATTGATGGGATTTATCTTAGCTTGCTATTTAGTTCCCTTGTCCAGTATTAGCAGTTGCCCTGAAATAACGCCGAGGCAATATGGTGAAAGCTTCCAGCTGGGGCCATCCCATTTGCCTCCGTGAAAACCAGGATTCAAAGATCTGATAAAAAATAATGTGCTGTAGATAATATAGCAGTGGTTTAGTGGACTTTTTGAATTTATGGGGTCTCCTAGCTTATTTCTCCAACCACAGATTTACTTAGTTCCCTTGCCCTAAAAGAATGCTGAGGCAATATGGTCAGAGCTTCTAGCTGGGACCATCCCATTTCTAACCACAGGTTGGATGGGGCTTATTTAAGTATGTAGTTCCCTTGCCCAGTAGTAGCAGTTGCCCTAAAAGAACGCCAAGGCAATATGTTGAAAGCTACCAGCTGCTACAATCCCATTTCTAACCACAGATTAGATGGGGTTTATCTTAGCTTCCTATGCAGTTCCCTTGCCCAGTAGTTGCAGTTGCCTAAAAGAACGCCGAGGCAATATGGTTTGAGCTTCCAGCTGGGGCCATCCCATTTTGCCTTCGTGAAAACCAGGATTCAAAGATCTGATAAAAAATAATGTGCTGTAGATAATATAGCAGTGGTTTAGTGGACTTTTTGAATTTATGGGGTCTCCTAGCTTATTTCTCCAACCACAGATTTGTCTTCACTTCCTATGTACTTAGTTCCCTTGCCCAGTAGTGGCAGTTGCCCTCAAAGAATGCCGAGGCAATATGGTTAGAGCTTCCAGCTGGGACCATCCGATTTCTAACCACAGTTTGGATGGGGCTTATCTGAGCTTCCTATGCAGTTCCCTTGCCCAGTAGTAGCACTTGCCCTAAAAGAACGCCAAGGCAATATGTTGAAAGCTTCCAGCTGGTGCAATCCCATTTCTGACCACAGATTGGATGGGGTTTATCTTAGCTTCCTATGCAGTTCCCTTGCCCACTAGTAGCAGTTGCCCTAAAAGAACGCCAAGTCAAATCGTAGCTTCCTATGTAGCTCCCTTGCCCAGTAGTAGCAGTTGCCCTAAAAGAACGCCAAGGCAATATGGTTTGAGCTTCCAGCTGGTACCATCCCATTTATAACCACAGATTGGATGGGGTTTATCTTAGCTTCCTATGCAGTTCCCTTGCCCAGTAGTAGCAGTTGCCCTAAAATAACGCCGAGGCAATATGGTGAAAGCTTCTAGCTGGGACAGTCCCATTTCTAACCACAGATTGAATGGGGCTTATCTTAGCTCCCTATGTAGTTCCCTTGCCCAGTAGTAGCAGTTGCCCTAAAAGAACGCCAAGTCAAATCGTAGCTTCCTATGTAGCTCCCTTGCCCAGTAGTAGCAGTTGCCCTAAAAGAACGCCAAGGCAATATGGTTTGAGCTTCCAGCTGGTACCATCCCATTTATAACCACAGATTGGATGGGGTTTATCTTAGCTTCCCATGCAGTTCCCTTGCCCAGTAGTAGCAGTTGCCTAAAAGAACATCGAGGCAATATGGTGAAAGCTTCCAGCTGGGACAATCCCTTTTTACCTTTGAGAAAACTAGTGGTTGAAAGCCTCCACCTGGGCTCATCCACTTCCCCATTCACAAAAACCAGTACCAGTTAAGCTGTAAAATCGGCAAAAAAATTTGTCTCAGGCGTACGAGATTGCCTTCAGTCGGATTTGCTTGGTGGGGCGGATTGCTGCCACGTTCCTAGATATCATTCTTCACAAACTAGTCGTCCACAAAATGATTCAAGATAAGATTTTTTAAAACTTATCTTTTTTTTTACCTGCCCGATAGAAAGTCAAGATGTTTTTCATATCTTGACATGCATGGTTACGCTGATTGTGAACTTTATCGGATAATGTTCCCTCAAAAATCATGCCATTGTTTTATTCAATGCAATCTTTTAGAGAGTAATTGGTTTTTAATCGATTTTCTTTTTTATTTTAATTTTTAGGGTCAAGCTTAAATATGGAGGATAAAAAAATTTCCGAGGGAGGTATGGAGTTTGATATCAAATCGACTGAAGTTGTGGAAGCTGGGAATAAAAAGTTTTTGGTAATTTGAAAACAGAAACATTTTAAATTTGTTAATTTTAACGTTTTCAGGCATACGAGATTGTCATAAAGCGTGTGAAGACTGATCCGAATCCTGTGACGATATGTAGACGTTATAATGATTTTCTTGAGTTGTACAGCTCGCTTAAAAAAGACTTTCCCAACTTGATGGAGGAGGTGAAGTTCCCTCGTAAAATCATTTTTGGAAACTTTTCAGTGGAGACGATCAACGAACGGAGTTCCGCATTTTTATGTCTTCTACGGTTCATCCAGTCCCATTCAGCAGTAATGCATTCGAGTGCCGTCACTCATTTTTTTCAATTTAGAGAACTCTCAAACGCCCTGAAAATGATTGAAGCGCTGAATTTAAGAGAGGTAAAAATGAAATCTTGAATTTTTGTTGTTATTTATTGTTTTTAGGCTTGCTCGTTGGTCGATAAATGTTTCAAAGTTATCAGTAAATACATACTGATAGATCTCCAATAGTTTTACAAAATTTGTGTCTTTTACTTTGTCTGAAAGATATGATGAATGACGTTGAAGCTTTGGAATTGGCGATTCTGGCAGTCAGAAGATTCAACGGCGTCAGCGATGTTGACTTACTCAGGTAAAACTTCTAAGCATTAAATGAAATTTCAAGCTGTATTGTCTCAGTCCTTGAGAAAAGAGGATAATAGCAACTTTTCTAAGATTCCTTGGAAATCCTATATCTGTAAGACTCTTAACTTTACCTAAATCAACAACTTTTATTAAAGAAGTTGAGCAGACTTTATGACTTGAAGACCTAATAAAGGCTTAATTTCCCTAAAAACTACCATTTTTTAAATCTAATTTATTTATTCAACAGGTACTATGGCCCTCTTTTAAACATATCGATCAACCTTTGCAACAAATATGGCAAAGACTGCCGAGTGCTTCAAGTTCATTTGGAATTAATGCAAACAAAAGGGATTTCTTTGAGTGAAACTCCTCTTTACCAACTTGCAAAAGACGATATTAGCTCATACTTACAAAAAATACCATCATAAAACTAACAGCGCTGTAGCTTAAAGCCAAAATTATTTTATTTTTTTATGAAAAATTATCTCAATTTTTAATCTACTTATATTTTTTTTATTACTTTCGACTGATATCAATCGTTTAGTTTTATTGATTTTATTTTCAACCTTGAAAATCGCTCCCTTAAAATCCTGGAAATTGATCTCAAATTATTGTACCAAAATCTTTATTGCCATCACATACTGCTTGAAAGCTATAATAAATATATTATTATAATAGGTTAATATTTTTATCCCAAAAAAGATATTTGTTTATTTACCTGTATTTTTTAAGTTTATTAATTATTAAGATTTTTTTAGTATTTTAGAATAATTATTACGTATATATTTTATGTAATTTTAAAGTTTAACTGAAAATAAATAAAGTACTGTATTTTTTTAATGTTAATTTTTTTTATTTTTAACTTTTTCAATAAGGGGAGATTGGTTACCTATTCCACCGTTACATGAGCAGGTATCAGATCATAATCATACTTATGGTCACATCATAAGGCATAATCATAAGTATGATTATGATTATGCCCATCACTGGCTGGTGAAACCAAACTGCTTTGTCAATACTACCAATTTATTAATATGGGAAGTAACCTATTGGCCATTTCATCTCTTCTTCATCAATCTGACCAGGCTGCAGCCTCTCCAGATCAAGAAGAAATTTTGCCCAGGATACCGATTATTTGAGCATTTAGGCCTCATTCATTTGATAAGTGGTGCTACTGCAGAGTAACCTAAATGCTGCCACTATTGTGTGACCCTCGGTGGATGGTTTATAGCAGCCTTCCTGACCCTGATTACTCCCTTTTGATAACTCTCAATATCTGATCAGTTGTTTACAGCTCCATGATTTTTGAAGGTTGCACTAGTTTTTAATTAAAATACGTTAATCCCTGAGGCCTGAGGATAAATTTTTATGAATGGGCTGCCGTGATAGAATGGCCCGAAGGGATGAAGGCGCAGGATCGCGGCCTTGGGAAAGGGGAACCGTTGGGGGTGTAGGGGGCCTTAAAACCGCGTCAGTAGCGCAGGGGTGGTTGAAGACCGAGCAGTGACGGGTGACGAGCCCGGGAGGCGGCTCAAGTTGCCAAGCGATTTCGATAAATAAACAAAAACAAAACGTGTTTACGCAGTATTAAGTTAGAGATCAAAAGGCCAGTTTAAAAAGAGCTCCGGGCGAAAAAAACATGTCGAGTCGATGTCTTGAATCGAGGCCGAGAGCTCTCACAGAAACCGACCTCGCGTCATTATGTTCTATCCTCGAAATTTCGACGATGCCTCGGCTCTCGAGGAACCAAAGATCGTTGAGCAAATCTTCAATACATCAAGTCGCGGTAAGTCTTTGAAATCGCAATTTAAAGCTTCATGCCTCATTAGCAAAGCTAGAACAAAGTGTTTTCTTTTGCAGAATCCGTCTCTTCATTTCATATCAACTTCTATGAATTTTTAAAAATATGCCATCTAAAAAACCATCATTAACCCAAAGAAAAAAATTTCTCCCCATTCTATGCGACGTCGAATAGATAAAAGAAAGTTTAAAAAACAATTTTCAACCTATCCGATCGAAGTGTATAGTCGATAAAAAATCTGCTGGTTCAAGCATTGGCGAGTTAAATTGCTGAAGTTAGGGTTGCTTCAAATTGTAATTAAGCCGCGTCCACGGATGTTCTTAGTTTGAGTTCAATTACGAGCAACGTCCACTTAAATGTTGAAGTGGAAGGAACCGCAGCATCCACTACCCTAGGTTTCATTCAGAGCGCATTAGGCCCCCACACTTTTTTAATTAAAATATTTTTATTGTTTTGCCAAATTGTGTTAAAAAACTTTACACTTAACAAACACAAGCAAAAAACAAATTTTAAACTGCAAAAATCTGCTGTAAAAAAGGGGTCCATTTTTTTTTCTAGTTAATTAACATGCAAGGAACATGTTTGTTTTTGGACTAATCGCATTTGGAAGGACTCCGGAGCAAATTTTTTTTAACCTGAAGCTGACATGCAAATCAAGTGGTTTCTCTTATACTAAAGCTCAAATTTTTTTTCATTAAGTTAGGACAAGAAAACTCAAGTATTAGCGACAAAAGCTTTTTGTTTTAAATTATTGGATAGTCCCTAAGTATAATTAGGCCATTTAAACAATCTATTAAATTTTTCAAAGAGGGAAATAATTGAAAAAGTTCAGAGGTAAAATTAAACTTTCCTTCTTTTTCTTTTATTTTCAACCGAAGAGAGTGTGAACTTTGAAAAAAGAATATAATGGAGAATAAAACGACTTGATTAAAAATATTCGAAGATTTGGCTCGAAACCAAATGGTCCGAAATTTACAAAGAGAAAGTGTACGATGCGAAGCACCCTCCTCATTTTTTATTCATTAAATGTTAAACCGAGCAAGCTTCTTTTCACAAAAGGCGTTTCTTGTATTTATTTTTAGTTTTTTGATATCGTTATTACGTTTTTTTTTGTCAGCTTTTCATCTTTGAAGACACTTTTTAAAAGTCGTTGCTATGCTGTTTCAACCTTGAGAATGAATCGAATTCTCGAAACCGTATTAGTACTCAATTAATTTTCAATTAAATTATTACATCAGTGAATATTCATAGTAACAGAATACATTCTCTGACAATGATACCTTTTGAAATGCAATCCCAAGTCGAATAAAAAGGGGTTTTTCTTTAGCCGGTTTTCATTCCTATTCTTCCCTTCTTTTCCAGAGTTCTTTCCCTGAAAGCTCTTCACAATTTCATCGCATACACGTGATCATCCTTTAACAATCAAACTTCCCTCAGATCCCACGAAAATCGTTTAGAAAAGGTTTTTGTTGCGATTTACGTACTTTTTCTTAAAAAGTTTTATTATTAAAAAAAGAAGTCCTTTGAGAATATGTAATGGGTACGAGTCAAAAAGTTTCTGATATATGTCGTACATTCAATTCCGTGGTTTGTTTTATTCATGTCTCCTTCTGCTGAGGGTCAAATACATTTTTTTCATTTAGGTTATATAGGATCCAATCTTATAGTGAGGTTAAAAGAGGAAAAGAAATTACAATGATATTTGTTTAGTTTATTTAATTTATTTTTACACAAATAAATTCCAACTTAACTCTTCGCTTTCTTCTATTTTCTTCACCAAACTCGAGTCTTACAATTCTTTCAATTCACTTCTCAGATTCTTCACAAAATATCCACACTTATCTCTCTCACGGCACTCTCTCTCTTCTCTCAACACCAACTAAACTCCTCCGCCATACTTATACAGTTCTGCCAACACAATCATCTTAAACTCCCACATCTCGGCCATTCTGCTCAGCCACTTCACCGGGTGGCTCTCCTATACAACTCGACCATAATTTCATGTATTCCGCACAAGAGGTTGTCCGAGTAGGACCGTCGTGGTATCCCGCCTTCTCTACGTCGTATGTGTCATGTCCTTTTACTCGTGTGATCTTGTAGGGCCCCATGAACTTAGCCTTCAACTTGGATGCTGGTTGAGTTCTCCGAATCGCCACTAAATCTCCTACTTGATACTTCCTTGCACGCTTTCGTCTCAGGTTGTACGTCCTTTTATTTTCCTCTTGAGTTTTCGCGATTTGTTCTTTTGCCTTAAGGCGAAGTTCTTCCCTTTGGTCATAGAAGTGCCGCCGCATCTCATCTTCTACAACTTGAACGATGTCATCTCGATTCTTCATCCGCATCACGACTCCGGTCATCACTTCAAAAGGTGAAGCAGCAATGCTTCGACTTCTGGACGAGTTGATCACTTGCTGCACCTGAGGTACATACTTAAACCATTTACTAGGCTCGTCTACTGCTAGTTTCGTCAAAATTGGTAATATTATGGCATTTATCCTCTCCACTTGGCCGTTGGCTCGAGGTAGACCCGTAGTTATTTTATGATGTTTGATATTCTCTTGGCTGCAATATTCTTCAAATTCCCGCGACGTGAATGCGGTTCCTCTATCACTTACAATCACCGCAGGGTTCCCAAACAAACTCTTCTGAAAGTCTAGTTTTTTAATCACCTCCTCCGATGTGGTAGACTTCGTGGGGTATAACCATACATACTTCGAGAACGAATCTACGACGACCAAAATATGTTTATATCGTTTATTGGTTGTTTCCAATGGTCCAAGATGGTCCACATGATATGTGTGAAAAGGGACCTCTTCCTTCTCGAGCGGGTGCAAGAATCCCTCTTGTTTTCCTCGTTTCCTGTTGACTAAAATGCATGGAACGCAGCACGCGATAGTTTTAACAACTCTACTTTTAGCGTCACCGACGCTATAATGTTGTCTCAAAATTTCCTCCGTTTTTTGGGCAGATAGATGACCATCTCCATGTATTCTCATAATCACCTCGGTAGCCATTCCGTCAGGGATGACCAATTTTTCGACTCCGTGTTCCAATTTGTACAAAACTTCTCCCTTCAAAAAGTAGTCCTCAAACTCTTTGTCTTTCACGATCTCTCTGATAACTCTCAGTCGATCATCTGATTTCTGTGCCTTAACTATGGTAACATCATCTTCGATAACTTCAATTTGATAGACAGGATTGCGGCTTAAGGAATCGACGTGAGCCATTCTACTTCCAACTCGATGCTCCACTGTGAAGTTGTAATCCTGTAGGTCAAGAAACCATCTCGCGACTCTTGTTGAGACCTCTTTCTTATCCATCGTCTTCTGAAATGCTGAACAGTCAGTAATAACTTTAAATCGAACTCCAAGAAGATAAACACGAAATTTCTTTATAGCTTGAATTACTGCCAAAGCCTCTAGTTCATAACTGCTGTACTTTTTCTCTTGATCCGTCGTTTTCTTGCTCATATAATAAATAGGGTGAAAGGCGTTGTCTTCGATCGATCTTTGAAATAGAATTGCTCCATAACCTTCAGCACATGCATCTGTATGCAGCTCGAGCTCACCTCCCTGTCTGTAGATATTCAAAACGGGTTTATCAGCAAGTTGTCTCTTCAGCTCATTAAAAGCGTTCATCTGTTCGGGACCAAAGTGAAAACGCCGGTCTTGCTTCAGCAAATCGCTTAATGGTCTGGCTATGATAGAATAAACGGGATGAACTTACGAAAATAACCCGTCAGCCCAAGAAAGCTTTGCACTTTTTTGGTTGTCGTCGGCTCCGGAAAATTCATCACTGCTTTGACTTTTTCTGTTGATGGGAGGATTTTGCCGTTCTCAATAACATGTCCCAAAAAGTCAACTCTTCTCTTTAAAAAATGACATTTCTTGAAGTTTAACTCTAATCCAAAATCTTGAGCGACTCTTACAACTTTTTGAAGCCGGTGAAGCGCTTCTTCTTCCGTCGCTGCAGGTATAATCACGTCATCCATGAATGGTAAAGCAATACCTTGGTTAACCAATTCTTTGAATATGAAGTTTATGTATCTTTGAAAGACTGCTGGTGAATTACATAAACCGAAAGGCATCTTACGGAATTGGAAATGTCCATTATGCGTCACAAAGCCGGTGTACTTTCGGCTGCTCTCGTTCACCGTTACATGAAAAAATCCATTCTTTAGGTCAAGTGTAGTGAAAATTTTCGCATCCTGCAACCTGTCAAGTAAGTCTTCTATTAATGGAAGCGGATATCTATCTTTTGATATAACTTTATTAATCCTCCGATAGTCAATACAAATCCTTGCTGAACCGTCTTTCTTCTTTGTGACCACCACTGGGCTAGCGTACTCCGACTCGCAGTACTCCACCACACCGTCCTTTAACCACTGCTCCACTTGGTCTTCTACGATTTTCCTTTCTGTAAACGGGAGTCTTCTAGGCGAACAGGATATCGGCTCCTCATCTTTCACCACTATGGACATTTTTATTTCCGTCTCTTTTGGTTTTCCCGGAGAATAATTCATAATAGCTTCCGTCACGATCTTCTTTGCTTCCGCAGAGGCTTCGTTACCAATATCCAAAGGCGTGTCCAGCTCTATGTTGAATAAAAATTCGGTCTCTGGCTCGACCACACGTCCAAGTTCTTCTCTCTTCTTGAATTTTATCCCAAATTTGTCAATTACAACGTCCGTTTTTGTCAATAAATCTTGGCCGACTATGAGATCATATGCCATTTTAGTGGACACTACATAAAAGGTGGTCGGGTATATTTCATCATCAATCCTCACGGACCCATCGAAAAATCCTTTGAGGTTAATATTGCCTCCTCCAAAACCACTTAGTATCTTTGTTGTGGTATTCAACGAAGGGGATTCAACTCTACGGTATGCGCTTTCCGACATGACGTTAACACAACTCCCTGTGTCGATCAGCGCATTCATCGTAACTCCATTTACAGTTACAGTCTTACAAGTCGTGGCTAGTCTCTCCGTTAGGCAATGGATGTTGGATGCCTCATTCGGGGTGGTACATTCGAAGCTCTTGTGGCCAGACTTCCCGCATTTAAAACATTTCAGCTGTTTTTTGCATTCGAACGCTTTGTGGCCTCTGGCGCCACATTTGTAGCATCTCACAGTTTCCTTCTCGGGTTTTCCAACTGGGACATCTGGGGCTGTCTTTTTACCCCCACCGGTCTTCACTGTCGCGCTCGTTGTCTTCGCAGTTTCATTCTTTTGTTCATGGTTGGCACGACGTTCCATGATCTTTGTAAATGTCGCCATTTTTATCTTTAGCTCCCGTAGATTACTCGCCCCATACAAGACGGTCTTCGCATATTCATCACCTGGGATGCCATCTATGATGTACTGGATTAACGAGTCTGTTTCTATCTTTCCTCGACTGGCTAGTTCTTTCATCACCAGCAAATACTCCTCTAAAGATTCATCTTTCTGGAGCTTCCTGGCGTCTAAAATTCTATGAAGCTCACGGCTCGACAACTTCTTAGCAAATTCTCCCACTAGGGCCTTCTTCAAACGAGTCCATGAAGTAATACCCCTTTCGCTTTGGATATACATTTTCGCCAGCCCTCTCAACGACTTTTTAGCGAATACAAACTTATGCAGCTCAGGCCACTCGAATAGATCTGCAGCTTCTTCGAAGTCTGAGATCCACTTCTCGACAGGGTACTCTTTCTTTCCTTCAAAAGGTCTAATGGAGTCTTCTATGTCCCTAAAATTCATGCTGAATATGGGATTAGGCCTAGATTTTCCACCGTTTTTTCTTGTCTTAGCATCACGGTTCTTTTTGTGACGGTACGTCAACTGATCGTCATCTGTGTCTTCCTCTTCACTTTCCTCACTGGATCCATCACTTTCTTCGCTTGAGTCGTCTTCTCTTTTTTTCTTCGCGTCTCGAATCTTCTTGCGACGGTTTTTTGAGTGAACACCTCGCTCTTCACCTTTTCCGTTTCCATCACTTTCTTCACTGGATTCATCACTTTCTTCATCTTCGTCTGATTCGGTCACTCTTCTACGCAGGGCAGTCAAATCCGTTAGCTCTGAACAGATTCTTTCTGCGATGTCATCACATCCATCATCACAATCGAGTCTGAGTATCGAGGAAATGAGAATTAGTTCACTCTTTGAAAAACTCCCGCTGACTTCACAAATTTTAGCGTCGTATTCTTCCGAATCTTTCTCAAATTTAAACCCTTTAAACTCACGGACCATCTTACGTGCCGTACGTCCTCCTTCTTCTCCAAAAATAAGTTGGTACAGCGATTTAATTGTCTTAAACGATGCCGCTTTTAAAGCTTCGGCGACGACACCGATGTCTGACAATTTTTCAACTTGAGACATTTCAGAAAATTTAGATAATTCACGTAAAACTCACAAAAATTATTTAAAAGTCAGTTAAAGTTGATAAATCACACCGAAAATATTCTTTTTTTTTTTTTTAAAAGTTAAATTTTTGAGAAATCATAAAAAACAGATGTTCAAAAACAAAACAACAAGATGGCTGACCGGCCCCGACGATTCTAGAATGTTCCACGGCGTTCTTTTCCGATTTTCCGAAATCCGTTTCTTTTTTCTTCAGTCTTCTTTTTTTTCAGTTTTCTTCACTTATCACCGGTTTCTTTTTCCTTTTCACCTCAATTTTACGATTTTGAATTTAGATTGAGATCCCGGACGAGCCCCCAAAATTTATAGGATCCAATCTTATAGTGAGGTTAAAAGAGGAAAAGAAATTACAATGATATTTGTTTAGTTTATTTAATTTATTTTTACACAAATAAATTCCAACTTAACTCTTCGCTTTCTTCTATTTTCTTCACCAAACTCGAGTCTTACAATTCTTTCAATTCACTTCTCAGATTCTTCACAAAAATATCCACACTTATCTCTCTCACGGCACTCTCTCTCTTCTCTCAACACCAACTAAACTCCTCCGCCATACTTATACAGTTCTGCCAACACAATCATCTTAAACTCCCACAGTTATTTTGTTGACAACTTTTATGATCGATGCTTCTGAGTGATTTGCCCGTTTTAATTTTTTTAAGCTCAGTTGGAGCTTCAGAATATTTATTTTTAGTCATTTTGCTATGAAGGAAAAAAACCTGAAGTAGGTAAACTAATTTTTCGAAGGCAAAAACTCAATTTGTTCTCTACTTGATTACATTTTTAAAGGAAACAAGTACAAATTGTTGTCTTAAAAAGAAATTCTTCAAATCCTTTATTTTTATCTGAAAAAAACTGGTTTTCTAACCTGCGGCATTCGTTAAGGGATGCAGGTGTAACTATTGATCAGGGAGAGATGTTTTGGCCGGCTCTTTCGCACTACGTTCACCCCTTATAAACCCAAACGAGGCCTTTTTCGAACGATTTTCAGGACCTGTCTATAAAAAAAGCCGAGGGAAGAATCGTCCAAAACGAAAATAAAAGCAGTTATTCCCACCCTCTCCGATAAAGCAAGATATATTGTTCCATATTTCAGAAGAGAGACAGGAGAATGATATTACGATTCTGGCTTTCAATATATTTTCCTTTTCGCGATTATTCGGTGGCGTTTTGATGTAAGTGATTTTTTTTTCTTGAGCCGGATTTGAGGGAGAATATCGTTCAACATAACGCATTTCTCCCTAAAGCAGTTGAACATAAAAAAATCTGCATTTTGACATAAAAATCTGTAGTTCACCATAATCGTCATAATGCGATTGAATATAAAGCTCTTAAAAGTTCAAAAATTTTGAGCATAATGCATTTCAACATAAAACGCCATATACGACTTTTTAAATAAATGCAAGTCGACATAAAAAAGTGTTGGTCACCATAACGCTTCTCACCATGAAAGACTGTCTTTAAAGTTGTTTCGCCATAAAACCGTTTCGGTCGATTGTACATCTCACCATAAACTAGAGACAGCGAAAGGGCAAGCCTATTTTCGCCGTTTAAAACGCGATTATGGCGAAGCGACATAAACCTTATAGCTTGACAGTTCACCATAATGCAATTCAACATAAAGCATCTCACCATAAACTAGGAAAAGCAAGCGGGCAGCCTATGGGATCAGCTCGTTTTATGACACAAGGGGGTTAATTTTTCCCTCTCGCGAGAATGTGGTAATTAATTTGTGGTGAACTGTCGAGTTTTAAGGTTTTTGTCGTTTCGCCATAATTGCGTTTTAAACGGCGAAAATAGGCTTGATTTATGGCTGTCCCTAGTTTATGGTGAGATGTATTATGCCCAAACTACAGAAACAGTTTTATGGCCAAACGACACGTTCTTTAAAATGAAAGTTTCCTATTTCAACTGCGTTATCTTAAAACGACTACGTCGAGACGACTAGTGTTAAATCTCTTCATTATGGTGAGATGTACTATGTTCAAATGCATTGTGGTGAACGTGTTCAACTATTTTCTTTATGTTGAGAATTTTCGATTTCTCCTATTTTATGGTCTAATGCATTATGCCTAACCGCATTATGTCGACACGTATTCTATAAAATGTGGTCGTCCGACACCTTCTGGTTGGCTTAGCCAGAAACTCGGAAGTAAATAAAATTAGCCTAAAAGAGTACTACACACAATAAAGTTGTCGCATCTGTTAGTCAAATAGGTCAAATACATGGGTCCAATTTGGTTACAAAGTAAACCTACGGAGAGAATATGGAGAAGAGATTCCAGATTAAATTTCTGTTGTTTTGAAGGATGTCCGAGTGATAAAGAAGCTGTCTTGGATTTATAGCGTTTAACGATTGTAGCGGTAAGCCTCCCAAATTGCTTCGGGGGTCGTTATTTTTTATCAACTCCATGCTTTTCACGAACGCACTCAGGGCTATTATCTACTTTTTTCGGTCTCGAGGCCTCTTTCTGAAACCCGTCGGACTTGCTGCAAGTCACGGCGATTGAAAAGATCGAAGGCGTGAGCGCGTTATTAAACTTATCGAAATTTTCAGGACGACAAAAAGCGGGGGGAGGAAATAAAAACCGTTTTGGAGAATTTCGAAAGGAATCAAGATGAATAGGGGTATAAAAATTTAATAACGTTTGGAATAATTCAGCGCACAGCGATAGCTGACAGAGTAATAATATTTTATGAAGTCAATTGCAACAACTTGACGCCGCTTGTCTGATTTACGCACTTAGAAAAGCGTAAACTGAAGGCGTAGAATGAAAAGTTGACGTTCGAATAAAAAGTATGTCAGTAAAAGATCGGAAATTACATTTCTTTTAAATCACAAAATATTATTTGATTCTGTCAATATTTATCAATAGGAATTGAGCTTCCAACTAATAGGATGTATACAGAAGTGACTGCTAATCGTGTTTGTGTTTCATAAATGCCTTTAAAAGATCAAGCGCTGTCATACGAAACTTCCGACATCGAAATCCAGCCCCCCTTTTCCCTTGATGAGAAATTCCAATTATAAAAGGAACGTAACCGTAACACAATTTTACGGTGGCAAACAGATCGATGATAGAAAAGTTATATCATGCGACTCATGACGAAAAACGGGGGAGGCGGTGCAGGTGGCTTGAGGGTAGTGAATCATTTAGGAGAAACAAAACGTTAGGACGACGTGGTACCGTGCGACGGTCTAATCAGCCATGGGAGCTGTCTCCCACCATCTAAATTTTTCCTCCCTCTATTCTATCAGAAATTCTTGTTAGACAGCAAGGACAACCAAGACGAAAAAACGTGACCTAGAAAATCATCCTTTCTACTTCATTTTTGTATACTTATAAAATCCGACCTCGATTGCAGTTTATTTAATCAATATTTTTTTTACTGCAGTCTTTCTATCGAGTTTAATTAATATTTAAATTTATTTTCATCTCATTTAGCCTCTCCAAGCAATTTAAGTTTAAACACAATTTTTACAACCTTCCGTTTCTTGACATAACGAAATTGGAAAACTTCCTTCTCAAGGCGTCAAGTGATGAAGGGACCTTTATGAACTCAATTGTCTAGCTTGAGCTTAATGAGGTCACTGGAGTAATGAAACGTACTCCGAGGTTTTCCTCAAGAAAATTTTATAATTTGGTTTCTAAGTCGATGGAGGTATTAAAAAAATTATAACAGAGGATGTTCGGTTTACTTCCTTTTTGGTGTCAAGTGTCATTGCTTACATCCGAACTTCCTTCCGTCATCTGCTTAAAAGGATTTTTCTTTCCTCATGAAAAATTCAATTAAAAAGAAATGGATCCTCGGAGTCGAGGGATCTTCGACGTTAAAACTCCCCGTTGACATTTCAAAGGTCCGCCTTCTAATGAATCAATTTTCGCAACCGTTTCGAACCTTTACATTCATCCCTCGCGGGCAAATTAATCTAACGACTTGATGCCATTTTCAATAAATCATCAGCCGTAATTGTTCCACTTCTTTCATCCAAGATCGATCTTAAAGTTTTCTTTTTAAAAAAAGGCCATTTATTCGACACGAAATCCATTAAGGAAGCTATCAATGCGAGAAAACGATTTTTGAAGTTTTGATAAAAATTCCAAGAAAAAAGATTTAGCCCCTAGGCATATTGTCAATGAAGAGTTCCAGGATCAAATGAAACGTGAAAATTAAAGCTTTTTTTTCTTTATCATTGAACTGATGTTTTGATATTTTATTTCCGATGGATGGCCACACAAAGTGGCGACGTGAGCTAGATAAGGAAGGTGTTTTCCCAAAGGGGAGGGCGAGCGTTGTCCATTATTTAGCTCCCCAAGGTAACACATCTGAGGTTATCTCTTACTTCCATTAAATCGTTATTAGCCCTAGGTCTTATGTAGGTCGGCTGACATAAGAAACTTTACATCAATAATTTAGAACGAATGGCGAGCTTCAATAATAAGGTGTCAACCTGCAATGAAGAACTGCAAAACTGGCTTGCCTATTCGAACCTTCAGGGCGCCTATTAACTTCATTAAAGAATTTATTGTGATACCCTCCACATCGGGTTTTTGAGATTTGAGACCCCGGAGGGTCAAATCTTTACCGATCTCAACTTTGTCGGTGGTTCCGGCCGGCCGTAGCATTTTTCCGGAAAACTTCACAGACACAGATTTGAACCAATTTCACCAAATTTTCACACAATCTTCCTTAATCGGTGAACAAGAACGAGGGCGGCTTTTGAATTTCGAAAAAATGGCGGAGATATGCCTGTTTGAAATTTTAAAAAACTGCGCTGCGGCCGAATCGTTGGTCCGATTTTCACCACATACTCCTTATATTTTTTACTAATTTGTGGTGTAATGAAAATAAAAATTTTTTCTCTTTTTTTTTAGTAGAGAGAAATTTGATACTTCCACCTTTTGCGAGAGAAGCATCCCTTGGGCAGAAAGCCCATTATTTCTACCTTGTTGCTTAAAAATTTTTTTGAAAAATAAAATTGAAAATTTGTTGAAAAAAATGCAAATTTAGAAATAAAAAATCGAAAAAACCTTAGAAAATTTTTGACGAAAAAAATTTAAAAAATAACTTAGAAAATTTTTCGGTGGAAAAAAAACATGGAAAATTTTTTGAAAAATAATTTTGAAAATTTCTTGAAAAAAGAATATTTTTCTAAATGCTTGAAATTACTCTTCCCCTATTTTTGTACTTCCCAATCCTTATACTTCCCCCTCCTTAATACTTCTCCCTCGTATATTGTTCCTTCTCTTTAAGGAAGTTTTCGTTGAATGCTCTTCTAACTAGTACTTTTTTTTCTTCTCTTTTAAAATATTTTTAATTATAAGCCTTAATTATCTCAATTAAAACACAAGATATAATTTAATCATAATAAAAAAAAACAAAATTGATTTCCCTTTTAGTCTGGTGTAATTCAAACAGAAATGCTCTGCCTTTATTTTGCGTGTAGACATTAATAACAGGTTGAAAATAAGGCTTTAGATGGCCGAAGTTATTATTTAATGTAAAACAACAAAAACCTAAAGGATATCGTCAATTATATTTTTAAAAGCTGTACAGGAAAAAAAAAAAATTAATGACTAAGATCTTGTAGGGCGTGAGAAAAAATCCCGAGTTCGCTTTTAATATTTTTTCAATATGATCGCTGATTAACACCTCGAACCGTATTGAAAATTGGCCAATTTGAGCGGATTTTCGAGGTAGATGAAAATAAAAGATTTCGTGGGCGTCCCTACGTGGGAAGCTTTGAGCCGGAGACATAGAAAAGCAATTATTGCCGGGTGATATTTTTAACACGGCGTTTAATTTTCTTGACTGATATCTGTGAGAAACGCTGTTGGGGGGAGTGAACATTGTGTGCACTTAAGAACTCCCGCAGGAAGCCGTCTCTCCTTCATACGCCTAGCTGAAATAATAACTTGGCTCCTTCAACAAGAAAAACAAGTCTTCTCACGTTTTTTTGTATTTTAATATTACTTTCTCTGTAACTTTGTGTACTTTATAATGACGGGCACATTTTTTTATTATCGTCCTTAGTTTATTTATAGCTAGAAAGAAATTAGATCAAGTACGTCTCTTGTATCTTAACAACCATAAGATTAGTTTTAAATTACGGTTAAACTTTCCAAGGCGGGCATTTCCCTATAGGCGGACACTTTTTTAATCCACGTCAAAATTGCATAGGTTTCAATGTGTTAACATTTTCACATTAATTTTAGTAGGGAGAAATTCATACTTCCACCCGTTACGAGAGGGACCTGCCTTGGGCAAAAATCCCATTATTTCTACGTCGATACTGAGAAAAATTTTCGAAAAAAAAAATTAAAAGTAGAAAAATTTTTTGAAAAAAAACCCTCCGTATACTTGAAAATTTAAAAAACTTAGAGTTAAAAGACTCCTTAAACTTCCCCCTCCTTTATACTTATCCCCTCCTTAATACTTCCCCCTCCTACATTGTTACTTCTCTTGAAGGAAATTGTCATTGGAAGCTCTTCAAACTACACTCGCAAGAGTTTGGAATCACGCCTTCACTTTATCCGGGATAGCTCCTAAACTACTGGCTTAATTTTAAATTTTGGTATCAATTTAGAGTTGACAGTTGAACCTTTAAAATGATGACATTTTTATGATGAATAAAAAAGTATTTAGTAAGCAAGGTCGCGTAACCAATTTCAAGTATGATTCCAAACTTTTGCTCGGTTCTTTAGTTAGTCCCTAATTATGGCGCAGTTGAGATGAGAGGTCCTGAGTTCAAATCTTGATTCTTGGGATTTAAAAAAAAATAGAAATAACATAAACAGTTTAAAAAAATTTCATTTCTGTACTTCGTGTTTCAACTTTTTTTGCGTTTCAATGAGACATTAAATGTGCCCAAACGTTCGTGTCTTCTCTCCCCGTTTGATTGCGCGGGCGTGAGAGGAAAACATGAATTTTACTTTCATAAAAATTATACGGGTCCGCACTAAAAATAGTCATACATAAGAAATCTTACTATTAAAAGGTGTCACTAAACGTGACTTTTATTTACTTTTCAAAAAGAGGCATTTTATCAAACTTTTCTCCGTAAATCTTCATCGAAGAAGCGGTATTTTAAAGGCCTAAAAGCAAAAGTTGGAGGCGAAACCGAAAGAAGGTCTGACCTCGAGAAGGCGAGGAAAAGCCGATAATTTACTATTGTGCGAAAGTTGTATGATTAATAGTGGACTTTCGGAGGGAAAATGTGCGCTGGCGCGAATTCTAAGAAGGCGATACATAGACCGCTGGGCTTCTGTATTTTAGTGAAGCCATGGCTATCATCGTCGTGACGAACCCAAAAATTCCACATGAAGAGCAAGACAAACCTGCTGTACGTCGTGGATGGGAGGAAAAGGTAAAAAATAATTAAAATAAATTTTCGTAAAATGAAGATATAACTATTATTTCTTTAATATCGAAATTAAAGAATTTTAAAAACAATTGCTATTGGAAAATAGATATGGATAAAATTTTTTTTGATGACTGGGCTAAAAAGTGGAGATACCGCAGTACGCATCCCCCTCCCCGCGAATAAAGCCCGCATTCAACAACAGTCCTCGATGGAGGTGAAGCTATTTTTTATTCAATTCCCAAGGGATTTTTCCCTCCTTTTCCTTTCTTAAGTGCATTCTTCCTTGTATAAATAATTTTAGTTTAATAAAAAAAAAAATCAAGAAAGTTTGTTTATTTAAATAATAGATATTAAATGAGTAGGTAATTCTGATAACTTTTTTAAATGAAGAACTTTTTAACTTCCTTAAGAAGTTATTGCGATACCCTCGACGTCGGGTTTTTTTTTTGTTGAGTTTTTCAAATAAATTATGCCATGATGGCGATTAAGCCTCCAATTTTTTAATTCTAAGTAAAGGAATGGCCCTTAACAAATAACGGATTATCTGTTGATGCAAATCATTATTTTGCTATTAAGAAAAATCAATGTGCGCTGACCTCTCGTTAACTTTTTGTGTATTTTATGTTTGTATGATTCTCAGAACTATGAGAAGGCGATGGCTGCACGCAAAACTGTCTTTAAAGACTAAAGGAAATTACGGCTGAAATCATTATTCAAATCTTAAGGTTGAATCACCATTCTTGTTGCGAATCAAATTTCTTTATGTGAATGAAAATTTTCATAGGCTGAAACGGGTCATCGATTTTTCGGGAAATCATTTTTCATTTCTTTGATGTCCTTTTTACCTTCGTACTCTTGACACGGTTCCGAGTGTCTAGAGAACAAAAAAAAAATTCGATAGATTTGGAAGGAACTAGCTTTCCGATTGGTTAAACTGATTTTAGCGAATTTTGTATAAAAAGAAAATATAATCAGTGAATGGTTTTTTTCAGGTGAGCCCTCATTGGACGTCCATCAAAACAAGCAAGGTAATTTTTTTCCCTAGTCTTAAGTTTATTTAGAAAAATAATCTCTAAAGTAAATAATTTCTTCAATAGAAAGTTTTCATTCTAAAAAAACACTTCTTATTCTTTTATTTGCGCTTAAATTTCTCATGTAGGGAATAAAAATTTTTTTTATCTACTTTTTGTAATTAACTTAGAGTCTGAGCTTCAAAATCTGTAGTATTTATCTAGTGGCGATTTAAAGATTAAGGCGTTTCGCGGATGGAGTAAGATTGAGAGTGGTTTAGATCAGCTGGTTGCATTAGTTTTGATTAGATCATAAGATGGTGGTGAGGGAGATATGCTTATTTTGCTTACTACCGTCCGCCTCAGTCAGGGAGATTTGGTTGACCCGTAAAGGGAGAGGAGAATGCGTTTTTTATTTGGGAAAGAAAATGACGGCCCCTTTGCACTCTGCTGACGGTGGGTCATTATTTTTACCTACTTTTTCGGACAAACTTTAAACCATAAAACTATCTAATGTTATGGGCTACATTTCATTTGAAGTTGTCAATGAGAACTAAAAAATTTTGACTTTCAAAATTTCCAAATGGATGAAAAAACCAAAGCTCCTTTACTACATGTTAAGTAATTTAATTATCTATTTAAATTAATAAGAGAGCAAGGTCAGTATTGAGCAATTTTTTAAGGTTTCCTTATAAATAAAATTCTACGTATTAACCTTCATTGCAAATTTTAGCCCCTCTAAAAAAAATTCATGACTTGACAAAAAGGCTTCTAATTATAAACTTTTTTTGAAAAAAATTTTAATTATGTATTGTGGGTAAGTGTCGAGTCAAATGTGGTTTGACATGAAGGTTCTCGGGGGAATTCAAATTGGATTTTAGGGTCTTTGTTCTGTCGAATTATTTAAAATAATTAACGAGCGAAATGGGAGACGTTTATAAAATTTAACGACCTTTCACTCTCGGTTTATTATGACAATTCGTAATGAAGGAAGAGGGGGGTAAAAAACAGAAGAAAAAAAAGGAAGAAAGCGAAAATTATTACGAGTATTACACGCTGGAATGAAAACCGAAAGTAAACTGCAATAACGGTTCAACTTCTCTTTTAAAGAACTCTTTATTATCTTTTTAGTTGACCGTTTATTCCGGAAAAAATTGTTTTCTTTTTAAAGTTCAATCATCCAAAAATTCAATGGGTACGATGGAACAAATGGAGAAAGAAGATTAGGGTAGAAAGTCCTGCTATTTGAGTCAATATTTTAGGGGCTTAAAAAAATTCATTTTTAGTTTTCGAGGTCTTTAGGTAGAAAAAAAACTGTAAAAATTCACTCCTTTGACAATGGATGTTTACGGTCTGTGAAAAGTGGTAAGGTTGGAAAAACATTTTTGAGGGAGAGGGGTGTTAGTTTAACTAAGTGGGTTGCGCAGAGGGTTCCTCTTTTTAGTTTATGGCGTACCTACTTTCATACAGCACCCAAGGGATTTTTCCAAGGTCATAAGTAAACAAAACAATCCCTGATGTTTTAACCTCAACTTCTATTCCTCTAGGATTAAGAATTTCCTAAAAGCTTCTAACAAGGATCAACTTTATGAGCATCTCTTTTCTCAGAATCTTTACGATTTGTTCCACATCTTTCATTGTGGGGTCCGTCGTCATAGTTATCAGCCGTTTCTAGATTGGATTTGATTGAACGACTCCATGGCATCTGTTGAAGACAAAGACAAAATTACTTTGTTCTTTGACAGCTGACCGATTGCCTACATTTTTGAAGCTGTAACGACCCTTGAAAGACCATATGGAGGATAAAGAACAAAAAAAAAGGGAATTCTTTTACTTTTTTCGTTAATAAATCTCATTATTTGTTGTCTCGTGAGAAAATATTTCCTGTGATTTTTTTTAATATACCTTGAATAAGAGGCCTTTTGTCAGACAATTAAAAGGCCATTGCGTAGTCACAAAACTCCCAGTAAAATCCGGTGTGAACGATCAATGCCTTTGAGGCGAAAAAGAGACGTTTTAATCCCGGACGAACTTTGATCCCGGGAACCTTTTTCTGGATTAGCAGGATATCGGATTGCGAAAAGGAAAGCGGGGTTGTATAATCAAATCGTGAGGCTCACCAACCCCCCACGAGATATTCCTCTTTAAAACGGGTCACACAAGCGATTTTTTAACCTCATAGAATAAAAAGTTAAAAGGACTAGTTTGATGAGCTTCCAACGAAAACTTCGTTAAAGAAAAGTAACAAATAGGAGGGGAAGTATTATAGAGGGGATTTAGGAGGAGGAAGTATTAGGCGGGGGAGTATCAAGGAGGGTAGAGTATCGAGGTAGAAATAATGCGCTCTTTGCCCTAGGAATGTGCCTTTCGTAACGCGTGGAAGTATGGAATTTCTCCCTACTAAAAAAACAAAACAAAATATTTTTTTTACACCAAAAATTCGTAAAAACATAAGCACTATTTGATGAAAATCGGTTGGAAACTGTGGCCGTAAAGTGTTCCTGAAAAAATACTACGGCCGGCTGGAGCTACAGACAAAGTTGAGATCGGAAAAGATCAATATTCGATTTGAGCCTCCGAGGTCTGAAAGACCTTCCGCAAAAACCGACGTGGAGGGTATTACAATAAATTCCTTCCAAGAGCTTCCAACGAAAACTTCCTTAAAGAGAAGGAACAATACAGGAGGGGGCAGTATAACGGAGGAGAAGTTTAAGTAGGGGAAGTATAACGGAGGGGAAGTGCAAGGGGGGGGATATAAGGATGGGGAAGTACAAAAGGAAGGGGAAGAATAATGTCAAGCATTTAGACAAATTCTTTTTTCAACAAATTTTCAAAGTTATTTTTCAAAACAAATCTTTTGTGTTTTTCGAAACATTTTGAAAGTTTTTTCGGATTTTTTTTGAAAAATTTTGGAGTTTTCTTAATGCTACGGACGGCGTAACGGTCGGACGGCCAGCCGGCAACAGAAAAAGTTGAGATCGTTAAAGATCAATATTCGACCCTCCGGGGTCTGGAAGACCCTTCCCCAAAAACCCAACGTGGAGGGTACCAATAACTTCTTTAAGGAAGTTAAAACCATTCCCAAATCGATTTAAGGAGATCGATACTTACAAACAGCGGTCATTCAAACGAAATGCCCATATAAAATCCATTTATGAATAAATTTATGATTTGCCTTAAAACCCCTGGTCTCAAAAAACTGCACCGTCTATTTTCATCCTCGGATTAAATCAAGCATTAATGTACATAATATGTATTTCAGTCGCGCCCATATCCCATTTGCATGCCCTCCTCACTTCCGGCAACATCTTTCACATCGAGTGTACACGACAGACGCTGGATGATTACAGGATCGTCTCTACCCTGTAATACAACTACCAAGCCTGGCTTGATAATTAATTAGTGATTCAAATTAAGCTTTGTTGCAAATTCAATCTAATCATTA
Source organism: Orius insidiosus (assembly GCA_014119065.1). Classification (NCBI taxonomy): domain Eukaryota; kingdom Metazoa; phylum Arthropoda; class Insecta; order Hemiptera; family Anthocoridae; genus Orius; species Orius insidiosus. Next base: position 261,841 of record JACGAQ010000084.1, on the reverse strand, counting down.
TTTAATTTATTATAAAGGGGCATGATCTGGAGTAATTTACGCTTTAATTTTATATTGACCTAGTAATGAATCATAAAAATCAAGTTTTTCATAAACACAAGTACAGTTTTTCCCAGGTTAAGTGGAATTTTTTTTCTCATTTCTCTCATTGATATTTTTAACTTCCTTAAATAAGTTATTGTGATACCCTCCACGGTTTTTTGGGAAGGGTCTTCCAGACCGGAGGGTCAAATCAAATATTGATCTTTACTGATCTCAACCGATTTTCACCAAATTTTCAAAACAAAGTTCTTAAGCCGATGAACAAGAGTATGTAGTAACGGGTGGACTATGAAATTTCTCCCTACTAAAATGACAATTGATGTAAAAAGTTCATCGGCTAAAGAAATTTGTTTTGAAAAGGTGATAATCGGTTGAAAACTGTGGCCGTTAAGTGTTCCGGAAAAAAATGCAACGGACGGACGGCCGGCCAGATGGACAAATTGAGATCGGTATAGATAAATATTCGAATTGACCCTACGGGGTCTGGATGACCCTTCCCCGAAAACCCGACGTGGAGGGTATCACAATAACGAAGTTATTAAAATAAGGGTCTTTTTCCATTCGCATCTGCACCTGGGATTTCATTTCTTCAAAATCTACCAACTTTTCTTCTTTCAATATGTGAGTTTTTTATATTAATTATTAATAATAGTTTCTCAAATTAATTAGTTACATGAAAACAATGAAATAATTTTAAAAACAAAATCCACTCAGATCAAAATAGAAGACCCTCATCTAGACTCTCCCTCCCTTATCTTCTTCAACTATTTGATCATAATCTTTCGGAGAAAAATTATTTCTCCGACATATTTAGGATTAAAATTTCTCAGAATTTCAACATTTTAAGATAAATTATTGCGACAGTTTTAGGCCAGATTATTCCAGAACATTCTTATTTTCCCCAGATTTTTACCTTCTGTAGCTAGCTTGAAAATTTTGAGAGCTTTTTATTTTTGAAATTTAAAAATGGCGGAGCTTTTTTAGATTAACGGTTTCTATTGGTTAATTAGCATATTCCTTGTTCTCGTTTGCGACCAAGCTTAAATATGCATCTCTTAAAATATCACTTTAAGCCTCTTTAAGACTTTCCATGCATAGAAGCTTTGAGGATATAACAAAAGGTTTTAAGCCCATAAAAGTTCTGACTTTGACGTTGATTTTCTTGTCATCTATTACCGATAATGGAAGTTCTATAAAATTAAAGTAGATATCCCAACATGTCACCTAAATTAAATTTAAAATTGTTTATAAAAAGAAATATTTTGAAGTTTTGACACAAGAACGATTTTTCTGAAAATATCTTTTTGAGAAGATCCCATTAGCGAAGGCTGTAAAACTTTTTCTTAGCCCCTCTTTTTAAAAATATACAGCAAGAAACAGAAGACCGTTACTTTATATATCCTTTCAACTCGGAGTAAAAAAAGAAAAGAAAATTTGCTGAAATAAAAAAGATATTATTGTCTACAGGAGGCAATATTTATGTTGTATTATAGGCTGGATAGTGAGCGTTGGTGTGGAGTGGGGGTTGGTTATAGCGAAGTGCATACCTGTAGGGATCTGGTGTAGCAAAACCAGATCCCACGTATTGTCAACTTCAGCCTCACGAAAAGAGAGAAAACACTTTTTGCCCCCATAAATGCATTTTAAAAATACTTAATGGATTACAAGAAAGTAACACTTCATTTTTCCAATCACTTCTTTATTCATGTTCACCCTGGTCAAAGTTCAAAACATTTAAATATAAAAGACAAACGCTTTAACAAGAAACACCTACAAAATAAAGAAGAGAAAATAAAAAACAAGAAAGTTTACTTATTTATGTATCGGAATTCTACGTAAATCTTTCTTTATGTCCATGCTTATAATCTCCAGTCGCATATTTTTCTTCGCGCAGTTTGTTCATTGTCTCTAGAAGTGGGAAAGGGCAATTAACCAGAAGAATGTAAGGACATTTTATATGCTTTACGTGAGAAAGTGGACGAAAAGGTCCTCTTTCTACTCTCGGTGATATTTAAAAAGACCAATGAGAGAAATGAGAAAAAAAGTTACTGGGAAATATCACAATAACTTCTTTGAGGAAGTTAATTCTAGTTTGAAGAGCTTCCGAAAACCTCTTTAAAGATAAGCAATAATATAGGTGGCTTTAAAGATAAGCAATAATATAGGTGGGGGAAGTATCAAGTTTAGGGAGAAGTTTAGGGAGGGGAAGTATAAGGATGGGGAAGAACAATTTCAAGCATTTAGACTAAATCTTTTTTCAACAAATTTTCAAAGTCATTTGCTTGGAATACTTAGGATATTATGCACTAGGAAAAATAGAGCAAAATATTTAAAGAAAATGTAAAAAGAAATCAAAATTACTTTGTTTTTCCGCCTGTGATCATTTTTTTGTGTAGTTTTACCTAACGAAATCTTAATGACTTCGTGGGATCTTTTGTTTATTTTCGGTCATCCGCGTACCGTTCTTCATTTAGAACTGACGGTACTTTTCTCTGATGTTTCGAATTAGGCGTTAAAAGATTCGTCTTGAGTAATCCAAGTGCAAAAAAAGGTGTAATAAAAGCCCTTTCTAGGAATCCAATCAGCCCGAAACGTTTGAGATTGCCGGTTCCAATTAATTGGGGTCACGACGCAACAAGAAAGACTTTTTTTGCTAATTTCATCTTATTTTCGGGCGAATGGGGACCGATTGGCAAACAGAAGGGCGGGGAAGTCGTGCCGAAGGTAGCGTTGAAAAAGTGGACGTAGATCTACAATTTTCCTAAAGGCTATCTTCAAAATGACCGTTTCTCCAAACGGGTCGCCTCATCCCAAAGCAACGGCCCAACTGGGTCAAACGAATTAAAAGACTCCGTTTGCAGCACGTTTGCCCTCTGGCTTTTTTCAAACAAAAAAAATCTGGTTATTCTGATATCAAGGAGATCTTATTTTAATTGCACTTTTTTCCCTGTCCTCTTTCTTTCGCGGCCACTTTTTAACTTCCTCAAGAAGTTACTGTGATACCCTCCGACCCCCTGTTACTAGAAAAGGGTCTTCCAGACCCCGTAGGATAAATCTGATAAGTGATCTTTGCCGATCCTGACTTGTCTGTGGTGCCGGCCGTCCGGCCGTCCGGCCGTCCGTCGCCACTTTTTCCGGAACACTTCACGGCCGCAATTTTCATCCGATCTTCACCAATTTATACACAAGCTTCCTTTCACAGAAATCTTGAAAATGACGAGAGCTTTTTTCGAAATTTTTCAAAATGGGGAGATATGACTGTTCAAGATTTAAAATGAGCGCTGTGGGCGTACTGTTGGTCCGATCTTCACCAAATTTTCACTAAATTCCTGAATTATTTAAAAATTTTCATGTTTTTAAAATTTTAATTTCCAAAATTTTTTTTACTTAAATTTTCTAGGCAGAAATGTGAGTCACTTCGCCGGCTCGAGGCGGCCTCTCTTTGGCTAACCGTACTGAATTTCTACCTTGATATAAAATTTTCAAAATAATTTTTTTTTTTTTTTTTTTAACTTCCTCAAGAATTTTTTTAACGGAAAATAAAATGGCGATTTATTAGGTACTTAATTTTTATTTTTTTTTTTCAAAAAACAAAAAAACGAACAACAAAAATCCTAAAATTTCTAACTTCCTCAAGACTTACTGCGATACCCACCAAATTATTTCACAACTTTTACAAAAATTTAGTTCTCCTACTTACTTCCTCCTCCTGTATCCTTGAGGAAGTTATCGTTGGAAGCTCTTCAAACCGGAACTTAAAATTGTTAAAAACCTATTTCGAAAAGTACTTAACAAAAGTGTCTCAAGGCTTTCTTTAGGATGTTTAATGAAGCGGAAACCGGACTAATTAATCACTAAACTGTAAACAAGATGAAGTTTCCCTGTCCAGTTGTCCCTCGTCAGCCCTCAACTTACAATTAGTTTGGAAACGTCTATAAATAGTTCGCCCTACTAGTACCAGGTTCTATTTTTAAAAGTAAAAAAAAATGACTACTACACAGTTTGAAGAGCTTCCAACGGAGAGGGAAGTATAAGAAAGGGGGAGTACAACGGAAGGGAAGTATATGGAGGGAAGTATAAAGGAGAGGAAGTGTAACGGAGGAGGAAGTTTTTTTTTAAGTGTTCCGGAAAAATTCTACGGCCGGCCGGTAGCACAGACAAAGTTAGATCGGTAAACATCAATATACGATTTGAATCTCCGGGTCTGGAAGACACTTCCCCAAAAACCCGACGTGGAGGGTATCACAATAAATTTTTAAATTCAGCGACTTGAAAATCGTGACATTTGAACCCCAGTAACTTGAAAATCTGGGTTTTAACGAAGTTAAAAAAAATTACGAGGTAAAAAATCAACACCCCCCGAAATCCCTAATCGATAAAACTCAGAAGCAGTTTTAATGAGTTTTGTTGTATAATAAGTTTTCCCTTAGTCTAGAAATAAAGAGAAGAGGAAGGAATGAAAAAAAAAGAGGTTCGTTAAAATCTTAATATTTCATTTTATTGAAGGAAGATTTTAGGGCGTTTGTTTTATTAATGATGGCGGGAAGGATCAGAGAACGATTTGTCACAAATACATCTGGGGGGAAAGACTCAAACGTAGAATTAATGAAATACTGTATTTTAAGCATCTCTCACCGTCGGAAGCGGATATTCGGCCAAAAAATTTAACGAACCGGACAAAAATTGAATTTAAATCATTTTTCGCTTAAATCCTCCATATCTGAAACGTTTAAAGATAATACACTTTTTTACGGTGCTTTATCAACGGGAAAAAAAGGAAATACATATTTATAGTGCCTTTGATAATATGAAAAATATGCCAGATAACCTAAAAGTAGGCTAAATCGACGATTTGAGGCAGAGGGTTGGTTATTAGTGGCTTTTTCAATGCAGCTTTCTTCCATATTAAAATGTTCAAATGAGCTGGTAGTTCAAAAATAAAAATCTTACCGCAGAAAAGTATGGAAGTTTTGATAGTACGTGGATTTGATTCTGCGACTACTGCGCACAATAGGTAGATTTCGAAGAAAAGAAATCTACTTAAAACAAGAAGAAAAAGTACTAGTTTGAAGAGCTTCCAACGAAAACTTCCTTAAAGAGAAGGAACAATATAGGAGGGGGAAGTATTAATGAGGGGAAGTATAACGGAGGGAAGTTTAAAAAAGGAGAAGTGTAAAGGAGGGGGAAGTATAAGTAGTATAAGTGGGAAGTATCAAGGTAGAAATAATGGGCTTTTTGCCACTCCAAGGCATCCCTTATAACTACACGAAAAATTAAACTACATATGAGGCGCTCCGGATACGAAGGGCGAACTCGACATCGGGCAAATTTTTTAACTTCCTTAAACAAGTTATTGTGATACCCTCGACGTCATTTTTTTTTCATTTTCAGATTCTAGACCTCTTGGTGAATACACCCATATAATTTTATGTTGAGTTCGCCATTTTTCCCCCTTTAAATACGTAAAAACCGAAACTTTAAAATTGTCGAGTTCGCCCTTCGTATCCGGAGCGCCTCATATTTAAAGGAAGTATAATTTTCAATTTTTCACGAGTCCACTGATCGATACAATTATCAAGATAACGTCAGACAGGAAGGAACATTTTAATATGACATTGATGTGATCACGTGGGCGAAAATCCGCATGGTGTACTTAGTGGAGGCACCTAGAAACGGAACCACGCACCCGTTCCGTTTTTTTTTTTTTCCGCTCTCCTCGAAAGGTGGGTGGTATCCGTGTGGGTATTTGCTTGTAGCCTCCGAAAAAATAACTAAAAGGAGACGCCCTTGATTGATGGATTATTGATATCGAAAGATTTAAGGAGTTTAAAAGTTGAATAAAAACATTCTATTACGGCATATCTCTATTTCGCATAATAAAAGCTTCCTTTTTATACGGGAGTTGGAAAATATCCCGTGAAAGGAATAACGTCAATCAACCCACTGGAGCGGAATAATCTCTTTCTTACTACCCCTATTGACAACGTAAGCTCCTGAATGGAAATGACGTCTGTACGTTTCCGTGGAAATATAATTTCGGTCACTTCTTATTTTTATTATCGAAACCGATTTAGAAAAGAAAATTGAAAAATGTCATGAGATTTGTCCTATCATAACGATTACATGACATTAAAGAACAATACGTATCTAGAACGAGATCGTTTTGTAGACTTGTCTCAAGATGTCTCAGCCATTATGAATCGACAATGATTTATTCTACTACGTCTTGTTTAGAATGTACCTATTTACATACATCATTAACTTCCTAAAAGAAGTTATTGTGATCCCTCCACGTCGGATTTTTGGGGAAGGGTCTTCTAGACCCCGGAGGGTCAAATCGATGATCTTTACCGATCTCAACTTTGTCTGTGGTTCCGGCCGGCCGTAGCATTTTTCCGGAACACTTCACGGCCACAGTTTCCAACCGATTTAAACCAAATTTTCACACATTCTCCCTTAGTAGGTGGACGAGGTGATTTAACGAGGGTGATTTTTGAATTTCGAAAAAATGGCGGAGATATGTCTGTTTGAAATTTTAAAAACTGCGCTGCGGTTGAACCGTTGGCCCGATTTTCACCTAATTTTCACCATATACTCCTTATATTTTTTACAAATTTTTGGTGTAATAAAAAAAATTTCTTTTCTTGCTTTTTTTTAGTAGGGAAAATTTGATACTTCCACCCTTTGCGAGAGAGGCATCCCTTGGGCAGAATTCCCATTACTTCTACCTTGATACTAAGAAAGTTTTAGAAAGAAAAAAAAATTGGTAATTTTTTTCGAAAATAAAAGAGAAGAAACTGCATATTTAAAAAATAAAAAATTAGAAAAAAACTTGAAAATTTTTTGACGAAAAAAATTGAAAAATAACTTGGAAATCAGGGGGGGGGGGATTTGGAAAAATGTTTGAAATTATTCTTCCGCTCCTTTTGTACTTCCCTCCTTTATACTCCCCCCCTTAAACTTCCCGTCAATTATACTTCCCCCTCCCATATTGTTCCGTCTCAAGTTTTCGTTGGAAACTCTTCAAACTAGTACTTTTTTCTATTTTCGTTTTCTCGGATAAAATTAAGAAGTGGGACTATAAAATTTCTCGAAAATTACCGTTTAGCACTTCTTTTAGTCCTTTTTTGGGTGTTGAAAAGGCTTTAAAAAAATAAGAAACGAGGTAAAAAATTGGTAGTATGAATATGTAGTTTAAAAGTAATGAGGCCTGAACTCCGTATAAAGAGTGAAAGTTATTTTTCTGTCCATATCGGAAGAAGATCCGAAAGGTAATGAAGGGAAGATCCGTTCTTTATCCATTTCGTGACCACCATTAAAACTTTTTTTTTCTCCACTCCTCAAAACTGAATTTCCTTCCCAGGATGATATTTTGCGATTTTATTTTTCAGATAAGCCCTTCGCATGATTCGTTCATATCTTCGTCTGGGCTGGAGAAATCCGGGAGCATCCGAAGATCGAAGGTAAGGACGAAAACTTCATAATTTTGACATAGGTACGACGCTTTAAAAAGAGAAGAAAAAGGATTTTTAACAGACCAAAACGGGGAGAAAAATAGAAGACTGTTTTTAGAAGTGAAGTCATTCCGAAAACAATGAACCGGAGGCCTTGTCCGTTGCCCACATCGTATCCCCGCCGGTATCAAGGATGTTCTCCTCCCGGTCCTTGTACCGAGAATTACTGCGGGGCGTTAAATAAGAAGGCATTCACTCTCTTTTAAAAAAAAAAAAAAAAAAGATTTTCCCTGCCAGAATTATAATCCTGTCCTTGAAATATTGCTATAGGGTCCCTTTCCCGAGAAATAAAGAAAGAAAATGGGAGAATACCGTTCAACATAACGCATTTCATCTTAAAGCAGTTGAACATAAAAAATCTACATTTCAACATAAAAGTAGTTCACCATAATGCGTTTCGGCATAATGCAATTGAACATAAATCAAAAGTTAAAAATTTTTGATCATAATGCATTTCAACATAAATCGTTCTGCCATAACAGACTTTTTCAATAAATGCAAGTCTACATAAAAAAAGTGCAAGTCATCATAACGCTTCTCACCATAAAAGACTCTTGGAACTTGTTGTTTCGCCATAAAACTCTTCTGTCGTTTGTCCATAATTCATCTCACCATAAACTAGAGACAGCGAAAGATCAAGCCTACTTTCGCCGTTTAAAGCGCGACTATGGCGAAACGACAAACCTTGAAACTTGACAGTTCATCATAATGCAATTCAACATAAAGCAACTCACCATAAACTAGGAAAAGCAAGCAGGCAGCCAATGGGATCAGCTCGTTTTATGAGACAAGGGGGTTAATTTATTTCTCTGGCGAGGATGTGCGAAAATAAATGGTGAACTGTCAAGTTTTAAGGTTTTTTTCGTTTCGCCATAATCGCTTTTTAAACGGCGAAAATAGGCTTGCTCTTTCGCTGTCCCTTGATTATGGTGACAAGCTCTTTAAAATGAAAGTTGCCTTTATATTCAACTGCGTTATGTTAAAACGACTAATTTTATGTCGAAACGACATGTGTTAAATCTCTTTTTTATGGTTAGATGTATTATGTTCAAATGCATTATGGTGAAATTTTTCGACTATTTCTTTATGTTGAGTTGCAGATTTTTTTGTGGTAAACGGTAACTTGCGATTTCTGCTATTTTTCGGCCAAATGCATTATGGCGAACCGCATTATGTCGACACGTATACACTCAGAAGAGTAAACCCTCGTTTATCCGTTCCTCTTTTTTTCTTCAGATTTGCTCCTTCAATCCGTCGAATAAACGGATAAACGAGAGTCTATTTTATGGCCAAATCAAAACTCATCCTGCTGATTCACAATCTACTTCTACTTTATTTCTATTTATTTTCAAGCCACTTACTTAGTGTTTATTTTGTAAAACAATTTTTTCCCATAAAATGTCATCGCAGAGAAGGTCAAAATCGTTTTTTCTCCCAGTGAAGCCAGAGTTAAAAAAAAATAGCGAATTTTCATTGAAAATTTTAGATGTCTGAAATCGTTTTCACAGTTCAGAAGCTGGACGAATTGCGGTTTCCTAGACGTTCAAGGAAGTGGCAAGGCCCGTTACTGCATACTAATTACAATGACAATGGATCTCGGTAGCCTCTTTTGTTCTCTATTGTAAGTTCTACTCGGAACTTTAGGATTTCAGTTTAAAACTTAAACTGAAAATAATGATTTTTTTCCTGTAGGGCGTTTATAAAACGATTACAGCAAGGTTAAAACCGGACATCATCCAGATTTACATAACTCGTCTCAAACACTTTCTCCTATCGTCCATATCATTGCTACTTTTAATATCCAGTCATTTTCGATTTTACGCAATGGATTCAAATTGTGGGAAACAAAAGGGGGAAATTAATGTACTGTCTAAAGGCATTAAATGCAAACAGACTTGAGTGTAATTTTACATGGAGTAATGAAACAGAAATTAATTCAGGAGCGCGTTTTAGAACGATTCGCGGACTAATAGGGAAGGATTGTCGACGAATATTCCACCGCCTGTGTGGAGAATTAAGGAGGAGCCCCCGGTGAAATATGTTGCTCGAGCCCTGTAATTGTGATTGAAATGGGCGGAGGAAGGAAATGAAACAAATGAGACGTGATGTTTGAACTCAACTTGTGGAAGGAGTTAAAAACTAATGAAGCACAATCATACTCAAAATTAGACCTCAATATAAGAAGTAGCGATTTTAAGAAAGGCCAATTCTCCTGGATGTTTCAAAAGAGACGGAGTCCAGGAAGTTTTCCGACTGTTCCAAAGTTTTTTGGATTGCTGAATCGTCAAAAAATGCAAAAATTTGAGGTTTTTCAAATTTTTTTGCATATATCTGGTAAAATAAAAATTCGCCAGAGCCTAATGAAAGTTTGAAGAGCTTCCTACGAAAACTTCGTTAAAGAGTAGGAACAAGTAGGAGGAGGAAGTATAACGGAGGAGAAGTTTAGGGAGGAGAAGTATGAAGGATGGGAAGTTCAAGGAGGGGGAAGTTAAGGATGGGAACTACAATAGGAGGGGAAGAAAATTCAAGCATTTAGACAAACTCTCTTCCAACAAATTTTCAAAGTTATTTTTCAAAAAATTTTTTTTTGTTTTTCGAAAATTTTCAGTTTTTTTTTTTCAATTTTTCTCGTCAACAATTTTCTAAGTTTTTTTTTTTCGATTTTTTTTTAAATTTGCAGTTTTTTTAGATTTTTTCAAAAAAATTTCAAGTATCAAGGTAGAAATAATGGGCTTTCTGCCTTAGGGATGCCTCTCTCGCAATGAGGGGAAGTTCCAAATTTCTCCATACAAAAAAAAAAAAAATAAGGTATATGTTTCACCAAAAATCGTAAATATAAGGAGTATTTGGCGAAAATGTGGTGAATATCGACCAACGGTTTTTAAAGCTACGGACGGACGGCCTAAGTTAATACCGGTAAAGACCCATATTCCATTTGACCCTCCGGTGTCGGGAAACTTCTCCAAAAACCTTACTTGGAGGGTATCACAATAACTTCTCTAAGGAAGTTAAAAAATTTCCTATTAAATATACTGTAAAATCGTGAACTTCAGACTTCGTCGTCTTTACAGCAAGTAGAAAATCTTCTTTTTGACTCGCACGCTCTGGGCCTGATTTTTAAAGAAATATCGCATTTTTTGGAATAAAAAATTGAAATTTTGATGCACTTTTAAAAGTATCAACTTAAATAAACTGTAGACAATAATCCTCATAGAACGTGCCTGGACGTGAAAACTCTTCAGTTCAATTGTTTGGGTAGTAGGTATAAAACACAGGTTTAAATAGTACAGGGGTAAAAAAAATTTCTCCCTTTTCTCATAAAAATTTTTTAAAAATTGATATGAATCTCCGGAATAGATTTTCTGTTTTATCGTTTTCTGCAAACTAGTTTGTTTTCTTAAGAATGGCAGTGTGATGAAAAAATATAAATTTTTTAGACGACATAAAATGATTAACTACCATAGAAGTTAAAAAATTGTGATGTAAGATAAAAATTATGTTTGCTGCATTCAAGTATGTAATGCGATATCGAACCATCGATCACGCTCATGTAATATCAGCCCTGTTGCCCTCAACCTAAGTAATGTCGCAAATAAAATATTGAATATTTCCAAATAGGAAAAAGTATGTCGAGAACGATTACGGGCGGTATCGTCTTGGTCAAGCTCAAAGCCGGCGGAGTCTTCGTGGATGAGGTGGGTCAGTGACCGAAAGAGGCACTGCCCGCATCCACACTTCCTACACTCCTAGCGCACGGTTCAGGGACGTAAATCCTCCCAGAGGATTTCCCACGACTACCCACTTTCCCGACCCTATACACGTATCTTCAAAAAAGCTATTACAATTAAGATAACCGCGCTTTACCAATTAAAGACTCCAAAGACTCCAGAAACGTTGGTTGCCTTTATTCTTCATTTTGAATCTTGCACACAGAAAAAATTCGCTTAAAATTGATAAATGCGACAATCGAGCTTGATTATACCTTTTTTAAAATTATCGGTTGTCATCTTTATAAAACGTTTGTTTGAATGATGATCCCTGTCCAAAAAATTCATCTATCTTAATAACTTTCACTATTTTAAAAGTCTGTTTTAATATTTAACTTCGTTTTTTAATATCGAAAAATATAATGTAAAGGCTCGTTATGCGTTGATTTGACGTCGAAGAGGGGCAAGATTGATGGATGCAAATTGAAAAATGCCCAGGCTTTGTCGAGACTTCTTTTCATGATTATAGGTTATGGAAACCGGGTTAAAAACTAGAATCGATCGGAATAAATCAACAATGAAGTATTCTGCCAAAAATTTTTGATAATTATCTCTATAGTTTTTCTGTTAATTATTTCGGGAGGGAACATTTCATATTTAGCAATAAAATTATGGAAATATGGCTTTTTGAAGATATTGAGAGGAAAAGTGATTTCCGTTTTGCTTTCAAGATTTTGGTTTCGTGAACGGAATCCGTCTTGTTCGGGTTCGATCACACACGCAAGGTCGCGGCGCTTCCTTCCACGTGCCAAAAATAGGTTCACGTGCGAGTCGAATAACACCACCGAAAGGGGTAGAAGATAAGCGTTTTTCGCCCCTTTTAATTGAATTGAGATCGAAGGTTAAATTAGCTTCAACTCATCGAATTGCCGATTTCCGAAGTCGTTTAAGCGGATCGAGTGGTTTTCTTGTCCCGCAAGCAATTTTGTATTTGGGCAATGGATTATCATTTCAATATACTGAATGCTCCTTCATAAATAGCCTATTTTAAGTGAGAATCAGGTCCATTTTAAGAACCATCTATCGAGGGTATCACAGTAACATTCTTTGCAGTAATTTTTCTGGTAAAAGTTGTCGGAATTTGCAAATTAAGGGATGTAGAATTTTTGTTTCTAATTAAAAAGACTCCCAGAGAATGATTTTGAGCGTTAAGTCGTAAATTGTTATTCCTTCATGTCTAGTCCTGTTCGTGTGGCGAACGTTGTTCTTGGAAACGCACTAAAAAGCCTTCGAACGATCGGTAGGGTCGACGGGGGCGAAGCGAACGCGAAAGAAAGCTTTCCAGAAACGGCGGGGCGGAGAGGTGCGGACGAAGAACGGTTCGTGTCCTTCCGGACGGGATCGGTCCGTCTCGTGTTCTCACAGCTGGAGTAGCGGGGCCTCTGCAAGAAATCGAGAGGACTTTGACTTCAGTCTGCCCCTGCCCCGTACGACGGATAGTCGTCACTTCCGCTCCTCCAAACCCCTTCTATTTTTCCCCAGTTCAACCGTCCTAGTGGAAAAAAAAAACCCTGTGATGCACTCATAATTTATCTGTGCCCGTTCCTTCTGTATGAACTCTTTGTGGTAATTTTCTTTCATATCAAGCGTCAAGAGAAAAAAAATTTATATGGTAAGTTTCATTTTATATCATCTCATTCATTCATAAAACGGTGCTATTTTGATAAAATTAAATTTTTGTTAAAATGATAAACAGTCAATTTAATCTTTGGAGACTTTAATGCTAGAAGGAATGATGCTGCGTTCTTCTTTTCGGGCTCTTTATTTTGATATCTTATCTTTTTATTGGCGAAACTGGTCTGGATGATAAGCAACTTGAGTCGTGGGAACCGATACAACCCCACCTTGAACTCGGGGGTAAAAAAAAAAGGTTTCTTGCGTGACCCGAAAGATACTTTATACTCCCTTGTTATTCTTCTTCCTTCCTATGAATCGATAATTGACTCCGGCTTAAACGGGTTAAAATAGAACAAAAATTTTTTTGTCATTTTCTCACGAGCTTTTTCTGAAAAGACCCCCCTAATGACAGCCGACCATTTAGGCAGGTGTTGTAGGACGTTTCTATTCAATTGACGACTCGATCACCTTTCAACCTTTTTCTTCGGCTTTTACCAAGACCAAATTCGGTTCTTTTAGAAATTTACAGGTAAAACTTCACTTAAAATCTATTCTAAATAAGAAAATCTTCTTCTTTAGTTGGGAATCATCACGTAAATGTCATCCAATAGCTTTCATAACGATTGTGTTGTGGTTGTAACATCTTATTTAATTACTAAGCCATCATTTGGCTTCTCTTGCAGTTTTTATTTGAAGAGTTAAAATAAATTATTGTTGTGCATTATCGTCGATTGTTTTCCTTTTTGGGTGAAGTTGAAGCGTAAATTAAGAAAAACTTACTCAGGTTTCCCCATCCGATCGAGGCGACGAGCCTACTCAGGTTTCAGGTTCTCGGGTTTTTGTTGTGTAAACAAAATTTTTCATTTAATTATCAGGCGATACCCTTTTCCCAAGCCGGATCCCATATGTTCCCGACATCCTCGGTCTTGAGCCAGATGTGATATCCTGTGCAAGACATCCAGTCGACCGTATTTGGCGATCCCGCCCGTGCACTTTTTCCCACGTCTTTTTTTTCCCAACAAACAAAACGGGTTTTCTTTTAATCTGAACAGAAAATTTATTGTCATAAGATTATGCCAAAACTAGCGTTCTTATAAAATAGATTACCCATTTTTTTTCCATTCAAGTTGTCATTGACCTAATACAGAAGTTATATTTTTAACCAAAAAAAATTAGAAGATATTGATTGGCCTTCCAAAAAATCGTTATGACCCTATACTATTAATAAAAACGTATCGATTTTCAACTTATGCCAAAAGGCCTTCATTTTTTTGTGGCTTTTATTTCCCCGAAGAATCGACCAAACTCGGACGTTGACTTCGGAATCGAAGGGAATAATTACGAAACGTGATTATTGTGCCGTTCGATAATTCAAAAAATTTTTTGTTTTAAATCTTTTTCGTTTTTACCATAATGTTTTGTACTTAAGGTAATTTAGATTGACGATTTAGATTAATCATGAGTGTAGGGGAGCCGTGAAATTAGTCATATGTGCTCGCATTCCCACGAAATAACGCAACAGTTGCTTCATATAATTGTTTTCAATATTCGAATGGAACTCCATTGTTTGCTAAATAAAATTCCCAATGACAATACGGAATAGGAAATCATCGAACTTATTGTTTAAATTCCTAATCATAAAAAGATTTTGCTTGAAGGGCGAAAGAAAAATTTTTCTGCACTTTTTGATTTGAATTATAAAAAAACGTTGGCTTTTGTACTTTTGATCTTTCTCCTGTTACGAAAAAAATTGCAATCCCGTAATCGTTATAAAAGGTGCGGAAATTAATATAATTTTCGTGTGCTCAAATGTTGATAGTGTCAACAATGGTCGTCACGGTGTAAACATTGATTTTGCAAGTTGTTCACTCCGTTGGGCAAACAGAGTACCCTCCTTCCCCGTCTTCTCGCTCCTGCGGTTCCGGAGTTCTTAATGATAGAACGGCGTGAAAGATAAAACTCCCTAATCTAATAAATTTTTATAAAAAATTTTTTTTTTAACTTCAGGAGCCTAATTACTGCCTACCTTTAATTTGGTTAATTCTTTAATGGATTCTGAAGGGACGTTACTTTTTTTTTGTACCCGAAAGATAGATTAATCCGGTAATCTATTTATGGGAGACAACCATTATTTTCTTCCTTTGTCTACCGCATAATGGAGTCTCTCCAATTAACTTGAGAGATAACATAAAAGTTTTTGAATGATAACATTACTGTAGCTGTTATTAGAAATTAGAAAAAAACGCTAAAAAAACTGTGCATTTTTAAGATACCATAAGTGATATTAGAAAAGATAATAAAATTAGCATTTTTGCATAGTATAGCAAACCGTTTTTGCTTACTCACGTTTTTTTCTTGCTAAATACAATAATATTTTATTTTATTGTAATTTTTACTTTCTCCATCTAAAAAATATGAAACAAAATCGAACGTTCTTCCCATTGGCATAGCTAGTACACTGGGGCCCTTTCTCCATCTAAAAAATATGAAACAAAATCGAACGTTCTTCCCATTGGCATAGCTAGTACACTGGGGGCCCTGGTCTTTTCGATCGACAATGTTTTTTGGGGTGGGTCTTTAGAGTATCAAAATGACCTTTGGTCTTCATAGATTCTGTTTCAACTGACCATCTCGATTTCTGTGGCGGCGCCACTTTGTCTTCCGGACCCCCAAGGGTCAAAAAAGACGTGAGAAGAAACATTTAATTTTTTCCCGTCCCTTGAGAAGGTATGAGAAGGCAGCTCCACACGAGCATTTTAATTGTGATACCCTCCACGTCGGGTTTTTGGGAAAGGGTCTTTCAGACCCCGGAGGGTCAAGTCGAATATTGATCTTTACCGATCTTTGTCTGTGGTGCCGCGGCCGTAGCATTTTTTCCGATTTTCCAATTTACCGATTTTCACCAGATTTCACCAAATTTTATTTAGTCGGTGAACAAGAAACTAACGAGGGCAATTTATTTCGAAAAAAATGGCTGAGATATGTCTGTTTGAAATTTCCATCAATTCGCCGCGGCCGTTGGTCCGATTTTCACCAAATTTCACCAATTACCAATCCTTAAATTTTTACGAATTTTTGTGTAAAAAATTATCATTTTTTTACATTAATTATCATTTTAGTAGGGAGAAATTTCATACTTCCTCGCGTTACGAGAGGAACCTTCCTTGGGCAAAAATCCCATTATTTCTACCTTGATACTTAAAAAAATCGTCAAAAATAAAAAACTTACAAAAAAAACTGCAAATTTAAAAAAAACTTAAGAAATTAAAAAAAAAAAAAAAAAAAAAAAAAAAAAAAAAAAAAAAAAAAAAAAAAAAAAAACTTTCCCCTCCGTTATACTTCCTCCTCCTATATTTTTACTTCTCTTTAAGTAAGTTTTCGTTGGAAGCTCTTCAAAATTTCTGGAAATCAGAGGACAAATTCAATTTTGTAAAGGTCATATCTAAATTTGAACTGTAATATTCAAACTGACCTGGGGAACCCTCGTAATCCACCAAAATTTTACAAAAATGTAATTTTATGGTTGCAATCTTCCAAAAGGTTACAAAACAGAGTTATTGACACCCTCGATGAACATGTTCTTCCTGTAAAGTCAAACGATTTGTGATCGTAATCGATTTTCGGTGTACGAGTAAAATGAGTTTTTTAATCCAGTTTTCTCGGTAGCAATCTTTGTAAAAAGTTATTAAACCATGAACTTTCCCTTCAGGGACGCCGATGAAATTTCATAAGACAAAACTTTAATTATCGTACCTAAGTCGCCCGATAAAAAAAAAGTTGTAAAAGTCGAGGTTTCTTTCGAGTAAGTGGTTCAAAGCGTGTTTAGTGGATCAGTACCGAAGCTAACGGTCCAGAGCTCTTTCTCTCGCAGCATCCCAAACGACTTAACTCTCATTTTTCCCCCTTAGTTTTGTCCTACAAGACTATAAAAAACGATTTTCAGTCTGTCCTTGAATGTTTAAAATTAACATAATTACACGCTCCTTGCAATTATTGTTATGCAAGTGGATCCGTTCTCAGAGGTAAAATAATTTTTTCTTTGTCTATTTGTCTCTTGTTTTAAAAGGTTTTTTTGTCAGGATTACAAAACCGATGGAAAACAACATATTTTAATTAATTCATAAACGCCTGGAAAACAATTAACGATTACTGAATAATGTCTCAAGATGTGAGAATTTTTAAAATTTTATCATGTCTACAGAATTATTCAAAAAGTAGTTTTTTTTTCTTTTATCTCAAGGTAACCTTTCTTCTTGTTTTCGTCTTGAAAAAAATTCTGAAAGGAAACCGCAGAGAGGAGAAAACGCCTTTGAAACGAATACCGGAGTCGTTACGTGAGGTCGACTTGGGTCAATCCACGATCCAAATTGTCGTTTATGAAAGGGAAATCAAGCTTCCACCTGTCATGTCCTCCAATAATTTATAGGGGAAAAAAATTCTTTTGTACTTTTTTTCTCCCTTTATTTAAAAAAATTTTGTTTCTTTTTTTTTTTAATTATGAGGAGTTCTCAAGTTAAACAAGAAGCTCGGAATATGGAAAATTATTAAAACCGGCGCGTATATGACGTTTGAAATGCCTTTTGCGGTTTCGCTTTACCCGTGGGATGAATCCAGTATAACGACATCCACGATCCAAATTGTCGTTTATGAAAGGGAAATCAAAGCTTCCACCTGTCATGTCCTCCAATTTATAGGGGAAAAAAATTCTTTTGTACTTTTTTCTCCCTTTATTTAAAAAATTTTGTTTCTTTTTTTTTTTAATTATGAGGAGTTCTCAAGTTAAACAAGAAGCTCGGAATATGGAAAATTATTAAAACCGGCGCGTATGACGTTTGAAATGCCTTTTGCGGTTTCGCTTTACCCGTGGGATGAATCCAGTATTCAACTCCCTGCGACTTAAATCCGAGTTATGTGCGGTGAAGGCTTTCGTAGATACCGACCTAACCCCGAGGGTAAAGATCCAAGATTTCCATTAATGAGACCTCTTTGAGAGGGAAATACGGTCCGGTGATCATTACTTTGACTCGTTAGATTATTTCAAAAAGAAGTTATAATAAAGCGCTGAAAATGTTTTTTTTTTCCAACTTGAAACTTGAGTCCCGGATCCCGTTGCAGTGGAAAAGGTCAGCAATCTCTAGGCCAGTCATTGAGTAAAAACCTTCTTGAAAGCCCTATTGAAAAGACAATTTCCTTCTTCTTTTCAATCTTACATAAAACTATTGATCGCCATAATTATTGAACTTCAGCTTAAAATATTTCAAGTAGGTGATTTAAATGAGTGTGTTCGTGTCGACATAATGCATTTGACCATAAAATAGCCGAAATCGCGAGTTGCAGATAACCATAAAAAAATCTGCAACTCAACATAAAGAAAATAATCGAAAACGTTCATCATAATGCATTTAAACCTAATACATTTCACCTTAAAGAAGAGATTTAGCACTTGTTGTTTCGTCATAATATTAGGTTTCAACATAACGCAGTTGAACATAAAGGAAACTTTCATTTTAAAGAACTTGTCATTACGCCATAATCTGTTTCTGTCGTCTGGGCATAATGCATCTCACCATAAACTAGGGTCAGCCAAAGAGCAAGTCTATTTTCGCCGTTTAAAACGCGATTATGGCGAAACGACAAAAACATTAAAACTTGACAGCTCACCATGATTTGCACATGCGAGAAAAATAATAATTTATCCCCCTGTGTCATAAAAAGAGCTGATCCCATTGGCTGCCTGCTTGCTTTTCCTAGTTTATGGTGAGATGCGTTATGTTGAATTGCATTATGGTAAACTGTCTAGTTTTAAGGTTTTTGTCGTGTTGTCGCCGGAAGTAGCTTGCTTTTTCGCAGTCCCTAGTTTATGGTGAGATGCATTATGCCCAAACGATAGAAACAGTTTTATGGCGAAAGAACAAGTTTAAAGAGAGGATTTTAAGGTAAAAAGCGTTATGGTGACTTGCAATTTTTGTATGTCGACTTGCATTTATTGAAAAAGTCATTTATGGCGAAACGCTTTATGTTGAAATGCATTATGGTCAAAATTTTTGAACTTTTCATAGCTTTATGTTCAATTGCATGATGCCGATTACGGTGAACTATAAATTTTTTTATGTCGAAATTCAGATTTTTTATGTTCATCTGGCTTCAGGGTGAAATGCGTTCTCGATTTAAACTTAGACTTAGACTTTAGATGCCTAAATTTCGAAGAAAGAAATCAAAATTTTTGAAAGCTCTAGTAGGGTAAATTTTTCGCCAATATCTCTTCACCTTAGCCTCAAGGATTACTTCAACGACTAGGCCTCCAACTTCATAAGCCACCGAATTTTTGAAGTTTCAAACTACTCAACCGCGATAAAATACACAAGTTTAATATCCGGAAAAGATCGATGAAAAAAAAGTCGGTCTAATATAGAACAAGTTCATAAATCCGGGTCGAAAGGTTGTTTGTGGTGTTATACTTGATTACAGTCTTCAACCACGAGTGGCTATCAGAAAACGATCAAGAGCGCCTCGCCCTTTTCGAAATTAATCCTAAGTTCACACCTTTCAAACATTTAAAAATTTTTATTTAAAAAAATAAATATTAATCAATAGAAGAGACAAAGGATCCTTTCTCGTGTAGGATCACCCCCGCAACCTGATGTAACCTGTTGGGAAAAGACTTATTAATATTCGTTGCAAGGTCTTTAAAAGGAAGAACATTTTACATAATACCGATTATAAGATGCAGAGATTTTAGGTCACATTATTTTATTTTAAAGATGAAAGTGCACCTTCTTTTTTTTTCGGAAAAGTGTTAAAAATTAGTGGAGTTCTGGAAATAGAAGTGACCCTTTAAATTTGAAATTTCATTCATGACCTTTTCAAGCTCATTGATGCGGGAGGAACTAAGTTTAGTTACCAAGTTGAATAAGGTGAAATTTCGTATTCTTGTGACATATTAAGTGACCTTTCCGTTTTTTTCGATGATAAAAATTGCTTTTCCTTTTTTATGAATCATGAGTGATAAAATATTACGCTTGTGTAACGAAAAAAAAGTTATTGGCTGCATTTTATAATAGAAACAGCTGATTGCTTTTGTTAGATATAAGATCCCAACTGTTGAACATCCTAACCGAGTGGAGAGAAGGGAAAAACCGGTTTGGCAAGGTTTAAGACCGACGAAACAGAGCAGGCCAGGTTTAAAACCCTTCTTTTTAAATGGTCTTGAGTTTAAAAATATCGCTTTTGATCAATAAAACGCATTTCCCACATTCAGATTTTTTTAATTAGATCTATAGGGGTGGGTTCGATAGGGGCGGCGGGTTAGCCGAACGACTGACGACCGTCATCTCAATTGTCGACATCGATTCTTTACTTTCCCACGGTGTGGGGGCGATGGTTAATCTGAAAAAAAGGGAACCCAGATTGTACTAATCACAATAAGGTCTTTTTTTTTTCATCAACGGGTCACCAACCATCTATTAAATTTAAAGGAATGAGGGTGTCCTTTTGATACCTTTTTTTTTTCAACGATTTTACGTGGGATACAAAAGGGATGAAAAGGGGCGCTTCAGTTAATGACAATTTAACAATCCTAAGTAACCATTAACGTAGGACTTACATTTAAATAATAATCAGTGCAGTTTTTGAAAACGTGCATTTCAACCCAGTAGGGTTATAACAACTAATTTTTTGAGTAGAAAAACTGAGACTAACTCCCCCAAATTCGGTTAGAGTTTTTTGGCCCTATGAGAATGTTTCGGAAATCGAAAAATAGGGACTTTTGGTTAAATCGAAGAGAAAGAAAGAAATACCGAAAAAAGAGGCTTTAAAACCTTATAAGGAGGTAAAGGAGGTTTTATCGGACGACAAATGGGTAAAACGCTTTTTAAATCCGGTAAAAAGGGTATTCTTAGCCGCATAATAAAAAAACGCTCGCGAATCCAGTAAAAAAGAGGTTTTATCGGACGACAAATGAGTAAAACGCTTAGTCCACTAAAGGGTATTCTTTGACCATAAAATAGGATAAAATCGCCCTCAAATAAGTGAAAAGAGGTTTTATCGGACAAAAACAAGGAGATCGCCTGGTCCGATAAAAAGGGTGTTCTTTAACCAAAAATAGGGGGAAAAACGCTCGAGCCCAGTAAAAGAAGTTTTATCGGACGTAAATAAGTGAAAACGCTTTTTAGTCCGGTAAAAAGGATTTTCTTAGCCACAAAATAGGATAAACGCTCGCGAATTATAAAAAGAGGTTTTATCGGACCTTTATAGGTTAAAATCTATTTTTTGAGTTGAAAAACTGAGACTAACTCCCAAAATCTTGTTATAAAGGTTTTTTTGACCCTACGAGGCATTAAATGTTTTGGAAATCCAAAAAACAGGGATTTTGTGGCTTAAAAATAGAAGAGAACGGAAGAAAATCCCGGAAAAAAAGCTTTTTTGGTGAAAAGAGAAAAAAAAGCCCAAAAACGTTGGGCTTTTCCGTCGAAAAGTCGAAGAAATCTTCCGAAAATCATGTTTAAAAGGAACTTTTCGGTCAAACGATTTAGGATTACTCCCGTAAGAGGTTTTCTCGATCGAAAGAGGTAGAAAAGGCTCAAAACCAATTTTTCCTGGGAATCCCCCCCTTAATACTTCTTTGGATACATCGAAGATTTGTGGCGCCCTCCGGCTGTCCGTCACCATTTTTTTCCCCTGAACATCCGCAATTTTTATCGGATTTTCATGTAAACTCCTTTGTGAAGGCTCTGTACCAGGCGAGCAATTTTTTTTCCAATTTATACACGTTTTTTGGTTGTTAATGTCTTAATAAAAACATCGTTTTTCCATTCGATTGGGGATTTGGTTGGGATTGAGATTGAAATAGGGCCGATATTCTGTTGGGAACACTGGCTCAAAACGTTGTTAATTGGAGCATTTGAATTGAGAGGTTAGGGGAATCAGGATTGAAAGGGTATTCGGGACTTAAGTGATCCACAGCCGTTAATAGCCCATTTACATACACAGTACCTCCACATTTCGCCCTCTTTAAATCCACTCGACGTCACTCACCGACGGACAATTACGTCATTTTGGTTTTAAAAAAACCTTCATTTCTCGCTGTAATTTACAATTAGAGTCGAGAATAATAAATTAAATCTTTATTGTTTAACCATGAAAAAAATCACGAAATCAATAGGAAAAACAAGGATTAAATATCGTGACCTTTATGAATGAGATCAGCTTCAAATGCATTGCGCTCCGGGGTAACCCGAGGGTGCATCCTCCGACACCCACACCGTTCAAAAACGAACCTTGGGTATATTCGCTCCCTCAGCTCCATTGTAGTTTAACCTACTTAAGCGGCCTTTCTCGGCCGACACATGTGTCAACATGATGCTTTGTTCTAATGATTTATGTTTTAAAATCCGGGTCCTGAGGGCTTTTTTTTTTCCTTCCCACTCATTTAATTAAACTTTTCTATTTCAATTTTCACGCCAAAACTCAATTGTCTGAAAATTAACTTCGATTATTAGTAGTCCAAGTTATTAATTTTTTGACATTCTGAATATCCGCGATAATTCGACCGCTTAATAGCCATCTTCCCTCTCTGTCTACCACGTAGAATTTTGATGTCTGACCCGCCTTATTAGAAATTTCAGACAGTTTTTGACGTTCCGTAAAAACTTGCTTTTTTTTTAAACGCATGTTAAAGAATTTAATGTCACAGAGGTCGCATCTCGCTTTCCCTTGAGTGTAACTTGCTATAACATGGTAATCATTAGCGAAGCAGGTGAAAGTGGTCAGACGCGTCTACCATCAATCAATATTAATCGTTTCTTTTATTTTTATATCGGACAAAATTTACTCATTTTCTCCTGTTAGAAAAGAATGAAAACCATTATTTTCCATAAATGCGACTCGATCGTTTTTGAAGTCTTTTGTCGAGCGATTTCTTTCACTTTCATTTGGAAAGCAATGATGGAACATGGCGTGTTAAGTTAAACCGACTATATCAACCGGATTCATCGTTCACCCGTTTTCACATTTCTTTTTTTTTTCGTCGCCGCAGGCCTTCTGGAAAGACATTTCTGCGCAAAATTAATTCTCCAGTGTTTGCTTTGTACCTCTTATCATAATGTGAGAAACGTGATCTAATTTTTCGAGCTTTTTAAAAAAATTGTTTTTTCTTATCAGTGAAAGCATTCTTTTATTAAACGAGATTTTGCTTTCCCTGTCATTCTCATTAACCATTTTTTTTCTGCAAAAAAAATTCTTTTTCACAATGTTTTGAAACGTATTTTATGTGAAGTTTACTACTTTTAATAAACATAAAAGTCTCTAATATTTTGTGTTGGGTGAACCACTTTTTTATGTGTCTCATAAAATTTTGAAATATCATTATTTCCTAAACACACACTTAGGAAAAAAATCTTGTTGAACAGGACAGGTGTGAGTCTCTTTCGTCCAGGTAGGAAAGGTTTAACATCTGCCCTTGGAGTCCATTCATGTAAACGTCCTATGAAAAAAAAACCCACACAAGCGGTAAAAATTTCGAGAAATATTTGGGTTGAAATCTTCAGTTTTCTTCTTTTTTTTTCTCTTCCAGAGAAAAAGTTTCATTAATTTTTTTAATGGCAGTTTTTAAAGAATATTAAAATTTCTTAAAAAGAGGATATTAAGAAGAAATTTTCATTTAACGTTACCCCTTTTTCATACGCAATTTAAACTGAAAAGCCCGAGAAGATAGTATCAGAAATTAAATTACATCAGTGACTTCCCTTCTTTTCTAACATCCTCTTATATATTTTCCCGAGTGCGACTCAGTTTCCCCTTAGAGAAGGGTAGACTATTTGACCCAGTTAAGGCGAAATGGAAGTAGGGCAAGTGCGATAAGAGGACACTGTTGCTCCATAGTCAACAAAAAGATGTCGATCAGTTGTTATTTTCGCCTTTTTGTTCTGATTGTGTTGAAAATTTTAAGAGAAAAATTGTCCTAGAAGGGTGCGTGGCCTAGAATATTGATCAGTGCATGGGGTTAATACCCCTGATTTCGGCTTTGACTTATCATCGGGTGGGAGGGCTAAAGAGAAGTCTCACGAAAATAGTTTTTTTTCATTATTTTTATTAAATTCTTGGGCTGTTGTATTCAGCTGGAAAATTAAAAGTGTGCTGCCCTTGGGCGACCGTATTGGGAAGAAGTCCTGCGTTAGGAATTGTATTCCATGACAATGTCAATGTCACATTTGGATTTCCCAAAAGGCCGTTGCCATCATCCCAGAAATAATATTTGGTGTTCATACTTTTGAAATTCAAGACAGCGTTTTCTCCTCGAAGAATTATTTTGTCCCATAGAGTCATTTTGTTGAATACGTTGTTCGACGTTGAATATTCAGCAGTCAAGTATAAAAAGAGCTGCTTCACATTCCAGTTGAAGAGATCCGTCAAGTTGGCTTGGAGATCGATCGTAATGAATCCCAAATCTGATTTCTTTCGCCTGAAGTCTGGAGCGTTCTTTACAACGACTTTGACTGTATTTATTGAGGATTCAGATTTGTAGTCGACGAACATAGTTGATATAGCGCAGAGAAAAGTGAGGAACCCGAGAACTTTTAGGGAATACGTCCCTACCGAATTTCCACGGCTAAGAAATGAATGCATTTTACAATCCACGCACGCTCACAAAACACTGAATTCAGATTATGGATCATATGATTTGAATCGTTCGCTCTTCGTTGACTCTCAATTATGAAAAAACTTACGTATTTAATAGTTTGAGGCTCATCGGAATTCTTCAGTCTTAAAGATAAAATAGAGTATTTTCTTGTACATTCTTTTATGGGAAAGTATAGATTAAAGTGAAATTGACTATCAAAGGTCGATATCAAGATCTCTGCTCTTGACATGTCCTTAAACGAAAATGTCCTTAAGCGGACAAAGCTTTGTTCAAAGAGTACTTCTTGTAAAACTTTTTTAAGTTTCGTTTGATCAATTTTAGAAGTACAGGAAATGCGGGAAATAACTGATAATTGATTAGTTTACAAATGACTTTTTGTTGGCTACTCCACCAGGTTCCTTTGAGGCTGCAATAATGGATATGAATGGAGAGCATTAAGGCTGCGAATGAAACCTTTAATTTCTCTCGGGTAATAACGAGCCTACAGTTCGTTAAATCTCATTGCTCGGTTGGTTAAGATGGAGGGGAACTACGAGGTCTTTAAATCTACGTATACAGTCGTATTAAAAGTTTTCGGTTGTAATTCGTGAGAAAGTTAGTTATGATACTTATCGTATTGTGTCTAGCCTTCAATAAAACCTTAAAGTTTAGGGAAGTTTAAAAAGGCCTATAGTTTATTCTCTTTTCTGGAAATTCACTTTCGTTTTATATGACATCTATTAAATGGTTTCGATCATGCGAGGTTGGAACCGCTTCAACCCTCGTGATTAATACCCATGCAATAGGAGAAAACCCAATATAACTTATCTTCTTGAAACCTTAAACGACATTTCCATACTTAAAAGACACGCCGAGCTATCGAACCAACAATGGAGCATACACGGGGGATAAGTAGCGGATAACCGTCGAACAGTTGAGTCCCCCCCGTCAAATCAGACTCGTTCACGGCGGAGTAGCCAAAGGTCGTTCGCCTCCATTGTAGAAGATCCCAGACGTTTTTTTAAGACCCTTCTCGTTCTTAATTTACAAGTGTGCAGCGTGGGCTGTGGAGTCGTGATGCGTTCTTTGGTTCCACCATCGGCTCCCATACGCCCGGAGTACATAAAGGTAAAAGAAATAAATTAAATACCCTAGAATCTTTTTTTTTAAAGAGAAATCTTAAAATTACATCCTTCAGGTATAGTCCCAATTACGAATTAACCTTGATTTAGTGAAAGTGTAAGCGGTAATTTAAATTCGTGATTAGTTGTGGCCCCATCTTCCCCTTGTAATTCCCTTCTTGTCTTTTAACCACACATTATAAATTTAAAGCGTTACGTTCTTCCAGTGCATACAGTCACGTGCTATGCGTTTTTTCTTCTTGATAATTTGCAAAGTTCGTTGAAATAGGCATGAGAATGCTTATTTTGTACCTTGAAAGACTCCTTGAATAAGTGAGGAAAGATGGAGTTGAAATTAAATTGTAACCTAGATGACACAACATTTCCTTAATTTAGCTTTAATGTTTCGTGAGCAGGATATTTAATAGGAAGCGCAGTAGAGCCGACACGAACAAAAAAAAAAGTTTTGTCGTCTTTATTAAAAAAGTGTTGGTTAGCTCCTTTCGTATTGGCAAACCTGGAAATGTTCACGTTCAGTCGGGGTCATCAGGTAAGCGGGTTTTGATTTACATAACGCCCAGTACTCCCGTTGTATACCTTTCACCCGATCCCACTCTTCGAGTGTAGGGACTCTCACAGACTATAAACACGACGCTTGCACAACTTTTAAAGTTCACAATGACATCGACTTAGAAATTGCATCCTTTTTGTCTATTGGGAGGAAACGTCGTATCGGCGGAACTTAACCCAGTCGCATAGTATTCGATTCTATTCTCAACTAATGACCTGAATTTTTAAAATTTGAAGAGACCGTAGTATAAAAGATAAAATTAATGATGCCTCTTGGCTTTTTTTTACAAAGAAATAAGGGCATATTACTCAATAACCCTTTGTAAGTGAGTTTAGAGACCTCTGAGAGTCGATTAGCTCACCCGGATCGCTATGAGAACTATGTCCGGTCATCATTCAAAGGAAGGCCCCTCTCTTTGTTATCATAGCCATCTTAATACCTAACATGACCCTTTCTCTGTCTCTAATAAATAACTTTTTGTTGAGGAACTCCGCCCGGGCGACCGTGAGAGCCGAGACCCCTCGTTTGCTGCAATGCAGGGCACGCGGGATAGTGGAAAATCATTAACGTTCTCATTTTTTCTTCTAATCCGTTTTAAAAATAATGGACCATTTTTTTTATAGAAGCAATTGAAGATACAATAGGACTCTTCGAATTGGTCATGAAAGGCGACTTTGTGGCTTTAATCAGTCACGGTTGACACTTGAGAAATGACGAATGACCGGCGGTTTGTGAATTTAGATTCACACATTAAAGGCCTTGTGGTCAGACATCCCCCGCGAACGGTCCCGCGGCTTCTTCGAAAATCAACTGAAGTGTGAGACTTTTTTTGTTGAGACCATTTTTCCAAGGTGTTCTATGGTCCTGAGGCTAGCCGAGCGTGCCGAATCGAATCCGTCTTGCGAGGACGTTAACACTCCGGCATTGTCCCACCGTAGGATCACGTCGGATCTTCGCGAACTATTTTTTTCTGTTCTTTTTTTTATCGAAGTTTTTTTTGTTGAGACGGAACACGTAGAACCGTGTTAATAGCGGAGGGATTTTCCTGAAACATAACTTTCCTCATGACTGCTCTTGAGTGTCCACTGAGGGTTCATTATTTTGCAATGATGAATCATGAGATGCTTTGAAGACCTTTCGTTGGCTCCAAAAGCCGCCTTTGTTTCAAGATCTGTTATCTCGGGTACCTTTTTTTTCTTCTCTACGTTCCGAGCGGCGTCTCTTATAATCAGGTAAAACGAAAAAAACCTCCCCCTGCATTTTTTGTAACTTACCCTATGACATTTGATGACTCATCCTTGACATTAGCCTCTTGCCGTGCCCCGAGGGCTACAAGTGGGTGAAGGCCTCTGCTTTCATTCAAAGTGATGTAACTACTTTCATGCTTTTGTATTCAATTACCTGTTGTCATCATTAAAAATGAAAACTCTTTAAACTCCTCTTCCTACAAACCCACAAAGTTCTATCATTGCTGTACTTTCCGACGTCTATAATTGTGAGCATCGGGCGATAAAGTCCTTTTGTTTCCCTTTTTGAACTCTCCGGATGTTGGTAAACATCCGTCCATTGAAAGTTAAAATAAAATTTTTATTGGGAAGAAGAGACGCGTTAGTTCGGGGCGAACAACTGGCGGGCAGATGTTTTGCGGAGAAAAGGTCCAGCGGTTCCACGTGCCTCGAGTTGGTTGACCGAAGGACAGATGGATGATCAAGACTTTGATCCTCTCTTCCATTGTTTTCATGATTAGAACCTCGAAAAAAAGCCCTACCGTCCATTCTCTTAATATTCAATTGACTTTTAAAGTTCAAGTTGCACTCTTTCCGTGACGTCCCACTTTCGTATTTTATTATTTCAAATTTTTATGACAGCCGAAAAAAAAGGCGTTGTTTTCAGTTCTGATAGTTCACGCCTTGGCTCTCTCTTGTCAAATATGAATAAGCATTGTTCTTATCGTCGAATCCGGTTGGGGGCTTTACAGGAAGTCAGATTCTGAACAGGAAGCCCTGAGGGACCGAATAATTACAATATTGTCTCTCTCCTCGTGTAAACAATTTTCTTGACGCCTCGTTGACCGCTCCAATCTTTTATGTTTTTAAAAATAACGGATTTTCTCTTTTTAAAATCTCTATCAGAAAATAATTAGAATATTCGGTCTGATTGGAGGTAAAAGCAGAGCATAAAGATCTTCAACTTTTCCTTTCCATGCTCCCATTAATTAGTATGGTTCGCCAGCGTTCTAAAAATCGCAATCTCATTAAAAGTCTTTATTTCAAAATATTGACGAGATATTTTATAAGAAAAATCTTGTGAAAAAGGATGTTGCGCCTTTTTTTGTGGCAATTATTTACTTATATATCAAAGGCGGAGAACGAGGCCGAAAATAATTCAAGGCGTCTAAGCTTACGTCAAAACACATTTATCCGATAACGAATTTATCTTTTTTTTAAAAACGACTTTTTATTTTGATAAGAACGTTGTCACTTTTTGGAGGCCGTGGAACTTACGTGGTGAGAAGAAAGCGAAAATAAGACAATGAAGTAGGACTAAGTAGGTTATTTGTGTTGACGGTCATGATCTCAAAAGGACCCCTTTTTTTTCCATTCTTCAAACGCGTCTAATCCCGGATTGTAACGTTTTTATTCTTCATGGAGATGATAAGAAAAAAAACTTTTGACGGTGAAATAAAAGCTTTTCAGGCCACGTGTCGGATCCCTCGAAGTTTTTTCTTCTTTTTCTCTTAACTCAGACTGTCGTGACTTCGAAGCCTACTCGACGCATTTCGTTGTCAACATTTAAAACCTACTCAAAAAATACCCTTTAGATAAATACCTCTGTTGAAATAACTTTGATATTCAAAGCTATAAACTCATAAGCAGCGTTTCTAATTAAATTATGCAACTTAACATTCCTTGCTTGTATGGTAAACGTGCAGATAAACGTGATTATTCGTCCGTATCGCTAATTTCATGACTCCGTTTTAAATATCTTCAGTAGTTTAATCTGTAAATTTTTTGTGGTCATTTAAAAAACTTCTCTTTCGTTTCTTGTTTGACGCTTGAGGCAAACACGCATGCAGTCTCACGTCAACTGAAGCAATCGTGGAAGAAAAAATTTTTCCCCACTCGCCAGAATTCAAGTTGAAGAACTTCAATTCAGCATTTGAGATTTGAAAAGTAGAAGTTTTTTCTTCTTTTTAATTGTGACGTGCTAATTATGTAACTTTCTACTTTGTTATCTTTGTAGAGCGAGAATTCGCGAAGGGTCGAAAAGGTCAATTAAGGAAAGGTTTACTTTCACATTACTTACGATGAACTAGTCCTTGACTCATCCTTTTGTTCTTGTATCAACGTTTGTCCTCTTGAAACCTAAGGTCTTACTATTGTTG
This sequence comes from Orius insidiosus, assembly GCA_014119065.1. NCBI lineage: Eukaryota > Metazoa > Arthropoda > Insecta > Hemiptera > Anthocoridae > Orius > Orius insidiosus. Next base: position 232,207 of record JACGAQ010000084.1, on the reverse strand, counting down.
GCAATGGCATTGAAAATGGCTTTTTTCTGGTGTAGTAAATTCTGTATTTTCAGGAGCAAAAATTTCCCAATTTTCTGCCAATTTCTTCCACGGAAGATTTTTTGAAAAATATTAACCATTTTGCAGAAAAGTTTGTCGAAGAGCGTGTGCCGCTACTCACCTACTTGCAGGACACTTTCGTTTTCTACATGATTCAGTATGAATACACTTATGGGGTTGATAATAATAGAACCGAAAGTCTCGAACTTTCTACTCATGAAAAAAACACATTGCAATTTTCTTCATATTTCACTCGTATTAAATGGCAATTTTCTTTATTTATTCCTTAGCAGAGAAGAAGTTAATGCCGAGGAAGCGTAACGTGTCATTGGCCTTTTTTCCGTTTTTTTCTTCTTCTCCCCCACATCGAATTAAAACTTACGATAAACGGCGCAGCTTCGCGAACGTTTACCCGTCTAACGGTCTGTTCTCTGAGTCCTACTTATATCGTTATGTCACTCCTTATAAAGCATGATTGGCTCCAGTGGGTGTCTTTAACTTGCTTCACAAGCACATTTTTAAGTGTTTGGAATTAATTTAAATCGTCTAACTCAGCGCTTCTCACTTGACTGCCTCTGCACTTGAAATGTGATGAAATATGCATCTGAAAGCTTATTTTGGTACTTAAAAAGTTTAGTTTAAAAAGATCCCAAGAAGATGGGAAGTTCTTTTGATAAGACTGAAATTTAAGTCAGAGAAGTGGGTTAAGATTAAATTTCATGCGGGGGTGAAGAGAGCAACTGATGGAAGTATCTTTTCTTTATGTAGGTCAATGCCAAACGGTCCCTGTCACTAATATACAATGATGACTTGCAATGGCTTAACTGAGTTGGAAACTTTCTAAGTACGTGTCGGTGGGGCCTGAAAGTCCTCCCAACAAAACCGCCTACTTCTCGCACCCTTTTAGGAAGTACGGTTTCCCAATATAACCGCTCCCTTCCATATCGAAAAGTGAGTTTTTGAAAACAAGAGTTTCCATTAGCTTCTAATGAGAAGGAGTGACATGGTTGAAACCTAAGCCGTTGACGTTTCACCATTAACAGGTTTACTCAATTTTGTTTAGCAGTGGCAGGGCCTTTTTCTCTTGAAGAAGTTGAGCAAAGTTTTGACCGTTGATAAATCCCTTCATGACAGGAAAACCATCGGAAGTGCGAACAAAAGTAACGTTTTTAAGTTCACACCAAACTACTGAATTATTCATATGTAATTCGTAAAACCGGTGAAGACTTCCAGTGAGAATATACAGGAGAGAGAAAAGGAAAAAAGTAATCGATACAAGTAAGAGTGACTTTCCTTGTGTTAATTAATTAACGATTTATTACTCCCTTTTGACGGAAGGATCTGTTTTACGATAGAAAGTTAATTACCAGTACATTTTCCATTAGTGTTAACTTCATTTTTTCTTTGTATAAGGGACTAAATGATAAATTAAAATTTCCTTTGATGAGGCTTCCTTTGACCATTAGAACGGTATAAAAAGATGTGACGAAATTAGAATAAAGGCTAAAGTCCAAGGTTGTCGATAAATGGGTCGTTGGTTATTGTATTATTTATATTAAAGTACTTAACGTCGGCTTCATGGGATTTTTTAAAGATCTTGCCAATTTGTGGGTGTGGATGTAGGTCTGTGAAGTAAGGCTTGCACCACTCCTACCTTCATGACCCTCCCGATCTGACCTCTTTCGAGACGATCCTCTCTCTCGACTTCTGGATCTTCCTTGTTACGTTCACGATTGCGTAAGGAGAGAAAAGTTATATTTAGATTGTTTCCAATTAAAATACTAAAGGGTTTCCTTTACGGTTTTTGTTTTATAGAAAGCTTGAAGTATTTTTTATAATTCGATCGTTTGGACGTATCAGGTGTTCCTTTCTTCCATCTGCATCGTTCCAGAGGAATAAACGGGATTATACACGCAGGTGCTTGATTCGTTCACCTGCCTTTTGTTTATTATTTGAATATTCCTTTTTTTTATCACATTATTAAAATATTTTCTAGTGAGGCTCAAGTTTTTATTGAATTTCTTAGTTCGCTATGAGCCTATGACCCTTAAGAAATATACAGAAATACAGGAGAAAAAAAAAATCCCTTTGCCCTAGGATTAGAACCCAGGACCTCTCGATTGCTTGTGAAGCGTATACGAACAGCAATCAATAGATCCTTGTTTCGAATCCCAGTTCGTGGGAGTTTTTTGTCTCCTTCAATAAATCCATGTTTATTCTATAAGGATCTACCGTAGAAGATAATAGCTTTGTTTGAAACTCCTGGTGCATGCGCAGAAGGATTTTTACTTCAAATGGACATCAGATGACTTCAGATTTGAACGACGTCTCATTTGACGACAAATCCTCCAGGAGTTTCAAACTGCGGTTAGAACAAAGCTAATTTTGCTAACTCTTTGCCTCTAGAAAATATTGCATTTAGCCAATTAGTCACCATTTATAATGTAGCAATTATTTTTTATTTGTTTATTTTTTAATTATGCTTTGTTTTAAAAAATAGCACCGTTTTTATTTTGTTTTGCTTTTTATCTTTTTTTTTCCTCCTGGCCGTACAAGATTTGATTTTATGCACATTTTTTAATTATTTTAATAGCTTTTATTTTTAATGAATAATATGTTCCGCTGATCTAAAGAATGAAATTGGCTTGTATAAACCCTTTGAGGTAAAAAAAGCGTAAAAAGGCGTTTGCTTTCAGGGATTCATTCTTTTAATCTGTGGACTTAATTGACTTTTTTATTTTTTCTGCATCTTGTAGGAGTGAAGGATAAAATAAATTTTTGCGGCATTCGAGGGATATTTTTGTTATATTTTTTATTATTGGATAAATTGGTTTGTAGGTGATGTGGTTGGAAGAAGATCAGCCGGCGAACGTGCAGTTGCGTCATTCCGCGTCGTTTTCGTGTATACCCCGTCACCGGCCGCATCGGACGCGGACGTCTACGTTGCCTGATACCGACTACGGATTCGTTCAAAGATACGGAGCTTTACCCGAAGAGGAAGAGGAGTCCGAACAGAAAAAGGACACTTTACGAGAAGTCCTTATAAAAAAGTCGGCTTCCCTTCTTTCCCCGGGTGGCTGGTGGTCGAAAAGGCAAAAACGCGAAGACGAAAGCGCCAGACGGTGGAGATCCCTCGGAGCTTTACTTAGGGCCGCCCCACAACCGCCTTCTCCTCGCGCTCAATCCTTTTATCTCCTCGAAGACTTCCTCAAACCACACACGAACTCGAGTTCGGACTCTCTTGAACTCTGCTCTCCCGTTCCGCCACCGGTACCCCCTCCTCCTCCACCCCTCAGATACCTCGGATACAGAAAACTCTGCCAGTGTCGCCATTGCAGAAGGGACCGTGATATTTCTGTCCTTAACGATACGGTATGTTCCATTTTATTTTTTAAACGGTGATGGTTTATTCTCTCTCCCCAACACCTACATATTTAAAACTTCTTCATTTTTGGAGACTTCCCTTAAAAGGAAATTAGACACGGAGGTGTTATTTAAGACCCTCATTATTTTTCCCTCGGTAAACTAGACCTACCGAAAGGAAAAACTATTGTAAGCCGAATAGGAAGTTGCCAAATGAGCGCTCATGAAAAATTCATTCTCATTGTTACCCTGTTGTAAATTATATCCGAAAGAAAGAGAAAAAAGTCGAGACCTGTCGGAATACTTGTATTGAGCCATAAAAAAAGGCCTGTCTCCCAAAAAAATAAGAAATTAAGTTTTGTAAACTTCAAGTTTTCAAAAAGTTTTAGAACCTCCTATTAAAATCTGACATAAATAGCTTTTTTTAGCCAATCCCATTTAGTATATTTTCAAGTTACCAATTTTTGAGGCTTAGCCGAAAAGTTATAAATTATTTTTTTTTATAGGCATCCTTATTTTTCTTTTTTCTAATTAAATTTGACTTAGTTTAAATTGGTTTGTCACACTGCGGGCTCGGTCGTCAATTTTTTTAAAGCCTTCTCAAGTTTTTAAAAGGAATAATCATATAAAACGACATAAATTGAAAATAATGGGGCCCATATTGCCTTCTCATGCTCGCCTCTTATAATAATTATTAGACATATGCCCTTTTAATGGCTTCCTGTAATAAACGGTGCTCAATTTTCGATTCTAGATAACTTAGTTTGAAGGGAATTGAAATTTTAAGTATTTTTGAGGCATTGAGGATTGGAATTTTTATTAGAACCACAAAATATTCATTATATTTTAAAAAGGCAAAAACGTCAATTTTTTTTTTAATTTATGACCTCTAGGAAGCCACAAAATCACCTTAGGATTACATCCTTGAACCTCGAAGATCATCGAAACCGCTGATTTTGAAACAATTGACTTTTAGGATTTTGGGAAGGCTGTTATGTACGTTGAGCCTTCAGGTGAATTTGGAAGATGGAAAATATCAGGAGTATCCATTGCGTACGTGAAGACATAATGCGGTTCGCCATAAGTTGACCATAAAATGGCAGAAATCGCGACTATAAAAAACTCTGCTACCCAACATAAAGAAAATTGTCGAAAACATTCACCATAATGCATTTGAACATAATAAATCTCACCATGAAGAGATTTAAACACTTGTCGTTTCGCCATAAAACTGTTTCTGTCGTTTTGGCATAATACATCTCACCATAAACTAGGGACAGCCAAAGAGCAAGCCTTCTTTCGCCGTCTAAAACTCGATTATGGCGAAACGACAGAAACCCTAAAACTTGACAATTCACCATAATGAAATTCGCACATCCTGGAAAAAAATTGACCCCTTGTGTCATAAAACGAGCTGATCCCATTGGCTGCCTGCTTGCTTTTCCTAGTTTATGGCGAGATGCTTTATGTTGAATTGCATTATTGTGAACTATCAAGTTTTATAGTTTTTGCCGTTTCGCCATAATCGTGTTTTAAATGGCGAAAATAAGCTTGCTAAAGAGCAAGCTTATTAGGCGAAAGCGCCTTCCCAAGTTTATGGTGAGATGTACTATTATTCCCAAACGACAGATACAGTTTTATGGCGAAACAACAAATTTAAAGAGATACTTTTTATGGCGAGAGCGTTATGGTGACTTGCACTTTTTTTTATGTGAAATTCAATTTTATGAAAAAGTCGTTTATGGCGAAACGCTCTATATTGAAATGCATTGTGCTTAAAGTTTTTGAACTTTTTGATCTTTATGTTCAATTCCATTATGCCGAAACGCACTATGGTGACTACAGATTTTTTATGTTGAACTGCTTTAGGGTGAAATTCGTTATGTCGAACGTTGTTCGCCCCATTGGAAAAGTCTTATATCGATCAATTGTCCCGATTCTGAAATGCCAGTCGATACAGATTGGTTTCGATTTGGTTCAAGGTAGCCACTTCCCCGTCTAGAGAAAACACTCGTCTCAATTTCTCTTGCATAACGGGCTAATGAAACAGGTTTGTCCCGACTTCACGAAAGGGAAAACCATTGCCACTTGAAAAAAAAGCATTTTTCAAGACCTCTTTTTTTGTTACCTTTAACAATAAAGCCGAGAGGTCGTGTGGGAGACAATAGAGTACATCGACTTTCCCATAACACCCGTCATTATTCAGACCTCCCTAATTATATTGTCTACGTTTCAGGATGCATTCTCTCGCAGGTGGCTGCTCCTATTGTCTCACACGTAATAAACTCCTTTTAAAGCCTCTATAGAGCATTATCTAGAGTAGCAATTTTTCCCTGAACCGTTGTTTAGACGTGCAGACTCAATTGAAAATAATTATTATTATTTGGCAATTAAGAACATAAATGCCACTTTGATAATTTAATTCTTTTTATTACGGTCACGTTCGTACTTGTGAAGGTTACGAATTGAAATGTAGACAATTAAATTAAACACTTAAATCAATTGGTTAGACTTTCCCAAACTGGCAGAACCGAAGGCCTAAAAGAATGGACATTGCCAGACAATACCTTAGTACTTGAATTTAACGCTCACTTATTTAAAATCCTTTAATGAGTTCAGATTTGAAAGTAATAATGATCCCTTTCTCGCATTATTGACAAAAAAAACCTTTTTCTTATTTTTCGGCTCATCAAGTGCTTTCTAACAAGTATTAATTATTTCCTAGAAAAAGAAAGAAAAAAATCGAGAACTGGAATTGCCTTGATTTCACTTTCGAGGTGAGACGTACAAAAGGATAGCTTTCGACAATATAATGCTGTTTGCCCTTTTTTGGATTTTTTAAAAATCTCTAATGAAACTAGCTCTACATGTTGTTTATATTTTATCCAGGAGTGTAGCCTTTAATTCGGGAGGAACTACAATTATACCTTTTTACTGGTAGGTTGAAGGCGCCTTGGGCATTTATTTTTCAGCTCCTCCTCAAATCTTTGACGGTCAACAACTTCATTTTTAAGGAATTTTCTTCCATATTTCGACCCAAAAAAATCTCTTGTTATCTTCGGTTTTTCGTCCCAAAAAAACACCCATTTTCCCCAGATTTTGAATTTTTTTTTCTTCACTTCCTCTTTACTAGGGTTTTAGGCGTTCTCCTCGTTTTTCCACCGCACAAACCTATCCCTTCCACTCGTTTATCTCTGTTTTTGATCTGTCATCTTTTGGTATCGAAATATCCATTGTTTAACTGTTTTCTGAAAACTTCCCTGCGTCTTTTTGTTTAAAAACGCTGGTTTTTTGGGCTTTTTTCACGGGATTTCGGCCAAGAAACCACCTCCTAAAAAACCTCTTTCCATTCTTGTTCGTTTTCCTCGGTTTTTGGCGAGTGTGTACGTGTCGACATAATGCGGTTCGCCATAATGCATTTGACCATAAAAAGCAGAAATCGCGAGTTACCGTTAAACATAGAAAATATACAACTCAACATAAAGAAAATAGTCGAAAACGTTCACTACAAATGCATTTGAACATCTCACCATAATGAAGAGAAATAGCACTTGTCTTTTCGACTTAAAATTTGACATTTCAACATAACGCAGTTGAACATAAAGGAAACTTTAATTTTAAAGAACTTGTCGTTACGCCATAAAACTGTTTCTGTCGTTTGGGCATAATACATCTCACCATAAACTAGGGATAGCAAGCCTATTTTCTCCGTTCGTCAAAAACCCTAAAACTTTACAGTTCACCATAATGCAATTCGCAAATCTTATTCTGAGGAAAAAAATTAAACCCCCTTTAGTCATAAAACGAGCAGCTGATCCCTTGGCTGCCTGCTTGTTTTTCCTTCATTTTATGTTGAATTGCATTATGGTGAACTGTCAAGTTTTGACGTTTTTGTCTTTTCGCCATAATCGCGTTTTAAACGGCGAAAGTAGGCTTGAGAAGACTGTGTAGCGCGACGTGTGAAATCTAGCGGAGAACGCGTTCAAGCTGTTGCCTCGCATCTGAACCGCTTGGCTACGCAACCTACCTTTTATTTATTCAAAACAATTTTTCTCATTTTTCCTTTTATTTTATGATCCCTTGAATTATTAAAGAACATTTTTACCTTCCTGAAAAGATCGAAATCTAATCTGCGGCTTTAGAATTAATGATCAAACGTTACTTCACTTTTCTTTTTATCAACCCCCAACTCCAATTTTCTCAAAATGATTTTTTTTTCTTGTTAAAATGTTTTTACGAGTAATTTTCATGGAAAATGCTTGCCTTTATTTATTGTTTAATCTGCTATTATTGTATGAGTTTTATTGAGTTATAATTTAATAGATAAAAGTTTAGCGCTAGTAGTAAATTATAGTCTGTTTGTACTGAACTTGGTGGATTGAATGCGAACTCTCACGAAACGATGAATGAACTGATTGAAGGGCTTCAGCCGAGAGTTTGAAGGCAAATAGAACAGTCAATGAACCGTCAGTCTAAATATGGGTCTTAAAACTGCACGGAACATCTCAAGGTCCCTTCCGTGATTTCGCGTTTGATTGAAGGCGCCGCTATTTTTGAACTTTACGATATTTTTGTGATCTCGTGTTTATAACGTACTCAAATATCAACAACAACAAAATAAATTTGTTTTTTTCTGTTTCAGGTAAGTTTTTTCGCTGTTCAATGGTGAGAGATTTAATTTTTTTAGTTTTAAAAAAAGCAGGGCATTTTAAAATTTTAAAGAATTAGTGGGAGAACACCGTTCTACATAACGCATTTCACCCTTAAGCAGTTGAACATAAATAATCTGCATTTCGACATAAAAAGTTTTTAGTTCACCATAGTGCGTTTGGCCATAATGCAATTGAACATAAAGCTCTCAAAAGCTCAAAAATTTTGTGCTTAATCAACATAAAGCGTTACGCCATAAACGACTTTTTCAATAAATGCAAATCGACATAAAAAAAAAAATGCTAGTCACTATAACGTTTATCACCATAGAGCCTCTCTTTAAACTTGTTGTTTCGCCTTAAACCATTTCTGTCGTTTGGGCATAATAGGGCATAATACATCTCACCATAAAAAGCGTAAGATTACTTTCGCCGTATAAAACGCGATAATTGCTAAAATAATCATAAAGAAATTCAACATAAAGCGTCTCACCATAAACTAGGAAAAGCAAGCAGGCAGCCAATGGGATCAGCTCATTTTATGACACAAGGGGGTTAATTTTTTTCCTGAGACGAAGATTTGCGAATTGCATTATGGTGAACTGTAATGTTTTAAGGTTGTTGTCGTTTCGCCATAATCGCGTTTTAAACGGCGAAAGCAGGCTTGCTCTTTGGCTGTCCCTAGTTTATGGTGAGATGTATTATGCCCAAACGACAGAACCAGTTTTATGGCGAAACGTCAAGTTCTTTAAAATGTAAGTCCTCTTTATGTTTAACTGCTTTTTGTTATTTTTATGTTAAAACGACAAACACTTATGTCAAGTGTTAAATCTCTTGTTTATGGTGAGATGTATTATGTTCAAATGCATTATGGTGAACCGCATTATGTCGACACGTATACACTTACTTAAGTTTGAGATTTTTCATCGATTAAAATTCTAAATTGAGTATATTTAGAGGCATTTTAATTATTTTTCTCGGAGATTTTTCTTATGAAATTTCCTAACAGAAACCCCTTTGTCCGAAATCGTGTGGATGGTCAGGACTGGTGGGCGAACCCTGGTTTTGTCCGTTTTGTTTCCCGGGTTTAATGACACGGTGACCCAGTTTAGGGTTTGATCCAGATGCCGGTTGGGGGCGGCGTGGGTAAAGGGGTGAGAGCCTATCGACCCTTCTTCGCCCAGCCAGCCAGTCTTCCCTCTGACATGGGACCTACACATGGCCTACTATACCTACCCTTTTACTAGGTGCGAATCTAGGCGCCGTCCCTTCCTGGTAAGCCAATTATATATTCTATCTTTTTATAGAATATTTTTATAAATCCCTTATTATCAGTTAATCCTTCTACAATTCAATCCGATTCCCTAATAACTCTATAATAAAAAAATTTATAAACCCCCTTTCTTCTAATAATTATGGTTTTAAACTAATTATTTATATCATAATTACGTTAAAATTAGATGAATGCCGGATTTGAAAGTTTTAACTTTCGCTTTTTGTTTTAAACAAAGGTTTTAAAAACAGTTCACCAGTTATAAATTTAAAAAAAAATAATGGCCATTATATGATATTTATCTGTTTCTATTGTATAAACTTATACAATCCAACTTATAAACGTTTAAATAAAAAAGTCCCTATTTGAATGAAAAGCCCTTTTAAGCCCTTTTATATTCTTGGGCCTTGTTAATAGGTATTATTTTCTTTTGTGTTTAAATTAAATTTTTTTTAAATATTATTGATTTTATTGTTTTATTTGGATTTTGTTAATTCTGGCTTATATAAATATCGATTGTTCAACGTAATTTTTTTTTCACGGTTTCTTCCCTTATGAAAGTTGGATCCTATTAATTCGTCAACTATTCATAGGATTGGACGCAATTAACGGAGTTAGGGAAGGGCAGTTATCCCGAACTTTGTCAATCTGCGGGTTTTGAGGTCGATGAAAACTTCGAACTCCGACGATCAGGACGTTTATTTTGGCCTCTCCGTCAAAGTTTATGAGGGATTGTTGAAAATATGCGAGAATATAACGAGGGATGAAAAGTGAAGAGGGTATTTTCTGTTTTAGAACTTGCGTTATATGGACTTGTTTAATATGGGAAGCGGAAACTGTTTTTAATGTGTTTTACGTTTTTCCCTCTTTAAAAATTCAACCTTTCCCACATGAAATTAACCTCTCCTTTTTAAAAATTTTAAGACATTTTGAAAGTTAGGGAGATTTTTAAAATAGGGGAATTTTTAAATATTTGACTTCAAGAGGAGGACTTAGGAAAAGTACTCCGCTTTTAATAATGTTTCTTTTCATGTTCAATTCGTTTGAAGGGAAATCGCCTTATTTTTTAATTAATAACCACTCCGCAAATTCCTTTTTATTCAAAAGTTAACCAACTTTGATTAAAATCCTTCTTCAACCCTCTTTTGATTCCGTTTTATCCGGTTCGCCATAATTTGAGGTCTCAAAGCCATCGATCATTTACGTGCAATTTCCTCCCTTATTCGCGGAAGAGGTTCAACCTCTTGTTAAGTATGAGTAGTTCAAGGGAAAGTTCTTTGTTGAGAGCGAACTTGCATTGTTTTCATAACAAAAGCGGGGAGGGTTTTTTTTTTCACTCCTTGGGTTTTTTTTGTCTTTTTATCGACCCAAACTTTTCTCGCTTCCCATTAAAAAATGTATAAAAAAGCAGCGACGAAAACTTCCAAAGAATGTAGAAGAATAGACGCGAGGGAACGGAAAAAAACGCCTGAAGGATCTCGGATATGTTTAAACCTGCAAGACAGATCTGCTTTCCGGGCTTACCATCAATATTAAACGACGTTTGTCTTCCCATTTCTTTCTTCTCTCACTGATTGTTATGCCAAACCGTATGAATCCTTTGAATAAAATATGTTTTTTTGTAAAAATAACGACACTTTTTTCATTCATTACCATAATAATGGCCTTATAAAAATATTTTACGGAAAAAAAAATAGTGGGATTACTCAAAGAGCTTATGCAAATTAAAAGGTTCCTTGCTAGAATTATAATGGGCCCGGATCCAACACTCGATCTCCCGGAATGGCCCTTGAATCAGAACGGATTATATTCAAATAGTGACTTGTATTTTTTCCCCATGCAGCATGACTAATATAACGATGTCATCCTACAAATTAATTCATTTTAAATTTCATTGACCATAAAGAAAAGAAAACTTACGGAAGATGTGAAAATTCCACTAGTTTTAATTCATTTTCGATATTTTGTTGACTATTTAAGTAGAAATTGAGAAAAACATTTATCTTTACTTAGTTCTCTTGAGCTTTAAACGCCCAAAATCTCACGCGCAGCGACGTATATTTATCAACCGCGTTTTATTTATCATATCCATAGTTGGATAAGAATAAATTAAAATTTTTAAATAAGCATTCTTGATTGAAATAGGAATGGCCTCCATAAAAAATAAATAATTTATCGAAGCAGAAACCCTTCTGATAATAAATAAAAACAAAAACGTCGAACCAAAAGATTCTTCCCAAGTTTCCCGTCAATTTTTATCGCGTGCCTTTCAACGAAAGGGGAATGTCAATTTAAATTATTGATTTCGTCCTATTTTGACGCAGTGTAATTTATACTAAAACTGCTAAGTTTAATGGGGAAAAAAAGTCATGATAAAAGGAGATTAAAATCCTTTTGTTTTTGAGGAAGGGATTTCGTTCCTTTGATATCCAGGAATCAAGAAAAACTAAATAAAAGTTTCGATCCACAGTTCTGTTGACTAATAAATTATTTATACGTCCATGATGTTGAATTTCCTCAATGATTGTTTTATAAACCAATAAACTTGCTAATTAAATTGAATGTACCTGTCGACAAAGTGCGGTTCGCCATAATGTACTTAATAAAATCGCGAGTTACCGTTCACCATAAAAAATTTGCAACTCGATTTAAAGGAAATGGTCGAAAACGTTCACCATAATGCATTCGAACATCTCCCCATAAAAAAAGAGATTTAACATTTGTCGTTTCATCAAAAAGCAGTTGTACATGAAGGAAACTTTCATTTTAAAGAACTTGTCGTTTCGCCATAAAACCGGTTCTGTCGTTTCGGCATAATGCATCTCACCATAAACTATGGACAGCGAAAGAGCAAGCCTATTCTAGCCGTTTAAAACGCGATTATGGCGAAACGACAAAAACCATAAAACTTGTCAGTTCACCATAATGTAATTCGCACATTATGAGAAAGAGAAAAATTAACCCCCTTGTGTCATAAAACTAGGTGACCCCATTGGCTGCCTGCTTGCTTTTCCTAGTTTATGGTGAAATGCTTTATGTTGCGTTATGGTGAACTGTCTATTTTTAAGGTTTTTGTCGTTTTGGCGAAACAACAAGTTTAAAGAGAGGTTTTTATGGTGAGAAGAGTTATAGTGATTTTCACTTTTTTTATGTCGACTTGTATTTATTAAAAATGTCATTTATGGCGAAAGGCTTTATGTTGAACAGTATTATGATAAAAATGTTTGAACTTTTGAGAGCTTTATGTTCAATTGCATTATGTCCCATTGCATTATGCCGAAACGCATTATGCTGAACTGCAGATTCAAACTGCAGATTTTCAGATATTCTGTAATCTAGTCTCAATTCATTTCTCATATAAATTACCTACCCATTGGGGGCCGTTTTTTGACGAGTGTACCTATAAATTCTAAATTGCCTTTTATGGCTTATTAATTTATTTTTCCATTATAAAAAGAAGGAATCTCGTTAATCTTGGCATTGTGGCATCTTTTTCGACTTTCCTTAAACGAAGGCCGCCTTGAACCTTGAACCCTTCGGCGGTCTATGAGGTCCGTTTCACTTCCTTAACTATTTAGACTCCGTCCAGATATAGCGGCCAGAGGGTCAGCAAATAATAAAGGAGGAGTATTCAAACGTCCTTCAATCCCAGAAAAACCTTTTTTTACGGCCTTTAATGGAACTACGGATGTAAATATCCAATTACACGCATAGTAAATCACAAAATGTATTTTTTATCATAATCATTTTAAAAAAAGATGGCCATTACCCTAGTTGGGAATTTATTGGCTTCATCCTAATGGATAATCAAATTCCTTATTATTCCTTTATAAAGTCGTCCTTTATTTATGTTTATCGCCTTTTTTTCGCCGTATATAAAAACTAGGAAACGGTAATTTATGGCGTCGTTCAACCGCTTTTAAAAGCGTCAACTTTTTTTTTCTCTCTTTTTCTCTTAGTGAAATAATGTCTTATTCAAATGCGACGTCATTTCAAACACACAAGAAAACTGCGAAAACTTTCCGCAAAAGTTCAAGAGGGAAAGATTTATGGAGAGTATTAATTTTCAAAGGAAAGAATGATAAAAAATTAATTTCTTACGGATTTCTCAGGAAATAGATCAGTTTTTTTATTATTCTACTCAACTTGAATTTCATAAAGGCCCTTTTTTTTCCTCACCAATAAATCAAAGAGAAGAAACAAGGTTCTCCAGTATGTAGAACTACATTGGAAACACAAGATGTAAGATAAAATGACACAAGGTCTGACTAATGAAGCTATAAAATAATGGACCCATTGATAAACAAATACTATAAAGAATTTGTTTTTACTACACCAAAAATTTTAATTAAACTCACTAATTTTTAATTAGAATAAATCCAGACGGTTTTGTATCGCTAATTAGTTTTCAACGTTCAGCTAACAAGTGAGATTTATAATTCGGTCATAAATTATCTTGACTATGTTATCCGAATCCCTTTGTCCCGTTGTGCGGTTCAACAAACTGCGACATAAAATGAATTTCGCGAAGTGTTATTAAAATCCGGTTTTCGTCCAAATAAGCTTTTGGATTTTAATATCTTCGTTCTATTTTCGGCGAGCTGTTTGAATCTGCAATCCGAATAATTAACACTTCAGAATCCCTTGAAATTGAAATGTACCTAAAATAATACAATCAATCCTCTTTTCGAGAGAACATCGTGCATTTCACCCTAAAGCAGTTGAACATAAAAATCTGCATTTCGAAATAAAAAATCTGTATGATGCAATTAAACAAAAAGCTCTCAGAAGTTTAAAAATTTAGAGCATAATGCATTTCAACATAAAGCGTTTCGCCTGATTTTCTATAAATGCAAGTCGACATAAAAAAAGTGCAAGTCACCATAACGCTTCTCACCATAAAAGCCTCTCTTTAAACGTGTTTTTTCGCCATAAAACGTTATGGTGAGATGATGTATTATGTTCAAATGCATTATGGTGAACATTTTCGACTATTTTCTTTATGTTGAGTTGCAGACTTTTTATGGTGCACGGTAACTCGCGAGTTTTGCTATTTTATGGTCAAATGCAATGCATTTCAAATGCAATAATGAACCGCATTAAGTCCACACGTATACACTCCCTCTTTTCTATTTATACATTCAAACTCTTTAATAAAATTTTCGAAACGTCGAATTTTTCTCAACAGTAGTGTATTCTTTATCGCCAAAAAAAATTGAAAAATTTTCAATACGATTTGTCCTCTTTTTTGGGTACATTATTATCCTTTTTTCTTTCCTCAATTTTTTTTTGCGACTTGAAAGTTTGGTTTTTTTGAAATCGAGGTCGCAAAGCTTAGAGACGAATCTTAAGAGAATTCCAAATATAAAGAAGACCCGGCCAAAAAAAGGATTGTTTCTTAAATGTCACTTGTTCGTGAATATAGGTATGTAGGTCTTAACAGGATCTCAACAATTACGAATTTTATTCTGTCGTATTCACTTATTTTGTTAATGAGACGGCGTGGAGAAAATTATAAATCGCATGTGATAAGGAAAAATAACAGTTCGAACGATAATTAACCTTTTTAGGTACGCATTAGAAATCCGGACATAAACAATATTAGACTCCTTGACTATTAAAGCAAGGTCTTAAAATACATGCTTGGAAGAAAAACAATCTCCGCAGGGTTTTTTTTGATGAAAGGAGGCCTCATCGGGCGAGGCGGGGCGTCCAGAATCAATTTACGCTAAGAAGGTCAACGTTTATGATAGCGACAATTTTATATAAGAAGGCTTTTTATAAATCGTAAAAACTTCCTATGTATCCGTCTATGGATTCGTTTGTTTATACGGAAAAAGTTGTTTTAAAAGACGAAATTAGGTTTTAATAAAAGAGGGGAAGGTTGTGTACACACGTGCGAAGGCTTCCACGGGGGCACTTGATGCGTGAATATCGCCGGTTTTTGACCCTGTTCGTAGAAGGAAACTGATTTTAAATTCGCCCTTTTTAGGTTACCAATTAATCTATTTTAATTTTGATTGCTATACGCAAATTGATTTTTATATCAAACAATTAACCAATAATAGAGGAAGAAATGACTGTGATAACGGGTATCTCACGACGCGTTTCGGCTTAATAAGCCTCGTCAGGTGAGCTATTCCCTCTATCACAATCATTTCTATCTTTTCTCTGTGGACCTATCTACGAGAGAATTAGTGGAAACTGCGGGAAGCTGGAGACAAATCGTCCCCCAAAAACCTCAACGCCGCCACTTCTCTAAGAGATAGAGCCACTCACCTTTTTGGGGGACGATTTGTCTCCAGCTTCCCGCAGTTTCCACTAATTCTCTCGTAGATAGGTCCACAGAGAAAAGATAGAAATGATTGTGATAGAGGGAATAGCTCACCTGACGAGGCTTATTAAGCCGAAACGCGTCGTGAGATACCCGTTATCACAGTCATTTCTTCCTCTATTATTGGTTAATTGTTTGATATAAAAATCAATTTGCGTATAGCAATCAAAATTAAAATAAGTAAAGTAATGCCTTGGCAGCAGTTCTGTCATAAAAACCAATAAGGAGGTGGTGAGTGGCTCTATCTCTTAGAGAAGTGGCGGCGTTGAGGTTTTTGGGGGACGATTTGTCTCCAGCTTCCCGCAGTTTCCACTAATTCTCTCGTAGATAGGTCCACAGAGAAAAGATAGAAATGATTGTGATAGAGGGAATAGCTCACCTGACGAGGCTTATTAAGCCGAAACGCGTCGTGAGATACCCGTTATCACAGTCATTTCTTCCTCTATTATTGGTTAATTGTTTGATACAATTAATCTATTCTCAACTCTATTAACTTCAATCAATTCGATTGTAAACTTCAACAAAAAGCGATGTATAAAAATTAGGGTGATACCAATCGAACCAAAAATGCCTTTCAACATCGGAATTCAACCATTTTGAAGCATTTTCCTTGATTATTGGTCAGAAAAACAACCAATACAATCCAGTATTTCTAGTCGTTCCTCTCGATTTTTAACGTCCTTAAAGAAGTTATTGTGACACTCTCCACGCCCTTTATACTTCCCCCTCCGTTTTTCTGCCTCTCTTTAATACTTCCCCTTCCTATATTTTTACTTCTCTTTAAGGAAGTTTTCGTTGGAAGCCTTCAAACTATTGCTTTTATTTCATAACTGATTTTTAATGGATTTGTGTGCGTTTTCTGTGTTCGTTGCCCTTAAAACTTTATTGATTTTTGGAGTAATATTTTTATATTTTCGTCCAAAAAACACAATTATAAAGGATTTTTGAAAGGTTTTTCTCGTTTCCGAGAAAGCTTCTGGATTGTCGGGCGGTTTCCCGAGAAACTTCCTTTTTACTGGGAATTGGGAGACCCCTTTTTTCGTAGAATTGTGGGTGTTAGATTGATTTTTCGTTTAGGGAATCCTATTTTTTTTTATGTACGTTCCGTCGTTTTGCTACTCACCAATTTTCTCTAGATTCGCCAAATAATTTTGTAATTTTAATCAAAATTCCCTAATGTTTACATTTCTGATACTTAATCTTATTATTTAATTTTCCTTAATCCTTTCTGCCTTATCTGGAACTAAATTTTCTTCAATCACTTTTCACTTAGAGGCCCAACTAACCCTTGAATAAAATGGAAAGAAAGGTACTTAAATTGTTTCTTGCTTATTAAAAAAAATTAATTTTTTTGTTTTTGAACCAAGCGATGTTTTTCTTTTAACTTTTGCAAATTTGGTTTGTGTGGTTTAATTTGCCCAGTGGTTCCAACCTCAATGGAAGAAAATAAGGTGATAATTTTTTCTTAATTTGTATTCCTCCCTAATGATCCTCAGAAGAAAAAGAACTTTTATTTCAGGCATTTACATAATTAACTATTAATAATTTCAGTTTGCTTTCATTTAGCTAAAACAAAATATAGAATTATTAAAAAGGTAAAAAATTTTCCTTTAGAGAGTTCTTTATTGAATTTTCTATTTTGCTCCCTGAATTTTTTAATGCAGAAACACATATTCAACGTTAAAAGTTTCAAGCCAATTTTTTTCGTAGGTAAGTTGTTTTTTTCTCCCCTTGTTTTATTTAAAAAAGCGCATTTATGAATCATAGCGTTGATTAAAATGTGCCCTTTTACGATTCAAGGGCGGGTTGGGCGCTCAAAACTCGTTTGCCTCAACAAATCAAGGGATATTGGCGCGGAAGGGTAAGGCTTTCCAACATGCGAAATAGTAATTAAGTAGAGCGTTTTGTTTTTCAAATGTTGTAAATCAAGGACTACATCAATTATTTAAATTAACATTGTAACTTTTCAAAAATAGTATAATTATGAAGAGAAAATATTCTGGGGAAAATTGTCTGAAAAAAAGAGAATTCGTTAAAAAAAAAAGTTATTACTTTTTCAATCCCTTCGTCTTTTTATCCCTTACTCTTTGGGTCGAATGCCTGAAGGACCTGGATAAAAAGAAAAAAGTTGAACCCTCACTCACAAAAAAAAAAGTTTTTATTTATTTTTTGTAACTAAGATATCCCGTGGGAGGTCTAAAGGTCAGGAACAAGGTACCTTTCGTTTTTCATTAGCGACACATTTTTTAAAATTAATATATCACTTCTTAAAAAGCCTATCTTCATCAGTCGTAGTAAAAATCCGATAATGTTTTCTATTTATAAACGATTATAAATATCAGATCAAAATATTTAGTCTGTCTTCGCCTTAATCAGAAAAAAATATCTGAGCAATGCATATTTATGAAGGCGTATGGAAAAGGGAAGTACTTGGAATGTTAAGTCGTTAAATAATATGTCAGTCTAAAATAAAATTAATCCTTGAATGACTAAAAAAAAATTAACATAATGGAACCATAAATTATAAACGGATCGATACCTATAAAAAGTCTTTTTTGTCAAAATGTTGGTAATAAGGAAATAAGATGCCTATAAATAAAATTAGCAACATTTGGATTTGTAAAAATGAAGTCAATTTTCACATTTTCCAGTTCAGCGAGCTGATCTGGAAACGTTTTTACGCGGAAAAAAGCTTTAAAAAGGCTCTTTGATTGATCAGGAATTTTTTTGGGTTCCTTCAATTATGAAATAATCCCTTTTTTAACTTTTTAGAATACTCGATTTGACCCTCCGGGGTCTGGAAGACCCTTCCTCAAAAACCCGACGTGGAGGGTATCACAATAACGTTTTTAGAAAGTTAAAGTCAAATATAGGAAGGGGAAGTATTAAAGAGAGGAAGTATAACGGAGGGGGAAGTATTAAAGAGAGGAAGTATAAGGGAGGTGGTAGTATAAAGGAGGGGAAGTATAACGGAGGGGAAGTATTACGAAGGGGGAGTATAACGGACTATAACGACAAGTTTTTTTGAAAAATTTTCTATTGTGTTATTTATTTATTATTATTTTTTTTTTTGAAAAATTTTCTATTGTGATATTTTTTTTAATTTCTTAAGTTTTATTTTTCCGGAAGAAATGCTACGGTCTGCCGGCACAACAGACAATGTTGAGACCGGTAAAGATCGATATTGGATTTGACCCTTCCCTAAAAACCCGACGTGGAGGGTATCACAATAATTTCTGTAAGGAATTTAGAAGAATAAAATTTTTATAAACAATAGTTTTTTCCCAAAATTGGAGCATAACTTCAAAGAAAAAACGCCGCCGTATTAACTGTTAAAACGTACCCTTGCATTCAAACATGTCTCGATCGATCATAAGTTTCAGAAACGCTAGAAGTAGGGATGATTGATCATTTTTTCAAGCTTTGAAGATTTAATCAAAATTCGGGTCATTGTTGTATAAAAGTCTACAGTGTCCAGAATCTCCAGGAATTTCGCATTCTAGAATTTTAATTGGTTTAATTAAATTAATAACGTAATGGAAGCACCCGGAACTCGGATAATTGGTTTATAAAGTCAATGGGCTAGCGGGTCAAAAGAGGAACAAAGAATGTAAAAGGACATAGAAGACCGCGGAAACGATCCTCAACTTCACTAAATCACGTCTACGGCCCTTTGATTTAATCAACAAGTGATTGATCGTTTAAAACTGAAGGAAGCTAAAAGTTTTTCTTCCCTTTTCGATATTAAAAAAATTTATCTAAAAAATTGGTGATTCATCCTTGAACTAAGCCCTCTTTAGTCTGCGTTTATTATCTAATAAAAAATAAAATTATTTGTACCAGCCTCTTCCTAACTTATCTCAAAGTTATAATTGGCCACGCGTTGGGTCAAGTGATTACTTGTTATATCCATCTCTAATTTTTATCATTAGATTATGAGCACGTTTTAAAATAATTTTCATTGTTTTCTTGATTAAATAAACCAAAATAATTATTTATAAAAACTATCAATATATCACGTAATTGATAACTTGTTAAATTTTGGGGATGAAAAATGCGTTGAACAATCATATACGCAAATATCATTCTGGTTAATTAATACCGATGGGAAATCACTAGTTTTGTGTCAACATGAAAATCAATATCGCACAGTTGGAAATGTCGGTCGCCTAAATCTATAGTCCTTGAAGCATTTACGGCGATTCCAAAAAGTTTGTTTTTTATATTTTGAACGATGGAAATTTAGAGAAAGCAGGAAGAGAGCGATTAGTTTAAAATCGCGAGCTACATCTTGTAAATTTAGATCAGCCTCTCCCTTTCGAACTTGAACTTGTCAAGTCTATGGAGAAAAAAAAAATTCTCTTCATTTTGGCGATTTTTTTTCGTATCTTCTTGGGTCCCTCGAAATCTCAACGTCCCTTTTTATTTCCAAACAAAGGATTTTCCAATTTATCGAAGGACTTTCGAGTTTTGCGCAAGAGCCCTATTAACCGAGTCTCGTGCGTTATGACGCAATTTCCAATGAATCAGCTGACAATTTACAACAAAATCAACCGGTTTTTACACGTCTATATATAGTTTTACATATTATTTATTTAAAAAACGCCCTAAACGTCCTTCGAAATCTTTTCTCGTATTGTATTTGAAAACCAGATTTCCATTTTGTCCTCGACGCTTTTCTCCGTTTTTTTCTTTTATTTATTGTCACGGATAGTTCAAACGTCGGAAGTCTTTCGGGCGAAAAGCTTGATGTGGGAAACAAAAGAAGAAATCACAATACTTGGAAAAAGGACTTTTTTGCGGGGTTTTTATGTGGTGAACACGCATGCGTTGAATAAGATACAACCTGGATATTACAATCCGGGATTTATGTGACAAAACCAATGAATTTTCAATCCAAACCCTTCTCTACATTAACAACCCTGAAATGACGTTATTCCATCATTTTATTAACCCGACGTTAATGAAAAAAAAATCTGAAAAGTTTATTGGAAGATTGTAAAAATAAGCCTTGAAGCCCACATGGAAGAGACGTGTCTATCGGCGAGATCTTAAGATTTACGGTTACGGTCAATAAAAAAAAGAAGGGCGACGAACGTCCAAAAACGTCCTTTTTTTCCCCGAAACTTCCTGAAACGAAGGGGATTTTTATCTGATTTCTCTTCTTTGGAGGATGCCTCGATAAAATATTTTTTCATCCTTCAATAATTAATGCCTTCCAATTGACAGCGGAATGCTTGTTTAGTTAATTTTTTAAATAAAATTTAAAATCATAAATCTAATTTTAAAAAATGATTTGAACAAACATTGTTAAAGTTTTTTTTCTGCTTGCCTGAATAATGAATCTACCCTTTTATTTTTCGACATGAGAGATAAAACTTTCATGAAAAATAATTTTTTTTTGCATAAAAAAATCCAGAGTATACGACTTTAAAACTAAATAAACCAATAAAAGTCTCAATCAATTATAATAAAAAAAATTAAATCTACCTACACAGTTTTAAAACTCGGGTAGAAATGTTTACCTTTTCATTGAATTCGAAGTGGGACTTTAATGTTCTATAAAAAATCATTTTCTTTACTTTTTTTCTTTATTAAATTGTTTTTTAATAAAAGGTCTTTTTTATTAAGGACGTAGGATTAATGCAAGGAAAAGGAAGTCATTTTATTTTGGTATAAAAAAAGAGTTATTAAAATGACCTATTTCTATAATTGAGGCGCTCCGGGTACGAAGGGCGAACTCAACAAAACGTAGTTTCGAGATATTCGCATTTTAAAGTTTCGGTCTTTACGTATTTAAAGGGGAAAAAATGGCGAACTCAACGTAAAAATTATATGGATGTATTCACCAAGAGGTCTAGAATCTGAAATGAAAAAAAAACTGGAAGACCCTTCCCCGATGGTATCACAATAACTTCTTTAAGGAAGTTAAAAAAATTTGTCCGATGTCGAGTTCGCCCTTCGTACCCGGAGCGCCTCAATTGTATTAAAACGTATATGCTAGTTAGTAGTTACTTACTATTGAAAATTGTTAAATATTAATGAAAAATTTTGACAGCCGTAAAGAGAACTTGTGTAACTTGGCTTTTAGAATTAGGTTTTTTAAGTGGTAAAACTTTCTTTGAGGTGAAAATTAGGATTTGCGAACTTTGTTTTACTTTCGTCAACTTTAGTGGGAGTATAAGCGAGTTAGTTTAGTTTGTATTATAGTTTACTCGTACGAAATAGATTAACATGGATTATTAACTCCTGAATTTAGTTAAATGACCTCGTTTTTAAAGCTCCACTTGTTGTGATTAAAGAAATAGGAAATCACGATATTAAAATTGCGTACGTGAGATCATCGCCGGATTTCGACTTTTTACGCATGTAAAGCCTCCTAAGAAAGACGAATGCCACGACTTTGATCTTTTCCTTTAACAAGGAGTTTTTGTTCTAAGTTTGGAAAGGTTCTCTTCAAGGTGAAGCTAGGGAAATAACGAGTTTCCTCGATTCAAATATCAGAAATCCTTTTTTAGGGTCTTAATTTTTTTCCCTGACTTTAGCTTTGAATTTTCAGGATGTTATCTATTTTGGTTTTAGAATAGTCGGAATCAACGAATCTTTAGTCATCAAAGTTAATTAAACGCACTACGCTAGCCAAGAGGATCAAAGGGCTTAATTAACTTAATATATGCTGTAAAGAACTCTTCAAGTATCTCAATTAAGAGAAAAAAAAAATCGCTTTTTACCCTTTCGTACTGTATAAAAAATGCGCTTTTTAGATTTAAAAATTCATTATTTTTTTCTTTTTTGTTGCAGGTAAGCTAATGGAGGATTTTTTAAAATCATATTCGAGGTATAATTCAGTTAAATCACGTTTTAAGAGATCCATGGCGAGGTAAGAATTCTGTTTGAAGGTGAAATTTTTTTTTTCTTTTTTTTTTTTACGTTTGGGCGGATGTCTATCCTGTTGTAATACGGTGTATGGCTTCCAATCTTATATTCCAATTCTCCGGAGGTCTTAGGATTTTTGTGAATCTTCCTGTCATACCCTCGACAGATGGTTTTTGGAAATTTATCTTTAGGACCCTGAAAAAGCAAGTTTTTTTTTCTGGTGTTTCAAATTTTTTCCTCAAAAAAATTTTTTTTCACCCAATTTTTGTTTAACGGACTTAGGCCCAGAGGGAACCTCCTCGATCCCAGCAGCGACGCCGCTTTATTATTGGTAAAAAGATTCTTTCCACATATCTCCATTGGAAAAAAAAAAAAAGTTTTTAAATTCCATATTTCTAGCACAGAATCCTTGAACCTCTTCGAGGTCTTTAAACCGGAGCATTTTTATTGTCGGATTAAAATCCAATAAAGGTAAACGTCTATTTAGATCATTCTGTTTTTTTCCGATTCGTCATAGAAACATTTACGTTCGGTCGTTGATCTTGAGTATCACCTTGCGCAATTATGCCCGTAGTGGGAAGATTCTTCTAGGAAGAAAAAAAAATAGTTCCAAATGTAATGAAAACAATTTAAAATTTCGATGCTAATGATACAGTAATTCGGGACAAAGGAATTAGTCAAACGAGTGGGTGTTACCTCGAATACGGTGATCCCATATGTGTCAAAAATCCGACACGATATGACCTAAAAATCTTGTTTTTTATTGCGTGTCATTTGTACATCGATTTGACGTTTACTTCCTTGTATTTTTCCTCCTCATATATCACTAAAATAGGTTCATCTACGTTTTTTAAGTCACCTTATTTATATTCATTAGAAAAGAAAGATTTTTCAATGCTGTAGAATATTCTGATTTATTATAACTTCGGTTTTTATTGTGTTCTTTATCTGAAATAAAATTTCCATTTCGCTGACTTTTTTTCTCGGATAATCCGCGTTTTAAAAATATAGAATCGTGATTGCGTTTTCGCTAAAGAATGTTTATCTGAGTTTCGCATGTGAGTTGTCGCGATTTTTTTTTGCGAATGAAAAGATTGGCCCCAGATGTCGAATTTTATCGTCTACCCGCTCCGATGCATTTAAATTTCCCTTTTGGGGTTTCATTGATTCGGATACTGAGGGTTTCAAATGTTTTTCTGGTAAAAATGGCACGTCGCTTTCTTCAATAAGTTCCTTGTGTTGAGAAACTCAGGAATTTTCCACGAAATTCTTTGAACCCTTTGAAGAATTTTCAGCCCACCCTTGACATACCTTAAAGTGTATTTTCCTCATTTTATATTAAAAAGAGTCTAATTTTTAATTTTTTTTAAACGTTTTTTGTGCGTAACTAACCAATTTTGGTCGATATTGCGTAAATCAATAGGCCTGTTTCAATATTGAAATATCTTATTTAATGAGATTCTGTGTAAATTGAATTGGTGTTGGGATATTACGTGATGTTAACGTAATTTCAAAAATATATTTTTTCTTTTTGAACATTTCAACCTTTGTTTGAAACTTTGCTCCCGGGAATAAATCCGTTTTAAAATAAAACGTAATAAAATAGTTTTATTTTTAAAAATGTTTGATCTTAGATTGAACGGAGAGAGCAAGGATAGATGATAAGCTTAATTGAAACTCTCTCGAGATGTCAAATCGACCTTCTCCTTCGGGATTCGTCGAGGCGGAATAATTTCGGTGCCTCTCGATAAAACGAAAAATCGCGCGGAAGTTCAAACCCGGAAGGTTGCGACATCTCAATCCTTTTTTTTAGTCACGAAATGTTTTAAAAGGCGCGGGTGGAGTAAGCATAAACGACTCACCTGGTTTTTCCCATTCCGAAAAAAACGATAAAAAGACTCCCGAGACGTAGAGGTTCGCACTGATAGTTCCGAATCGATCTCACGCACGCCTTTTTACCGTCAAAAGTTTACATCTTTCATTCCCCCCGACGTTTACATAACTTACATTTTTCGCTCATTTTCAACGGTTATTCAAGAATTTAGTTTTCATTTCAAAGAAGACTAGATGAAATGTACTAGGCATATTATCTAAACTTCATTCTGTTTCTCCCGTTTTCCCGTTGTCCCCAGATCTAGAGGACGGCCAGTTGACCCGATTTGAGGGAACAGTCCTAGCAGCTGCTAGCACAGAGATTTCGGCCATTTTCCTCGATTTCCTGGTCTAGAAAAGTTCATTTCTTCGAGTTTTTGAGCAATCAGCACCCGAAAACGGATGTTGAGCGTTTATCACACTATTATACGGCTTTTTGGCCGATTTCCTCGATGTTTTGGTGTAAAAACACCTTTTTTACCATTCTACTGTTGACCACCCTACCCCGATATTTGATCCATTTTCTCGATTTCCTGAAATGAATGAAGGTCCATTTCATCGGGTTTTTGAGTTATCAGCTCCCAAAAACGGGTGTTGAGCGTTTATCACCCTTTTCCTCGATTTTATGGTGTAAAAACACCCGTTTTTACCGGGTCAAACATACTTTTGGGCCGTTACCCTCGATTTTTTGGTGTAAAAACACCCGTTTTACCCTAGCCTCGAGATTTGATTTTTTTCCCCTCGATTTCCTGGTCTAGAAAAGTCCATTTCATCGGACTTTTGAGTTATTAGCAACCCAAAAACGGGTGTTGAGTGTTTAGCACCCTACTATACGGCTTTTTGGCCGTTTCCTCGATGTTTTGGTGTAAAAACACCCGTTTTACCATTCTTCCGTTAACTATCCTACCCAGAGATTTGATCAAATTTCCTCGGTTTCCTGGTCTATAAAAGTCCATTTCATCGGGTTTTTGAGTTATCAGCTCCCAAAAACGGGTGTTGAGCGTTTTGCACCCTTTTCCTCGATTTTATGGTGTAAAAACACCCGTTTTACCGGTTCAAACATCCTTTTGGGCCGTTTCCCTCGATTTTTTGGTGTAAAAACACCCGTTTTATCATCCTACCGCTAACCATCCTAGCCCCGAGATTTGATTCATTTTCCTCGATTTCCTGGTACATAAAAGTCCATTTCATCGGGTTTTCAGCACCCAAAAACGGGTGTTGAGCGTTTATCACCCTACTATACGGCTTTTGGGCCGTATTATTCGATTTTTGGTGTAAAAACACCCGTTTTACCATCCTACCCCGAGATTTAATCCATTTTCCTCGATTTCCTTTTCTATAAAAGTCCATTTCATCGGGTTTTTGAGCTGTCAGCACCCGAAAACGGGTGTCAAACGTTTATCACCCTACTATACGGCTTTTGGGCTGTTTTATTCGATTTTTTGGTGTAAAAACACCCGTTTTTCCATCCTACCCCCGAAATTAATCCATTTTCCTCGATTTCCTTTCTATAAAAGTCCATTTCATCGGGTTTTTGAGCTGTCAGCACCCGAAAACGGGTGTCAAACGTTTAGCACCCTACTGCACGGCTTTTGGGCCCTTCTCCTCGATTTTTTGGTGTAAAAACACCCGTTTTACTCGGTCAAACATCTTTTTTGGTTGCTCTCCCCAATTTTTGGTCGAGAAACGTGGTATTTTTCTTCACAGTCATTTGCCCATTCCTCTCACTTCGGAAATTTGGACAGCACTATGGCAAAAGCCCCCGCTTTTCTGTTTTCCCGCTGTTTTAAATAAACATTTTGTATCTCCTTAAATGCTTTTGAAGTACTTTTTGTCGTCGCCGCTTTATATTGATGTCTAGTTGTGAGTTGTGGGCCGACAAATCCCTAATCATTTCCTCCCAGGAGTTGAAATTAAGTTAGGCCTTCAAACTCGTTTTTCCCCCTCATTTTAATAGACACGACATGCGATGAGTTCCCATCAGTTAAATAAAATGAATTATATATATGATCAGTGCCCGAGGTATTTAGTCTCCCTCATCCTTTTTTCGGTCGTATGCATGTTTCCAGTCACGCATTTCTGGTGGGACAAAAACCCTTCACCACTTTTACCTACTAAGTGCACCCGGGCACGCAACCTTTTATTTACAACCTATATAGATTTAAGATTTATTTTATTCTACAATAAACCTCCGGATTAATTTCAAGACGTTTAACCGAGAGAATCGATAGTGGTTGGAGAGCGAACGGAAATTTCCTGAATTCTGGAAATTTATCGGATCGGAAATACAATTTCCTTAGCTTGTTTTTCTTACTTCCACTATTCAACTTAATCATATTTTTCTGCTGTTTTTTCTTTTTTAAATTTTTCCTAGTTGCTAAAATAGAACGTGAGATAAACAAAAATTTATAACCTAATTTTTTTGGTTAAACATTTCCATAAAAAGAAGAGTGAAAAAAAAGTGTTACGTATTGCAAATCATTTAAAAGGCTGACAAGGAAACCCTTCGAAAAAATCCCTTGATTTCACGTGTTCAGTACGTGTGTGTCTTTTGAACACGCGACTTCACGTTTTTCATTCTAAAAATAAGATTAAGTTCGTCAGAACGTTATTTTTAATTTTGTTGTTTTGTGATTGATATAATCGAAAGACTTTAGATCTTCTCTACTGCGCAAATAAAAGGCCTTCGGTCAATTTCTAAATCTACAAAGAGAATTGATTGTGGCTGTCGCACTTCGCACTTCGAGAGGAAAAAATTAACCCCTTGTGTCATAAAACGAGCTGATCCCATTGGCTGCCTGCTTGCTTTTCCTGGTTTATGGTGAGATGCTTTATGTTGAATTGCTTTATGGTGAACTGTCAAGTTTTAAGGTTTTTGTCGTTTCGGCATAATCGCGTTTTAAACGGCGAAAATAGGCTTAGTCTTTCGCTGTCCCTAGTTTTTGGTGAGATGTATTATGCCCAAACGACAACAGTTTTATGGCGAAACGAAAAGTTTAAAGTGAGGCTTTTATAGTGAGAAGCTTTATTGTGACTTGCACTTTTGTTTATGTCGACTTGCATTTATTGAAAAAGTCGTTTATGGCGAAACGCTTTATGTTGAAATTATGCTCAAAATGTTTGAACTTTTGAGAGCTTTATGTTCAATTGCATTATGCCGAAACGCATTATGGTGGACTACAGATTTTTTCAACTACTTTAGGCTGGAATGCGTTATGTTGAACGGTTTTTTCTCTCGTTTTATCTTGAAAAAAAAAGCACCAGACTGGTTTTTTTGAGAAAACAAATTTTTTTTCGTGTCAGAAAAACAAGAAAAATCTTGGCCTAATTTCACAATGTCGTCTGGTATTGAAGAGGAGGATACCTTATTATTTCAAGACGAGAATTGCGTAAGAACGGTCTAACGGGAAAGGCGGATCCTGCGATGAGACGCTTTTAAAAGAAATCGACTTTGTTTTGAAGGCAAGACTGCGAATTTAAATGAACGATGATTCACTCGTACCTGTTCGTACACGTTTGAGGCGAACGTCCCCTATAGACGCCCACTAAAAAGAAGATCCCTCAATATTTCTCAACGATTTTAAAATTTATCGAATATCAATAATAACGGTCTCCCGGGATGAATCAACTCGGTAACGTTCCGTCTTAAATTGAGCCTTAATTAAGGCCAACAAAATTGCTTGACATTATTTTAACAACTAAACCCCCGTTAATAATGGCGGTCCTTTTTCGTTTAAAAAGGAGTCAATAAAAAAAGTCTTAATTAAACACGATTTTTATTTTAAGAAAATCTAGTTTTCCAGGTTGCCCTACTTGATCCCCAAATGAGAGAAAAATTAATGATTTTAAATTTCTCAGAGAAAAATTAATGATTTTAAATTTCTCAGAGAAAAATTAATGATTTTAAATTTCTCAGAGAAAAATTAATGATTTTAAAATTTCTCACTTGAAAATATTGTAGCTGCCATTCCACCTAAACTCCCCCTAAAAAACGCAAGAAGACGACGGTACAGAGGCGTAGGTTTCTTTGCCAAAAAATCGAGAAAAACACAAGAATGTTAGGTTACAAAGGTTTTTTTTGGGCCCCTAGTTCAGAAAAACACATAAAAATCGAGTTGAAAGGGGGTTTTCTTGGCCAAAGTATCGAAAAAAACGTCTAAAAATTCGGTGTTAAACGCCCTAAAACAAGTAAATCGAGAAAAACACTAGAAAGTTGGGGTAAAATGGGGGTTTTTAGGCCCCAAATTCAGAAAAACGCTTAAACATTGAGTTTAAACTCGGGTTTTTCTTGGCCAAAGTATCGAAAAAAACGTTTGAAAATTCGGTGTTAAACGCCTAAAAACAAGTAAATCGAGAAAAACACTAGAAAGTCGGGTTAAACAGGGGGTTTTTTGGCCCCAAATTCAGAAAAACGCTTAAAAATCGAGTTTCAAAGGGTGTTTCTGGCCAAAGTATCGAAAAAAACGTCTAAAAATTCGGTGTTGAACGCCTAAAAACAAGTAAATCGAGAAAAACAATAGAAAGTCCTTTTAAAAAGAGTTTTTTTTTTGGCCCTACATTCAGAAAAACACTTAAAAATCGAGTTTCAACGGGTTTTTCTGGCCAAAGTATCGAAAAAAACGTCTAAAAATTCGGTGTTAAACGCCCAAAAACAAGTAAATCGACAAAAACACCAGAAAGTCGGGTTAAAAAGGGGTTTTTTGGCCCCAAATTCAGAAAAACACTTATAAATCGAGTTTGAACGGGTTTTTCTTGGCCCAAGTACCCAAAAAAACGTCTAAAAGTTCGGTGTTAAATGCCCAAAAATCTATCTTTTAGGATTCCTTTTGATGAGATCAAATAAAACTCTAAAAAATCCCATGAGAATTTTTGTTTTCGTCCTAAATATAGAAAATTTTGTTCGACTGACTCCTGAGCTCTTTATTTAGAGACTGGGGATCGGAATTTTAAATTTGGCGTTTTGAATATAGTAAATGGCCTAGGCAAAAGTCATTTGTTAGATTATGTGAAAATAAACATCTGCCTAATTAGTCCTCTTGGCAACTAATGGTTTGTGAACAAGGACGTATCGAGTTTAATAATAAAGACAATTTGCATTTTGATACACTTTCTCTTTCGTCCAATGTCGTCCAAAAAAGGTAAAAAGGTCGAAAAACGTATAAAAATTTTCATAAAATTTCGCCTACGGAAAATTCTTGAGGGGTATTTGGGGTTTTTACATAACAGACGGACTGAAGCCTGCATGTGACTCAGGGAGGTATGTGACGTCAGCTGGACTCTACCCCTCTCTTCTTTTTTATTTATTTTTTTTTCCTTCTATTCCTTCTCTCTTCAGTCCGTTAGCACTTCCCCTCTCCATACAATACAGGGTTCGGGCCTCCCGCTAGTTTTATCCAGCAGTCGTTGTCTGCTTCTTTTAAGTTGAGGACCGACTTCATGGCTACCTGCGGCCTATTGTCTTTGGCTAGTACAGTCTCGGTAAGTTCCACCCTTTTTGTTCGTAAAATATAATTTTTAAAATATTTTTTAAGTGAAAAAGTTTTTGTGTTTTGACCCGAGTAGCTTTCGAAACCACCTGCTTAATTGACCAGTTTTTTTAATCTCCGTCTCTCCCATCTGCTGTCCCGGGTCTTCAACCTCATCTAAACATAGGTTTCCCCAATACTCGACTGTAAAATAGGCCCAGTGAATTTCGGCCAAGACTTATTTGGCACTTCTTTCTTTTTTTCTCTCGTTCATTTACATCCCAGGCCTTTTGTCGGTGATCTTTTGTGCAGTGTTTTCGAGAGACGTCTGGCATTTTTAAGGATCAGCACTTTCAGGTATCGCATTTCAGCCCTTTTTAAAAATGTGCATCGAAAAGCAAGGTCGGCACACTTTCTTATCTCATGAAATACCCTCCAGCACAGGTGTCAATACGCAGATTAGTCACAGATTTTATGTTTTGTTACATCACTGTTTTCGACGAAAATGACTGTTTTCTTTTGAAACATTTCGAAAAACAAAACAGGTGCTAAAATATGACTAGCTTTTTGATTGGAAAGGATTTTTCAGAGGAAGCTTGCTCATGTCTTTCAATCGGATTGTCGACTCCTTTTTTGTGACATCATTATCCCATTCTTCGTCATTGACAATGAACTCTTTCGCCACTCCGTTACTAACCAATTTTTCAGTCACAAAAATTTTGTTACGTTTTTTTCTTTCTTGAGAAAGTTCATTTTCAAAAATAAACTCAGGAAGAAATTCATCTTGAAAGTGTTTTAGTTTCCCTTCGAAAAATTGAATTATCGACCTTGCTAACACCACTAAGGTCAATTTCATGTCAAAGATGCGGAAATCCATTATTTTTTTTATTGATCCTCACCATTAACGAAGATGCTTTTCTTATAAAAAATTTTCCCTTGCAATTTTTTCTGGAAAAAAGTAAATAAACGATTTTTGGCACTCCTACCTTCCGAGATCGCCAGCAAAATATAAGCGAGGAAAAGCCAATAACCCAGACTTTTATACGAGGAAGCTATTCATGAGATTAAAAAAAAAAGGGAATTTTATTTTTCTTTGCGTGCCTAAAACGTGAGATAATCCACCTGTGTCCGATATATAAAAGGCACTTTACCTCGTTTTTAAAGCGAAATAAAAATAAAGGTCACTAATTTCCTCACTTCTGTGTCATTTCATATGATTCATGTTGGTCTAAATGCCACTAGTTACGCTATACTTCCTGCATTTCTTTAATTGATTACTACAGAATAACAAAATAGTTTTTTTAAGTTTTTTTCACATAGTGCATGTGTGCATATTGATAAAAACCCTCGATAGATACAATATTTATATTTCTTCCCCCCTTAACGGCTGTTTAAAACCCTAAAGAACCCTCAAATGTTTATAGTTTCCCACTGTTTATTCTGGTCAGGAAGTTAAACTATAACATCCTGTGATACCAAATATCATAAAAAAGTAGTTTTTTGATACGGCTGTCAATGACATCTTCATGCAAAAAAGACTACAATTACGCCTCGCCCACGTGATCTGATTTTTTACAGTTATGACAAATGACAGTGGAAAAAAATCCATTTCCTCTTTTACTTCCTTTTTTTTCAATGAGGGATTTAAGAAAACAATCTGTCTCTAATCTCTTCAATTGTCTTTTTTATTGGCCTTTTGCCCGTGAGGAAATCGTAAATATCCTTCAATAAACTATTGATTTTATCAATAAAAATATTTAAGATCGTAGGTTTCGAGGAAGTATTGAAGTGCACAAACCCTTTCGCTATTAATCACGCGGCCCACTTGATTTTTTAAAAAATTGACCAATGCCAAATTCTGACTGTCCTTCATTTTAAAAAAAGGCCTATTTAAACTTAATTGAAATTCGTACCCTATCGGCTATTAATAACTATTTTAGTCTAAGTTTAAGGAAGCTTTTTTTTCCTCCCTTGACATTGATATTAGCTCCTTATATGGATTTTCGGATATTATTTACGACATATTTTCGACTTTTTTGAGTGAAAGTTTCCGCGTTTGAACTTTTTTTTTTATTTAGGAAGGGAAGGGTTTCGGGTGCTTTTTGGACCATTAACTCAATCCTTGAAATATCTCTAAAAGGGATGGCCAGATAATAATCGCACAATTGAACGAATCTTAAGAATTTCCGCGTTTGTAATGATAGGAATTAAACTCTAATAAGCCTAAAGAATTTTTTTAAGTTCTTGGACTAAAATTAACACCCCTCGTTGAAAATCGGGCCAAAGGGTGGGAAGGAAAAGCCTATTTGGGTTTGGTCCCAGTATAAATCTTTTTTAGACTAATAAATATTTTTTGGGACGAAAAACAATATATATCGTGGGTTTTATTATTACTGACTAAAAAAAAAATGTCTTGAAAAATGACTCGGATTTTAAAATTTGACATCCGTTTCGTAAAGTCCGTCCTACTCCCATCCCACCGATATTTGTCTTATCGAACGGGGATTATTTTGTAATTTAACGTAGGGGGAAAGGCATTTTAGTTTTTTACTTTTTTATAATAAATACCTCCTGTTATAAATGTTTCTGGCAAGATAGTTGATGTCAAAACATAAATTTTTTTGTTTAAAAAAAATTTGGCTTAAAACTTAAAAATATTATTTTTAAAAATATTTTTTTAGGCCTATCATGTCAAGAAAAACGTTTTTTTGATGTGGAAGAGTTCAGAGCTTTTAAAATTTTTAGGGAGTTTTATAGTCACTCATTTTCGTTTTTAGTGCCCCAATTTTTTTTGAAAAAAAGTTATTTTTGAAAATTGACCTAATTTCGATGGAACAAAAATGTTAAAAGATGCGAGTAAACATCGTAGATAATGCGGACTAGGAAACAAATCGGAGGCGAGTAAATTCCGAAGGCCGACGAACGTTTGTATTCGTTGCGATCTTGCCAATTCGAGTTTAAAAATAAAATCCATAAGGAATTAAGTAAATCGAACATTTTTCCATCTATTTCCTTCCCCTTTTCCTTCCTAGTTATGGTAGTAAACCTCTCGATAACCTTTTTGAGTAAATGCACCATAAGGACTAATCGGGAATTCTATGCGTGTGGTTGACGGCTCTAAATAGCTCCCACAAATAGAATATCGGCTTTAGAACCTCGACTGTCACATCGTTTTTATCTTCAAAAGAAAATATCTTCCACTTCTTTCTAGGTTGAAAATATTCAATTAATACCGTGTGGGTATTTATTGTATAATGCTTCTATGATCGTAATCTCGATAATGACAATGTTTTGAAAAAGCGTAGGAAAAATATTTTCCTTTTTGCGAGTTTTGTCATTGAAGAAAGACCAAGGTCAATAGATTGAAAATACCGAGATTGCGGTTAACGGCATTCGCCTTGGGCGGTATTTAAAAGTTTTTTTTTTAATTTTGGGATGGTCCGGAATGCTGAAGTCGGAAAAGCAATTGAGGTGCAAGGTCAGTTTTCCTCTAATTTTGAGGTCGAAATCTACTTTCTAAATTTTCTTCCTGTCTGCAGTTTTCTCTCGAAATGCACGAAAACTTTTTGTTTTTGAGGTCAGAATTGTTTTCTACATGTTGGAACCGTAAATCTCATTATCGTCATTGTTTTCCACGGATAAAAAAAAAAAAAATAAGGGACAATTGGACGGAAATGGCGGCAGTTTTTAGTCCGTGACGATCGTGTTCAACCCTTGGGTCCAGTAAATTTAAAAAACGATCGAAGAAGCACCGATGGGCTTCCTCTCTTGACGTTGATTCTCCTCATCCGGCGATTCAAAAGGCATTGCGGGCACTGAATAACGATAAGCCGGCCAATTCGCCGAAAACACCCCCGCATTTCAACGTCAATCACAATTTCCTGAAGAATACGATTAAAAATCCCCCCGTGTCTCGATTTAACCATTTAAAAATTGAAAGACATGGGAAATCAAACGTTAATCTAAAATCTTCACCCCTTCTTTTTCAAAACGATTTTGTCACGCTATCCTTTTTATCCCTTTTGATTTGTAGAAATGACAAGGTTGAAAATATCGACAGCGAGTCATCTAACCCTTGTATATTTGATACCCGTCGTTTAAAAAAAAAAGCCGTTGTTATTTTATAAAAAAAAAATAAACAATGCAGGGACGTTTTCCCTTATTTGGAATTTCCATCAACATCATACGATCTACTAAATAAACCAAAACCGTTTATTTGGACGTTTTCCCTTATTTGGAATTTCCATCAACATCATACGATCTACTAAATAAACCAAAACCGTTTATTTGTCACTTTCTTTTTCATCGCATAAACAAATACTTCTTCACCCTTTGCGAGTGAGGCATCCCTTGGGCAGAAAGCCTATTATTTCTACCTTGATACTTGAAAAAAAAAACTTAAAAAATTTTTGGGGGAAAAACTGCAAATTAATATTTATTTTACAGAAAAAATTGAAAAAATAACAAGGAAAATTTTCGGGGGTAAAAAATTGAACTTTTGAAAATTTGTTGAAAAAAGGAATATTTTTGATTAAATGCTTAAAGTTATTCCTCCTTTTGTACTTCCCCATCCTTATACCCCCTCCTTTATACTTCCCCTCCTTAAACTTGCCTCCGTTATACTTCCCCCTCCTATATTGTTCCTTCTCTTTAAAGAAGTTTTCGTTGTTTTTTTTTCTGCTAAACTGCACTGAAAATTTACTTTTCCTTGTTGACCCTGGCCTAAATGAACTGTCGGTCAACAATTTTATTTATTTTTTTATTAAACATTAAATAAACGTGAGGAAATATTTTCCATTTTTGTTTCTAAATTGAGCCGATTACTGATTTAATAACGCTTTTTAAGTAATTATTAATCCCCCACCCGAAAAATGCTGACTAAAGGTCTGCATGAAATTAAAAACCGGACTCAGCGTATGTACGTTTTATGACCAAAAACGGCGAGCCTATTTTATGAGGACATGGGTTTGACCTCTGATAGAATATCGTCTGCCGAGTGGGGTAGCCCGAGTCCCGCAGGTTCTTGACCTGATAGTAACCCGGTCTACTCCAACAAAATGATTCTCTACAGAGAACTATAATTACAACCGAGATCTCGATCTATATTTTGCCACTAAAAAAAAAATTTTTTTTTTCATTATGAAAGTTTATCGGCCTTTTATACAGAAGTTTAATAAACTTCCTATCGAACGTTTTCGGCTTGTAAACTTCCTCTTCTTTTTATTAAAAACCGAGAATGCTGAGTTTTTTAAACTTGGAACGTTTTTTCTGTCCGTTGTTTGGAAGAAAATTAACTCGCTGGGGTTTTTTTGTGACCTATTCCTGGTACGCTTTATTAACAAGTCCTTCCTACCGAGCCAAGAAATGTGCAACAGATGTACTTGTAATGATAAGCTTTCTTGATTCCATGTACGATTTCAAATATAATAAGGGGAATGAGCCAAAACGCTTGGCAATTTTTACTGTCATATCCTCACCTGAATATTTTTTTTACTCATTTTTTATCGAACGTCAGGTGACACAATGGGTGTGAACCCCTTTGATGGTTATCAATTTTGAGGCTTACCAGCTCTTACTTTATTTTAAATCTGTTTTTAAGGGGATATGAGGGTTTTAAGTTGGTTGCTTTGTACATTTTTCGTTGTGAGCAACGGTTTTCGGTTTTTCCCATCTATCTTGGAAACCGTCGCTCAAAACGAAAAAATGTCCTAAGTAAAAGCTGTAGCTACGGAAATTTTGTACAAAAAAGATCTTTTTGGTTTTTCCGTCAGAGCAATACTTGAGGAGATATGAGGGTTTTTAAGTTGGGTGCTTTGCACATTTTCGTTGTGAGCAACGTTTTTCGGTTTTTCCCTTCTATCTCGGAAACCGTCGCTCAAAACGAAAAAATGTCATAAGTAAAAGTCGTAGCTACGAAAATTTCCTACAAAAAAGACCTCATTGGTTTTTTTTTGTCAGAGCAATGCTTAAGGAGATATGATGGTTTTTAAGTGAGTTGCTTTGCAAATTTTTCGTTGTGATTAACGATTATCGGTTTTTCCCTTTTATCTCGGAAACCGTTGCACAAAAGGAAAAAATGTCCTAAGTAAAAGTTGTAGGTACAAAGATTTCCTACAAAAATTTCTTTATTCATTATTTGCGTAAGAGCAATATTTAAGGAGTTATGAGGTTAAAACTAATAATCCTACAGAGCCTGTCTGAAAACTTAAAACCTTCATATCTCCTAAAATATTGCTCTGATGGAAAAAACCAATAAGATATTTATGTAGTAAATTTCCGTAGCTACAACTTTTACTTAAGACATTTTTCGTTTTGAGCGACGGTTTCCAAGATAAAAGGGAAAAACCGAAAACCGTTGCTCACAACGAAATATGTACAAAGCAACCAACTTAAATCCCTGATATCCCCTTAAATCTGTTTTAAATTTCCTTCAATTTAAATTTTTATTTTTAAATACACAATCGGAATGTCACGCGAAAAATAAATTTTCCATTTTAGAGTCGATTAGAAAAAAGTGTGGGCATCATTTAATCCTTCTTCCTCATTCCGTTCTATCTATTAAATACCGCATTGTTTTTCTAAAAAAAAAAGTACCGTGTGAGATTTACTTACTTTTCGCGAACCCACGCACTCAGTAGTCACGGTCACTCAATTGATATTTATAGCCTCATTTTCTAAGCTTTGTTTTTTTTCCACTCTTTCTCTCTCACTCTTTTTAAATTTATTTTTCTTAAAAACCGATGGGTGTGGATGTAGGAGCTTTTCAATCTCCGTCCTTGCG
Organism: Orius insidiosus; assembly: GCA_014119065.1. Lineage (NCBI taxonomy): Eukaryota > Metazoa > Arthropoda > Insecta > Hemiptera > Anthocoridae > Orius > Orius insidiosus. The sequence continues at coordinate 195,555 of JACGAQ010000084.1, read as the reverse complement.
TCGCACGGCTCTCATTAAAGATTCTCGAGCTGTTTTTCAAACCTGATCGTGGAAAAACGTAGGCGTATCGAGAGGATCGTAAAAACCTTCCTCGGAACAATCGAGGCCTTCGCTGTGACAAATAAAATGCTTGAGAATCGTTCAGACTAATAAGTATAGACGTCGGGTTGCAGCTCCGTGGCCAATGGACTCAAGAACCAAAAAAAGGGAAAGTTCTAGTTGTCTGATAAGGGTTACTATAAAAACTGGTGATGTAAGCGAGAGTGTCATAAAGGATTTTACTGCAATCCTAAAGGTTATTCGGATTTTCAACCTTGATTATCTATCATTGGTTTACGCAGCTCTTCACATTTGAGGCGCTCGGGTACGAAGGGCGAACTCAAAACGTAGTTTCGAGATAATCGCATTTTAAAGTTTCGGTTTTTACGTATTTAAAGGGGAAAAAATGGCGAACTCAACATAAAAATTATATGGGTGTATTCACCAAGAGGTCTAGAATCTGAAAATGAAAAAAAACTGGAGGACCCTTCCCCAAAAACCCGACGTCGAGGGTATCACAATAACTTCTTTAAGGAAGTTAAAAAAATTTGTCCGATGTCGAGTTCGCCCTTCGTACCCGGAGCGCCTCATTTCAACTTCATTTCCACCAATCTACCTAGTTTTTCGATGGTGAACGGTAGCGATCTCTGCTATTTTATGGTCAAATGCATTATGGCGAACCGCATTATGTACACTCCATCTTAAGACTATTTTCAATGATTTTTTTTTTCTTTCTGAAGGAGACACGCGGTTCCACGCTTAAAAAGATTTCCCTTTCATTTTTCCGTGTGAAGCGAACCATTTCCATCGAATTAAGGGCGACCTTTAAGAAAAAGTTGATGAAAATCTCATATCTAAGATCTGACCTTGTTGAATTTTTAAGATGAAGTGGGTCAAAATCCCTGGTGGGGTGAGAGATTTGCGAAGGAAGCGTAAAAAGGGTGAAGTTTCAAGGGTGGTGCCCTTTTAATATTCATAGGAGGCCATCCTCTATGACTTTCGCAATTAGTTTCTCCATTAGAGAAGATAAACGTACCAACTTGTAGATTACCATGCTTTATCCACTCAATTATGCCTCAAAATTTATGATACAAAATTTTCATACAACTAAAACCTACTTTTTGTGCGTTCAGAGTGATTTTTTTTTTTCTCAATTCTATTGAATGCAAACAAAATTTTTTTTTCTCTGTATAATTTCTAAGGGTTTAAAAAGTCGGATATTTCGTATTATGAAAGGTTTAATAAAACTTTTTTTAAATGACAAACGTTTAATTTAAACTTTAATGCAGAAGTTGGGTCGTTAATTTGTAAAAGTTTGATTAAAAATGAAAAAGGGCTTTCTGGAAACGTTGTTTTGGTTGATGAACTTTATCGAGTCTTGAGATAAACGACCTTGCGATGCCTTGGCACGTAGCTCCTCTTTTTTTTCTCTCTTTCTATCGGATAGTTCCTTTATTCCGTCTTGTATTCGCCCTTCGGGATGCTTAAACAACCTGTCGCTTTAGTGACTTGTGGAAGTGGCCGGAGATTGTGTTAAAATGCCCTCTTAGGACTAGAGAGGCATTAACCCCAATCAAGGTCTATTTTTATACGCGTGGAGAGGTTGTTTTAATTTATTTTATAAAAGCGTACAATTAGTGAATTCCGGCTCGCGGAAAACAGCGGATGGAACTCTTTTCTTTCTTTTTATACCGTATAAAATGCCAAAAAATTTTGTATCATTTCAACCATTATTATTGTTGTCTAATAAGTCACGTTCCCTTTCATGACGTCATACGTTTATTTGTTGTAATCAGTAAAAAAAAATTTATTTTATTCGTCCTCGAACTTTTTACACCTCTTTCAAAGTGGAGAAAACATTTTAATATTTTTCCGTTGACGTAAATATTTTGTGAGAAACCTTTTCAATGCAAAATCCAATTTTGAATAGGTTTCCCTACTAGTTTTTCATAAGTTTAGTGTCACTTTTTTAACTTCCTTAAAGAAGTTATTGTGATACCCTCCACGGAAGGTTTTTGGGGAAGGGTCTTCCAGACCTCGGAGGGTCAAATCGAAGATCTTTACCGATCTCAACTTTGTCTGTGTTGCCGGCCGGCCGTGGCAAATTTGGAACACTTTACGGCCACAGTTTTCAACCGATTTTCACCAAATTTCTTTAATCGGTGAACAAGAAACTGTCGAGGACGATTTTGAATTTCGAAAAAATGGCGGAGATATGTCTGTTTTAAATTTTAAAAAACCTGCGGCCGAACCGTTGGTCAGATTTTCACCTCATTTTCACCCATTACTCCTCATATTTTTACGAATTTTTGGTGTAAAAATTATCATGTTTTTACGTTAATTATCATTTTAGTAGGAAATTTCATACTTCCACCCGCTACGAGAGGGACCTCCCTTGGGCAAAAATCCCATTATTTCTACCACTTCTATTATACTTCTCCCTCCTTTATACTTCCCCCTCCGTTATACTTCCCCTCGTTAATACTTCCCCCTCCTATATTTTAACTTCCTTAATTTACTTCTCTTTAATGAAGTTTTCGTTGGAAGCTTTTCAAACTATTACTTAAAAGTAGGTAATCAAGGCTTTTTTCCCTTTTGTCGCTGACTATACAAAAATCAATTTTGTTTCATTAACTCCCTTTGTGCAGTAAAAGTAGGTTTTTTAATTATAATTTAGGCCTAATCTTTATTTAAAACCTCTTTATTGGACCCCCAAAAAAACTTTCTAAAATCGCATTTTTTTATATTTTTCTTCACTATTCTATTTTAAGCGTCCCGATTCATGGAAATTCCTACCGTAGTCAAATATGCTATTTTTCGATTTTGGACCGTTTCCCGAAACTTTTTTGTGGGTTTGTTTTGGTTTTTATTGAGGATGAATGGACAAATAAATATGAAGAATCGTATAAATAGGTTTTTCCCAGCCTATTTTTTGACTATCTATGTTTGAATTCAGGAAAAAAAAATTTTAAATGATATAATTAAATTTTATTTATCGTTTTCTGGAAAACTTTTTAGACCAAGTACGTTTGAATAATTCAAAACGAGATAAAAGGTTTGTCGTCATGAAACCTGGATTAAAAGAGAGCAAATGCATTCCCCTCCCTCCTTATAAATACATTATTTTTTATCTTATCTCTTTCACGTTTATTCTTCCAAAATAAAAAATTTCCCTCCCAGAGGTATATCGAATTTCGGAGATGTTTTACGTCTGTGAATTTTGTGTATGGATTTTTTTTTCTTGTGTATTGATTAATCGTTTTTTGTGTTGCAGAGTCCCGGGGGGGTCCACCTGAATAAGGACTTTTTGGCCAAGTACAATATTGTGACGAAAACGCAACCTACACCGCAGAATAAACTCAGAAATGCCATGCCGGCCAAAAGCTCCCAACAAGAGGTATATTGATTTTTTATTAAATTGCCTGCTTTTTAAGTTTCTTCCGATTGTTTTACTTTTAAGGGGGTCCCCTGCACACGAGCGAGACTTAATAGCTTTTTTATTACTTTTGTCTTCAATGAAATATTTCGTGGAATTTCCGTTTTTATTGATTTTTAACGAGGGCCATCTAATTTAGGCTTGATATAAAATGGTTAGATGGGGATTTTTTAATATATCGCGTGTACGTGGGGGGGGGGGGGGGTACACGGCTATGAAGTAAGGAATTTGGGTTCTAACTTAAAAAAAGGCCGTTAGCGACGTCATTTCATGATGCAGAATGCGTAGATGCTTGAATTTGTGATAGTTGGTATCTTAGACAAAATATGTAAGTGGAATTTTAAAAAAAATGAGTCTCTTATGTAGATTTTAGCGCGAAAAACGCAAAAATTTGACATTTTTTAAAGTTGTCAAAAAAGAAGAACTAGAAATTTTGCGTAGATTACGAATCTGAAATAAAAAATATGGGTTCTCATTTGAAATAACGAAGTTAGGTTGTGTTGGGGGCAGCCCTGTATATCCAAACGCATTTTAAACTACCCTCAAATTCTTTGATTTAAATTAAGTGGGGTTTACATTTAACTTTTTTTCGTAAAACGCTCTCCCAGACCCCGTATTTTCCGCAAAGGTTTATGTCATATCAAATTTGAACTAATGGTGGAGGTGAGATATTTCCTTTTATCACCTTTTTTCTGTAACTTAATCCCTTGAGAGACTTCATGGGTAAAGCGGGAAATCGGAACTGTTTCACTAAAGTTCCACGGTTTCCCAAGAGATTGAGCCACTCGTCACCTTTTTTTAAATGACAGGTCGTAGGCTCTCTACTCATTCAATTTCTTCCTCCATCATTGGTTTACATAAATAAAAAAAGTCTTTCAATAACGAAAATTAAAAACGATAAATATTTAATTTTTCCCCTAACAAAATTGACTGTAGAGATTATTATTATTATGATCGAACTCGGGATAACTTTTTTACCCTCAAGGTTGATCAATTAGTTTTTGGAAAGTTTAGGTTGTTCAAGTTTTTTAGAAAAGCGATTTGTAATGCAACGGATGGCTTCCGTGAAAACTCAATCAATCACTTTTCAGAGTGTAGAGTAATAAAATTTTTTCCCTCTCGATATTCAGAAAAAAGGATTTTTTTTTCGTTATTTTCGTCCGGTCTATAAAATAGCCTTTGATTTACCTTTTTCCGTATTTAAAGCGGGATCGTAAATTCGCTTTAATACAAACAATGAGATTGTTTGTTCTGAACGCACGGATTTGGGCTTATCTCCATTATTTTTTTAAAAAACAATATCACGTGTCCTCTGTTTTGTTCTTTTTTTTCTGCTTCATAAGTTCAATCCATTTTAGTATCTCTTTTTTTTAAATTAAAAAAAACTCATTTTTAGAACCCAAAATGTTAAAATTAAACACAAGCTTTCTTCCAACCGCAGTTTGAAACTGGTTTATAACCATTAGAGCATGCTTTAAAGGATTTTGACGTCATATTTGACGTCAGATGACTTCATATTTGACGGATAAACGATACTAACTACGTCAATTTTGAAGTCTAAATCCTTCTGCGCAGGAGTTTCAAACTCCGGTTGGAACAAAGCCACAACATGTGTTATGTCGAAATATTTCCGGCGTACATCATTTTTTCCAAAAACTCCTCTAGGAATCCGGAAAATGTCACAATCTTTTTTGCGTCTCCGGCATGCAATTAACGATTCTTAAAACGACTTTGTGATTCATTTAGTCGCGTTTTGAATAGTGAATAAGAGGGTACAAAAAAAGATGCCACTTGTAAGTTGTATTTTTAACCCTTCATTTCACTGCATAGTTCAGACAAATCGATTTATGAGGACCTAAGTCCCCCTTTTTTCTCCCCCTCTTGATTTCCTAAGGGTCAGATTGGGGTCCAAGATGTCACTTATTTTGCGTTTGTCCAGATGGTTCAATATTCACTTGTAAGTTGTTTAACCTTCATTTCACTGCATAGTTCAGACAATCGATTTATGAGGACCTAAGTCCCCTTTTTTCTCCCCCTCTTGATTTCCTAAGGGTCAGATTGGGGTCCAAGATGTCACTTATTTTGCGTTTGTCCAGATGGTTCAATATTCAATGATTCATTTTATTCATATCTACCACAATCAACAAAAACCTTAGTAAAATGTTTAAAAAACCCATAAAAGTTAAAATGCCTGAAATTTTAAGGAAAAGTATTTCCTTGGTTAGGAAACAAGAAAACGATCTCAAAGCAGGTCAAAACGTGCTTTTTTTTGCCTAAAAAGTGAAGAAAGCGCTCAAAAGTTTGATGAACCTCTAGGTATAATTTAACCTATACCACCTAAAAAATTTGTGTTTTTTTTTCTTTTTTTTATAAAGATGATTGTATTCCCTTCCTCATTTTACGGTAGAATGTCCCTAAAGCCATCTCTGCCTAAAGTCTGAGAAAACATCTCAAAATCTGTTTTATTTGCCCGAAAAATTCCGAAAAACTGCTTAAAATGGGGTTTTATTGCCGAAAAAAGTATTTAAATGCCTGAAATTTTTAAGGAAAGGTTGTTTCTTTAGTTGGGAAACAAGACGATAAAAGCTGGTCAAAACAGGCATTCTTGCCGAAAAAGTGAAGAATGAAAACGGATAACCTTCTAGCCCTAACCTAAAGATTGTTGTTTTTTTTGGAAAGATGATTGTTTTCCTCATTTATGGTAGATTGTCCTTCTAAGCCATCTTATTCTATTTTATTTTTGTTTGTTTTTTCAGTTACCACCATTGAAAAAAGTGATCAAACCTCGTCCTATGGTGTTTGCGAAACAGCCTGAACCAACGAGCAAGCCTTCCTCAAAGTCTGATTCGTCTTCAAACTCAACGCCGCTTCTCCCTCACCTCAACGACAATACTTCACCTCTCAATAACAACAATAACAACAACAACTATCATGAAAAGACACCTCTCACACCAAATGGTAAATATATCAAAGCAGATCTAGAAAGAAATTAATTTTTTTTTTATTTCAGAGGCAATAAAATACTATGGGAGTAGACTGACGGCGTACGAGAGGACCGATACTCGACTACGAAGAAATATGGTATCTCGGTTTAGGAGCATGCAAGATCAAAGGTGATATGACACAGGGCCAAAATGGAGGCTACGACGACGACAATGGTAGCTACAATAAGGTGGTGCACGATCATTTATGTTACCGATATGAAATTCTCGAAGTCATCGGAAAAGGTAGTTTTGGACAGGTGATCAGAGCGTTCGATCATAAAACAAACCAATATATCGCCATTAAAATAATTAGGTAAAACTTTTTTTATTATTTAATGACAAAAGCTAAATTGAAATTTTTAGAAATAAAAAACGCTTTCACCACCAAGCAGTGATAGAAGTCAAAATTCTGGATCACCTACGAAAAAAGGACCAAGATTCTACACACAACGTAGTCCATATGCTTGATTACTTTTATTTCAGAAACCATTTATGCATTGCTTTTGAGTTAATGAAGTAAGTTTTATTTTTCTTTGTTGTCTTTTCTTAATTTATTTTTTTTCAGCCTTAACCTGTACGAACTGATCAAGAAAAACAGCTACCAAGGTTTTTCGATTGCTTTAATCAAGAGATTTGCACAATCGCTTGTCAAATGTCTCAAACTTCTCTATAAAGAGAATATCATTCACTGTGATCTCAAACCTGTAAGTAATTTTACTTTAGGTAGATTTCCTAGATTGCTATCGGTGCAGTAGTTGCAGAATCAAAAAATGTTATCCAAATTTTAATTTTAGGAAAATATACTGGTCTGTAGAAGAGGCAGTACTTCAATAAAAGTTATCGATTTTGGCAGTTCCTGTTATGTACATCAAAGAGTGTATACGTATATACAATCGAGGTTTTACCGAAGTCCAGAAGTTTTATTAGGCCTACCTTACAATACGGCTATCGACATGTGGAGTTTAGGTAAGTTTTTCAAATTTTTCAAATTTTTTATTTATCTCAATTTTTAAGGTTGCATATTAGCCGAACTATATACCGGATATCCTTTATTTCCTGGTGAAAATGAAGCTGAGCAGCTTGCTTGCATTATGGAAATATTAGGAGTACCGCCAGAAGATATTTTGTTAAAAGCCTCGAGAAAAAGGCTATTTTCGGTCAGTATAGAACAAATTGTTTATTTCTTTTTTAATTTTAATTCTTTTAGATTCGAGGGGAAACCCGAGAAGTTATGTGAATAGCAAAGGGAGAAAACGAAAACCGGGAACTCTCACACTTGCTTCAGCGATACGATGCAACGATAAACTTTTTGTTGATTTCATTTCAAAATGTTTATGGTAAATTCAAAAACTTTTTTTTGAAATCGGATTTAATTTTGGTTTTAGTTGGGATGTGAACAAGAGGCTTATACCTGAGGAAGCGATGCGGCACGAGTGGCTCAAATCGTCAAGTACGAGCGTAAGCACGTCCGAAGTCAAACGTTCAGCGTCCGCAGCGAGTCAGCAGCCGACGAAACTCGTCTACCAATACACGTCCGTCGTAAAACCGATCGAAGTCCTTGCGGACGAACCCTTCATGTGAACTTTTGACTAACTATATTCATTTTTTTCTTTTCGACTGAGCTTCCTTCAACAAAAAGTTTAAAACATGCAATGATCTCACTCTCGGGACTTTTAAACTCCCCCCCTCTTTTTATTTTAGTTTGGTGATAACTTTAGAAAATGAGGAATAAAAAAAAGAGAAAAAAATAAATTGTGTGATAATGTATTAGATGTTAGGTGTTTTCAATCCCGGGTTTTAGAAAACCTTAATTTTTAGTATATTTTTTAACCCTAGAACGTGATTATATCTTTGATACAGTCAGTTTTAAATAATTTATTACTTAATCGGCCTTTAATAGAATATAAGGTATTCTAGTGAATATGGTTTTATAACAACTAGTATAGAATAAGTCATTTTCCTTGTCTAATTTTTATACCGAATTTTTAGTTTTCATTCTTCAGGTTTTATGTACTATCGGTATCCATTTATAACACCAAAATAACTTTTTGCCTAAATGGCCACCGATAGCTCATTCTACCTAAAATGCACTTTTTTTACAACCCCTTCTTGTAAATAGTTTACAAGGTTTGTCCCAAAATTGACTTGAAAAAACCCATTTTCAAAATTTTTTTTTTATCCCATTAGACCAAAATTTTTAATTTTGGTATGCACCTTGTAAAAGGCTTTCTTTTTATTTTTACATTGTTTTGTGTTCAGATGCTCAATAGCTCATTATATATATTCTATATATATAGATCAAAAATGTTAGTTATTTAAAAAAGAAGAAAAAAAATATTATAAAGACCTAAATGTTAGTCTATGTTAAAATATTTTGGATTTTATTCTATTAAAAAAAAGTTGAAAATTGTTACTTCCCATTTAAAAAAACTGTGTTCCTAGAATAGCATAGATTTTTTTTCCTACATTTTGTTTTCAAATCTGTACATAAAATTTTGTTTGTTTCGTCCTAAATATATTTTTGACGTGTATGTTTCATGTATTTTTAATAGGAAAAAGAGAGAAAAAAAAAAGAAAAAAATGGCAAGTTTTTAAAATGGAAAGAAATATGTGTAAATCTGTATACATTACAATGTTAAATAATTCAATGTTTTAATGTGTAATTTTTTCTTTTGTATTTCATTACCTAATACATCTTATTTGAATTTCCTTAAATTTTTTTTATATTTCCTAAGTGTTCAGGAGTTGTGGCGACATGGATTTCTAGTAATAGAAAACTTCTGTTCAAAATAACGTCACACACAACTTCTTTCTATCAATTCGCATTCTAAATTAGTGGTGATGAAACATCCCACAATTGGTGACCCCGACGTGATTTATTATCTGATGATAAAACATATGTTGTGTTTCCCACAAACACATGGATGGAGACAGTAACGTTGTGGCTGACGCTCTATGAAGCGTTGACGCCATTTCTGACTCTTCCATCAACCTCGACGACATCGCCGTCTCTCAAGCTCAAGACTTCAGAGCTTGAGATTCAAGCTCGAGACTCAAGAGCTTCAGGAACTTCTCAACGGATCATCATCCCTTCAATCGCAACTGGTTCCTATCCCCGGAACAAACAACTCGTTATACTGGGACTCCTATACGTCCCATCCTCAAATAGATGCGAAATCTTTGACCGGTTGTACGGACTCAGCCATCCTGTTTCTCGCGCTACTGCACGTTTGGTTTCCCAACGCTTTTTTTTGGCTTAACTTGAGCCAAAGCTTGTCGAGACTGCCAACTTTCGGAAGTATCACGACACGTCAACTCTCCCTTTAGTGCAATCCAGACACCTTCAGATCGATTTCAACATGTCCATATAGACATTTGGGCCACTTCCCCCAGCTCAATCCTTCTGCTATTGCCTCATTGCCATCGATAGATTCACTCGTTGGGCTGAAGTGTGGTCTTTGGAGAACGTATTGGCGAATTCTGCAGCTTCTTCTCAAATTGGATTTCTCGTTTTGGTAGTCCTCAAACCGTCATGACTCATGACCGATCAGGGTCTCTTCCAAAAGGTGAGCGTTCTCACCGGGACAAAACGCACCTGCACGGCGAGTTACCATTGAGCGTTTTCATCGCCATCTTTCTTAGGATTGATGCTTTACCCCTCTTCCATTTAGGCTTACGAAGCTCATTCAGGGAGGATCTTCAGTGTTCGCCAGCCGAATTAGTTTACAGCTAGCTATTACGCTTCCCCGCCATGTTGCTGGTCTTGCCGCCCGATGATTCGCAACTCAACCCAACTAATTTCGTTGACCAACTACGCTGTGCTATGGCGACCTTAAGTTCCAACGTCCAATCATGCCAAAGAAAAGCTGTTCGTCGTCAAGGCATTGGAGACTTGTACACACGTTGCACAGGGCCTTTCGAAGTTTTACAACGCTCACCGAAAACCATGGCACTTCTGAAGTAAAAGGAAAAGACGTCGTAGTCAGCATTGATCGTGTCAAGCCTTCATCCAACCTGCCAGACGCCACTCCACTACACTCCACCCGGAAAGTACGCTTACATGGATTTCAAGTCATAAAAAACATCAAATAGTCAGTCGAGTCAGATGTGAACATAAATATGTAAAATAAAATCTCACATATTTAAAATACTTATTCATCCACAGTCTTTTAGGATAGCCATCCCAATAGCCATTGAGCCTGGAAAACACCATAAAGTCCAATAAAATGTAAGTTTCTTGGTCAAAAGACCTGTGAAAAACCTAGAAAATAGGAAGGATTTTTCGGTCTAAAAATTCTGTACAATTATAGTTTTTTGGTGTAAAGAGCGAGGAAAACAACTGGTAATCATAAGTTTATACCACTAAAAAATTCCAGTTTAAAAGTAATTTGTTGCCAAAAAAGCATAGAAATCGCCGAAAAATGGCCATAAATGAAGCGAAAACTGAGTTTGATGTGTCTTTAAAACAATAATAGTTCTTTTGGTGTGAAGAGCGAGGAAAAAAACTGGAAATCACAAGTTTATACCACTAAAAAAATTCCAGTTTAAAAGTAATTTGTTGCCAAAAAAGCATAGAAATCGCCGAAAAAATGGCCATAAATGAAGCGAAAAATGAGTTTGATGTGTCTTTTAAACAATTTTCGAGCGACTTCCTCAAATAAAAATTATTGTGACACCTTCCAGCAGGAGAGAAGAAAAATTTAATTCTCCAATCTCAAATAAATAAAAAAAACCACTTTATTTTACTGAACAATACAAACTAGAAAATTTTAAAATAATCGAATGCAAAACGAATTTATCAGTCCAAAGTAAAAATGAAAAAGGGGAAAAATAACTGAAAATTTATTGATTCAAAATTGTTATTTTCAGTCTACAGTGTGGCGCTGAATTTTACTTTTTAATTTTTAATTTTCCTTCACCGAATATATACAGGCAAATTCTATCTACGATGAACGAGAAAACGAAATCTGCGCATAAGACACCAACGAGAATAATTCGAAACTAAAAAAAATAAATTAAAAATTTGTTGATATTTAGTGATATTTTTACGTCTTGATCAAAGTCAACGATTTCAAACTGATATGCGATGTCTGGAATGGCGCCCAATGCGAGGGCGAATATTCCGCTTGTTGTACCAGCGATTACATACAAAAGAGGTTTATTTTCAAAAATACTTTCCATAAATGGGTGACCCTAAAAAAAATTTAGTTTTCCTTCTTATCTAAGAGGTAACCTACTCTGTAATTTATAGCGAAAGTAGCGACTTGAAGGGACATCGAAATGATATAAACTGTACTATTCAACAAACTGGGTTCAAATTCTGAGTCTTCTTCTTCAACTACTTTTTTCACTCTGAAAAAAAAAAATTTAGTGAATGAAATAGAAGTAAGGTAAAATACTTTTCTGGTGAGCGGGCGTTGGCTTCTTGAACTAAATAAATCAAAGACAGGAAATGTACAGCAAACTGAAGCATTACAGTCAATACTGTATAGACATTAAAAATATTCGGTAATGGTCTTTGTTTTGAGAGGACCTTTAAAGGCTGAAAAAAAAGTTCAGGATCATTAGGATGAGAAACACCCTCAACTGACCTTGGAGCGAGAAAGAAAGAGGAAGCACGCTGCTAAAAGAAGACCTTGAAGAGTCGCTTGCATGTCGCTAAAACGTATTCCATCAAGGTACAGAACAGACTGACCATACGCCAAAATTAAAGCGTTCAACGCCAATATTTTAAACATCTGCAGCGTAGTTACCAATGTACATCTCCCCTGTTTGATTACATGGCAGACTAAAAAGAAATTAAAGAAAAACCAATTTAAGAATGTACTTACTGCATTGTATTGAAGATCTTTTACTGGTAAAAGGAGCTGCTATGCTAGCATCACCCAATTTGACAATTTGAGCCTGTTCGCTTTCTTCGATCTCTTTAAGTAATTTTTGAATTTTCTCATTCGTTGAGTTGATTGCATTCTAGAATAAATGTGAGATTTAAAAAGAAATAAATGATATTACAGCTCTGGCGTCGTTGTTCCCTCTTTGGTTAGAAGCAAGTTTTTCTGTGAGCATTTTGACTTTTTCTTTTTCTTTTTCGATCTGTTTGTCGTCGAGTTTCGCTTCGGGGGCGTTGGTGAGGATGGCGACACCGCAGTGGGCGTGTTTAAGTGCGCCGACGTCGTTGGTACCATCACCGCACATTAAGGTTGTGTAACCTAATGATTTTAAAGTCGTAATCACATATTCTTTCTGTTTCGGCGCCACACGAGCGAAAACGGACACATAAGGCATGATCTTCTTCAGAAGTTTATTGTGACTCTTTTCTAAATAAGTTAAGGCCTAAAAAATAAATAAATAAATTTTTTATGTCTTTTTTTTCGATTTACCTCTCCTGTGATACAGATATCGTATATTTCGACAAGATTTCCATTTTCAAGGTCGACAGGATACTGGACGGTTTGCTCAATGTCTTCCCAGAGCCATTCTTTTTCCTTTTGAGTTAAAATAAGGACTCCTTTTGTCTTTCGGATAAATTTTAATTCTTTAGCGACATGACATGCAGTCAAAGGGTTATCACCGGTAATCATCATAACCTAAATAATAATTAAATTAATGATTTTCTTATTATTTTAAGCTTACACAATGAGAAGCTTTTATTATTTCTTTTATCACAGCTCTTGAATCTGGTTTTAGAGGGCATGAAATTATGATGAAGCCGACGAATTTCATTTTAGTTTCGACTTGCTCTCTTGTCAAAACTTTGAGCTCCTGATGCGATAAATGGCCCAACATTCTCCAACCGAGGGCCAAAACTCGAGCTCCTCTTCTCGATAGATCCAAATAAACTTTGTCGTAACATTCAGGAAGTTCTTCAAACTAAAAAAAAAATCATTGTAGGAATTTTAAAATATGAGAGTTACCATATCTTTTAATGTTTCAGGTGCTCCTTTGATAGTAGCGATGTATGTGGTATCTGAAGTTCCTGGGACTGTGTAGCCTGAGATGACTGACATACGTTTTAAGTTTGAAGAAAAATGATGGCGGGTGAAAATCTTCATTCCAGGTGCTTTCCCTCGTTTTGGAATCACAGCATCTCCTAAAAAAATTATTATTTTAAAATGCAGCAGAATCAGCAAATAGGAACTTCCTCAAAGTAGAGGCACGGAATAGGCTTCTCTTTCAACATACTCGAATCCCCAGAAATTTGGTAAATCTGGAGTATTTGGTGAAGAGTGGACCAATATTACATCCATAAAACAACCTACACAAATCCCCCCACATTTGGTAAATCTGGAAAATTTGGTAAAGATCAGACCATTACAGCCATAGCACGTTAAGAAAAACTTTAGACGGACAGATCTCCCAATAAACGCAGGAGCAAACCTTTAGTTATGTTCCAATCGATAGCAGAAAGAGTCGCTTTTTCCCAAAGGATCGCCAATGATTCTTTCAACCTACTCAGATCCCCCCAAATTTAGTAAATCTGGAATATTTGGTGAAGATTGGACCATTTCAGCAATAGCACGTTGCGCAAAACTTCAGACAGAAAGATCTCTGGCATTTTACCCAAAAAATGCTAAAGAAAACCTTTAGTTAGTTCTGATCGATAGCAGAAAGGGTTGCTTTTTCCAAAGGATCGCCTTCGATTCTTTCAACCTACTCATATCCCGCTTACATTTGGTAAATCTGGAATATTTGGTGAAGATTGGACCATTTCAGCAATAGCACGTTGCGCCAAACTTCAGACAGACAGATCTCTGCCATTTTACCCAAAAAATGCTAGAGCAAACCGTTAGTTAGGTTCCTATCGACAGCAGAAAGAGTCGCTTTTTCCAAAGGATCACCAACGATTCTTTCAACCTACTCAAATCCCGCCCACATTTGGTAAATCTGGAAAATTTGGTGAAGATCAGACTTCTACAGCCATAGCACGCTAAGCAAAACTTCTGACAGACAGATCTTTGCCATTTTACCCAAAAAATGCTAGAGCAAACCTTAAGTTGGGTTCGAATCGATAGCAGAAACTTGCTTTTTTCAAAAGGATCACCAACGATTCTTTCAACATACTCAAATCCCGCCCACATTTGGTAAATCTGGAATATTTGGTGAAGATTCGACCATTACAGCAATAGCACGTTGAGCGAAACTTCAGAGAGACAGATCTCTGCCATTTTACCCAATAAATGCAAGAGCAAACCGTTAGTTAGGTTCCTATCGACAGCAGAAAGAGTCGCTTTTTCCAAAGGATCACCAACGATTCTTTCAACCTACTCAAATCCCGCCCACATTTGGTAAATCTGGAAAATTTGGTGAAGATCAGACTTCTACAGCCATAGCACGTTAAGAAAAACTTTAGACGGACAGATCTCCCAATAAACGCAGGAGCAAACCTTTAGTTATGTTCCAATCGATAGCAGAAAGAGTCGCTTTTTCCCAAAGGATCGCCAATGATTCTTTCAACCTACTCAGATCCCCCCAAATTTAGTAAATCTGGAATATTTGGTGAAGATTGGACCATTTCAGCAATAGCACGTTGCGCAAAACTTCAGACAGAAAGATCTCTGGCATTTTACCCAAAAAATGCTAAAGAAAACCTTTAGTTAGTTCTGATCGATAGCAGAAAGGGTTGCTTTTTCCAAAGGATCGCCTTCGATTCTTTCAACCTACTCATATCCCGCTTACATTTGGTAAATCTGGAATATTTGGTGAAGATTGGACCATTTCAGCAATAGCACGTTGCGCCAAACTTCAGACAGACAGATCTCTGCCATTTTACCCAAAAAATGCTAGAGCAAACCGTTAGTTAGGTTCCTATCGACAGCAGAAAGAGTCGCTTTTTCCAAAGGATCACCAACGATTCTTTCAACCTACTCAAATCCCGCCCACATTTGGTAAATCTGGAAAATTTGGTGAAGATCAGACTTCTACAGCCATAGCACGCTAAGCAAAACTTCTGACAGACAGATCTTTGCCATTTTACCCAAAAAATGCTAGAGCAAACCTTAAGTTGGGTTCGAATCGATAGCAGAAACTTGCTTTTTTCAAAAGGATCACCAACGATTCTTTCAACATACTCAAATCCCGCCCACATTTGGTAAATCTGGAATATTTGGTGAAGATTCGACCATTACAGCAATAGCACGTTGAGCAAAACTTCAGAGAGACAGATCTCTGCCATTTTACCCAATAAATGCAAGAGCAATCCTTAAGTTAGTTCCGATCGATAGCAGAAAGAGTCGCTTTTTCCAAATGATCACCAACGATTCTTTCAACCTACTCATATCCCACCCACATTTGGTAAATCTGGAATATTTGGTGAAGATTCGACCATTACAGCAATAGCACGTTGAGCAAAACTTCAGACAGACAGATCTCTGCCATTTTACCCAATAAATGCAAGAGCAAACCTTTAGTTAGGTTCCAATCGATAGCAGAAAGAGTCGCTTTTTCCAAAGGATCGCCAACGATTCTTTCAACCTACTCAAATCCCCCCCCACATTTGGTGACGATTGGACCATTACAGCAATAGCACGTTGCGCAAAATTCAGACAGGCAGATCCCATTTTACCCAAAAAATGCAAAAGCAAACCTTTGGTTAAGTTCCAATCGATAGCAGAAAGAGTCGCTTTTTCCAAATGATCGCCCTCGATTCTTTCAACCTACTCAAATCCCCCCCACATTTGGTGACGATTGGACCATTACACCAATAGCTCGTTAAGCAAAACTTTAGACACACATATCCCATTTTACCCAAAAAATGCAAGAGCAAACCTTTAGTTAGGTTCCAATCGATAGCAGAAAGAGTCGCTTTTTCCAAAGGATCGCCAACGATTCCATCTTCTAATTGAGCTAACGCATGACAAGTCGCCAAAACTTGAATGCTTTCTTGAGGCACATCTGATAGGTCAGTAACACTTTCTGGATTTTCACTAAAAAAAACATTTTCACAAAAACCCTAAAACGATGATTAACTTACCCAATACCAGCTATTCCTTCCACAACTAAATCATCACTCGTCAACGTCCCAGTTTTATCAAAACAACATATTTCAACCTTTCCAGCAAACGGAATTCTGAACGGCTCCGTACAGAAAACAGCTAAAAATGTAAATTAAAATAACATAAAATTTAAAAATAAACAAACCTAATTTAAATAATGAAACCAAAGAAGTATTTACAGCCAAAGATAATTCAATGGGCAACTCAGGAGGAATCACGGATGTCAGGATAAGCGTACATTCCAAAAATAGTTTGTATTTATTTCTTGTGGGATCAGCAGAACCTAAAAAAACCACAATAAATAAATTAAAAAATAATAAAAGTTACCTTTAATCCAGACGTATGCTGCTGCAGCGACAGCGAAAATTAAAAGAAACAAAATAAACCCGAATGTTTCCAAGTTATTCGCTGTGACACGTTTTACACCGAAAAGAATAGTTCGCAGAAGTTTTCCTTGAGATGTATTAAATCCAGTTCGCAGTACATATGCCACACAGCCGTTATCTTGAGCTAAAATATTTTGTTAATCTTCCAATTTTTTTAGGGGGCAAACCTCTTAATCCTGATGAAGTTTTACTAGGTGGAGTATGCTGAACTACCTTAGTTCCACCAAAAAGTACATGAAGTTTACCACTTCCTTCCATATCTAGATGAATGTTTGAATCTAAAGATTCTATTGGCTCTTTCATCTGAGGCACCGATTCACCTAATTTTGGGCTATTGTAATTTTCTTGACAAAATAGGTTTTTTTACCTGTAAGCATACTTTCGTCGACAATACAAGGACCACGGAGCAAAAGCATATCACAAGGTACATAATTTTCATTTTGAGATCTCGTTATAGAGACAATATCTCCAGGAATGAGTTGCGAAGATAAAATCGACCTCCATCGTCGATTTCTATAAACCTAAAACCAAAATAGATAAGACTACAAACAAAAAAAATAATACTTGTAGAGTATATGGTTTGTTTCCCATCTTCCGTATTTCCGCCATATTTCGCAGTTGTTGCTGAACGAGAGTGCATTCAAAAAGGACAAGCATGACGAGCGTGAATATCGAATAGTACCAGTATTTGTCTAAACACCAAAGTAGGACGCAGAATATTTGAAAGATGAAAAATGGCGCAGTGGCTCTTTCTTTGAAAAGCTCCATGAATTCAGGGACGACCATTTCCAGGCTACAAAAAATTTATTATTGGCTTAGAAGATAAATGGACATACATATTTTTTCCATATTTGGTTTCTGCTTTGAACAATTCAACCTCATCGTGATAGCCTTTCCATGACATGTATTCTCCGTATTGTAGATTAATTGGGAACTGTACTCCTCGGAATTCTTTTTTGTCTTCGCTCCAAACGTATTTTGTCTTTTGAAAAGTAAACCATTGGGCAGTCTCGCCGATATTCTGAAAGAGAAGAGAATTAGGCCTTTTAAAAGTACAAGTCTGAACCTGCTGACGGGAACTTTCTTAAAGAGAAGTAACAATATAGGAGGGGGAAGGATAAGGGAGGGGAAGTATAACGGAGGGGGAAGTATAACAGAGGGGGAAGTTTTTTTCCAAAAAATTGTTGTTTTTTTTCGAAAAATTTTCTAAGTTTTCTTTTTTAAATTTGCGCTTTTTTTTCGAAAATTTTTCTAAGTACCTATCAAGGTAGAAATAATGGGATTTTTGCCCAAGAGAGGTCCCTCTCGTAAGGCGTGGAAGTATAAAATTTCTCCCTACTAAAATGATAATTAATGTAAAAAAAAATGATAACTTTTTACACGAAAAATTCTTAAAAAATATAAGGAGTAAGTGGTGAAAATTTGGAGAAAATCGGACCAACGTTTCGGCCGCAGCGAATTTTTTAAAATTTCAAACAGGCATATCTCCACAATTTTTCGGAATTCAAAAATAGCCCTCATTAGTTTCTTGTTCACCGACTAAAGAAAATTTGGTGAAAATCTGGTGAAAATCGGTTGAAAACTGTAGCCTTAAAGTGTTCCAGAAAAAATGCTACGGACGGCAGGCCGGAACCACAGACAAAGTTGAGATCGGTAAAGATCAATATTCGATTTGACCCTCCCTCAAAAACCCGACGTGGAGGGTATCACAATAACTTAATTAAGGAAGTTAAAATGGTTATCTCTTTATCTTCACCCGGGCACATCTATAACATTGGAGCAAGAATGCTTTAGTGTGAAAATAGATTCCATGACCATTGTGGCAGATGGAATCCATGACCATTGTGGCAATAGAATCCAAGACCATTGTGGCAATAGAATCCAAGACCATTGTGGCAATAGAATCCATGACCATTGTGGAAATAGAATCCACACAACCAAATACAGTCGACTCTCGATAATTCGAAATCCAAGGAACCTCGAAAAAATTTCGAATTATGGAGTTTTTGAATTAACAAGATGTCCAAATTATTAAGAGGCTGAAAAAAATAATTCGAATTACCAAACGCTATTGGAAGAGTGAGAAAAAATAACCAAAAATTCGAATTACAGAACATTATGAAAGTAGTAATTTCGAAATACTGAGCGTTTTTACTCTTATTTTTAATAGACAAAGAAAAAAATTATTCCTGATAAAACTTGAAATCCAAATTATAGAACGTTTTACTCTTTCTTTTCGAGAAAAATGATTTCGAATTATCGAGCGTATCCAAATACACAGGATTTTTTCGATTTACCAAAGTTACAGGTAAAGCAGTTCAAATTGCCGAAAAATTCGAATTATCGAGTTTCGAATTAACAAGAGTCGACTGTATAACACCAAGTAGAGGATACACCACAAAAAAAAAAAAAAAAAGAATCCATGACCATTGTGGCAATAGAATCCATGACCATTGTGGCAATAGAATCCATGACCATTGTGGCAATAGAATCCATGACTACTGTGGCAATAGAATCCATGACCATTGTGGCAATAGAATCCATGACCATTGTGGCAGAAGGAATTAGGGATGGACTGCTGCCACCCCCAACTCCCTCAACTCTTCAGCTCCCAAAAGGACTTCGAATAATAAAATGGAATACCTCAGGATGGCGAAGAGTGACAAGTTCTGAAGATCCATTATTTTCAGTTGGAACTACCTTGACTAGTTCAGCTTCATGAGGTTTTGATACCTGAAATCACCATAAATTAGAACCATCTGCAGTAACAGCAATCGGAACTACTGATTTCTGAACGCAATAAAAACTACTTGCTGAGTGCAGCACTAAACGATTTAAAGGTCAGAAGGTGACGATGTTTTTTTTTTTTTTGGGAATCTCCTTACTTTTTTGCAGTTGAGAAAACTCTGGACATGGACAGACCAGTAGCAGCAAAGGCAGCTTAAGATTTGAACGACGGCGATAACGGCGGTCCCGACGAAGCCGGCTTCCGAAAACTCCTCCATACCGTAGACGAAAAGCCATGTGTAAAACCAGGCGAAATACGGTACGATAAAAGGAAAGATGGTACCGTGAAAAATGACCGGCCGAAGTTTGTAAAGAGTCACCGACTCGACGAGATCGTCCACGCTCATTTTTTTGGGGAAAAAAAATTTGAAATTCTTTTTAAACTAAAGAAATAGGTTAAAGAGACCTCCTATATAAAGACATGGCCTGTCGCAGGGACAGTTAGACTGGGAAAAAATAAATGAAAATATTTCTACATAAATTAGAACCGAAAAATTGAAATCTGGAACGACCGAATAAACACGTAAACTCAACTTCAGAATAACCTCGTGTTTTTACTCCTTTGAAAGACGTTCATGTCGGATCAGTGACTATACGAAACATGTCATGACGTAATAATCAGTACAAATGGTTAACTAGGAAAATTTTGTGCTGAATTATGAATTTTAGCATAGAATAAAGACCAATCTGGTCTTTATTCTATGATTTTAGTCAGATTTTTTGGCATTGGCGGACATAAGGAGAGCTTTTGGGACAAAGCCCTCTGGTTGGCTAAATAACCCTCTATCGATAAAGAGGCGTTTTCCTTGATTTTCTGGTCTAAAACCAGCCGTTTTATCAGGCGTTCGGGCATTTCTTTTAACGTGTTTGATTTGGTCGATTTTTTGGTGTAGAAACACCCCTTTTTAGGATTTTTGAGCTTTCAACGCCCTACTCATTAGGTTTTTGGCCGTTTTCCTCAATTCTCTGGTCTAAAACCACCGGTTTTATCAGGCTTTCAGGCATTTCTTTTACCGAGCTTCTGGTGGTCGATGTTTGATGTAGAAACACCGCTTTTATCGGGTTTTCGAGCTTTCAATGCCCTACTCTTAGGATTTTTGGGCCGTTTTCCTCAATTTTATGGCACAGAAACATCCGTTTTTGGAGTTTAGGGCGCTTCGACATCTTTTTTTTCCGGTTTTGGCTCGTTTTCCTCGATTTTCTGCACTAAAACCACCCTTTTTATCAGGCGTTCGAGCACTTCTTTTACCGTGTTTGAGTATGTATGTCGATTTTATTTGGCGTAAAAACACCCCTTTCATCGGATTTTTGAGCTTTCAACTCTTGGGGTTTTGGGACGTTTTCCTCTATTTTCTGGAATAGAAACATCTGTTTTTGGAGTTTAGGACGTTTTAACACCTTTTTTTTCCCCGCTTTTTGAGTTGATTTCCTCAATTTTCTGACTTAGGAACATCCGTTTTTATAGTTCAGGGCGTTTAAACATCTTTTTTACCTGGTTTTTGAGTCGTTTTCCGCGATTTTCAGGTCTAAAACGCCACGTTTTATCAGGCGTTCAGGCATTTCTTTTATGTTCTGAGTTTTAGGTAGCCGATTTGTTTAGGGTAGAAACGCCGCTTTTATCGGGTTTTCGAGCTTTCAACGCCCTACTCTTTGGGTTTCGGGCAGCTATCCTGGATTTTCTGGCTTAGAAACATCAGTTTTTGGAGTTAAGGGTGTTTTAACATCTTTTTTTCCCGGTTTTTGAGTCGTTTTCCTCGATTTTCGGTCTAAAACCACCCGTTTCATCAGGCGTTCGGGCATTTCTTTTACCGTGTTTTGGGGGGTCAATTTTTTTGATGTAAAAACACCGCTTTTATCGGGTTTTCGAACTTTCAACTCTTGGCGTTTTGCCGTTTTCTTCGATATTCTGGCATAGAAACATCCGTATTTGGAGTTTAGGGCGTTTTTACATCTTTTTTTCCCGGTTTTTGAGTCGTTTTCCTCAATTTTCGGTCTAAAACCACCCGTTTCATCAGGCGTTTTACCGTGTTTTGGGGGGTCCATTTTTTTTATGTAAAAACACCGCTTTCATCGGGTTTTCGAACTTTCAACTCTTGGAGTTTGGCCGTTTTCCTCGATTTTCTGGCATAGAAACATCCGTTTTTGGAGCTTAGGGCGTTTTTACATCTTTTTTCCCGTTTTTTGGGTCGTTTTCTTCGATTTTATGCTCGCGAAACTTATTTATTTTTACTTTCATTTTTTAAGGAAGTTTCGATTGGGACACCTCCAGACATTTGTGAGCTAAAATCGTGATTTAATTAAAGCTCTCGTTGGTGCACGTTGTTTTTTAGAAAATACTTTCTACGGACTTCCTTGTTCCTTCTGTATAAGTATTGAGGAATCTAATATCTGGGCGAAAAAGGTTAATGTAATTTTCCTAATCACCATTTTGATTTAATAGATATTTTACCATTTTGCTTCCATATATAATTTACCATAAATTTAACATAATTCAGTGTGTAAATTTCTCTAATCCATCTCGTCAAAGTAAGAAGGGGTTTTAAA
This sequence comes from Orius insidiosus, assembly GCA_014119065.1. Classification (NCBI taxonomy): domain Eukaryota; kingdom Metazoa; phylum Arthropoda; class Insecta; order Hemiptera; family Anthocoridae; genus Orius; species Orius insidiosus. The sequence goes on along the minus strand of JACGAQ010000084.1, from coordinate 173,387 downwards.
TATTTTTTTGTCAACAGAATAAATATCAGATTTGTCAGAATTTGATGTCTAGTAAATTAATAAAAGAGAGTTAAACAATTTTATGAAGTAAAATCCAGACGACCCCCGCCTCTTTCTCCTACACAACAGACTTTAATAGCTTGTTATATTGACCGTTCAAGTCCCAACCATTTCTATATAACTACATTGCTTTAATTGTTTACATTCCATTACGTAGTACGTCATGTTTGGATTGTCGCGCGCTGATTCTATGCAAACAGGCGAGGCCTCTTTATTTACAGAGGGAGCTGGTTTTGCCCAATTAGGCATTATGTTTTAGTTTGTTCCTTTCGAGAAGAAACTGATTGTCCTAACGATTTTATTCTTTCCTACAATAGGTACATATTATAACTTCGCTAAGTGAACGATTGGACGATTCCTGTGGCAAATAAAAGCAGGAAATAGCCTATTCAGTCTGGGTAGGCTGGTAAACCAAGAAATACTTATTTTTTATCTCCTGGAGGTGGCTCCCTGTGCTGCCTCTGCTCTAGGGATTGTTCGGGAGGCTGGACGCTCGCCCAGCTGGGAGAACACCGTTCTACCTAACGCATTTCATCCTAAAGCAGTTGAACATAAAAAATCTGTAGTTCACCATAATGGGCATAATGGAATTGTATATAAAGCTCTCGAAAGTTCAAACTTTTTGAGCATAATGCATTTCAACTTAAAGCGTTTCGCCATACGCAACTTTTTCAGTAAATACAAGTCATTATAACGCTTATAAGTTATCACCATAAAAGCCTCTCTTTATACTTGTTCTTTCGCCATAAAACTGTTTCTGTCGTTTGGGTATAATATGTCCCACCATAAACAAGGGACAGCTAAAGAGCAAGCGTACTTTTGCCGTTTAATACGCGATTATGGCGAAACGACAAAAACCTTAAAACTTGACAGTTCACCATAATGCAATTCAACATGAAGCATCTCTCCATAAACTAGGGAAAGCAAGCAGGCTGCCAATGGTATCAGCTCGTTTTATGACACCAGGGGGTTAATTTTTTTCCTCTCGCGAGGATGTGCGCATTGCAAGTTCTATAATTTAATGTTACCTTTATGTTCAACTGCCTTATGTTGAAACTACAAATTTTATGTCGAAACGACAAGTGTTAAATCTCATCTTTATAGTGAGATGTATTATGTTCAAATGCTATTATGTTGAGTTGCAGGTTTTTTATGGTGAACCTCGCAGTTTCTGCTATTTTATGGTCAAATTCATTATGGCGAACCGCGTTATGTCGACACGTATACACTCCTCTCAAGAAATAAAGATTTAAAATGGTTAGAAGGGATAATCTAAAAAAATGTAATTTGTAAGTTATTATCGGCTCTTGATTGAATCGGATGACTAAAATGAGATGTGAGAGAGGAGGGGTTTGAAAGAGGATTAAAGGAAACGACAAAAACCTTAAAACTAGACAGTTCACCATAATGCAATTCATCATAAAGCATCTCACCATAAACTAGGAACAGCAAGCAGGCTGCCAATGGGATCAGGTCGTTTTATAACACAAGGGGGTTAATTTTTTTCCTCTCGTATGTGCGAATTGCATTATGGTGAACTGTCAAGTTTTAAGGTTTTTGTCGTTTAGCCATAATCGCTTTTTAAACGACGAAAATAGGCTTGCTCTTTGGCTGTCCCTTGTTTATGGTGAGAAGTATTATGCCCGAACAACAGAAACAGTTTTATGTCGAAACGATTAGTTCTTTAAAATGAAAGTTTCCTTTGTGTTCAACTGCGCTATGTTTAAACGACAAGTGTTAAATCTCTTTATGGTGAGATGTACATTTTTTTCAAATACATTATGGTGAATGTTTTCGACTACTATATTGAGCCGCAGATTTTTTATGGCGAATCTCGCGATTTCTGCCATTTTATGATCAAATCCATTATGGCGAACCGCATTATGTCTAAAGTTTCCTGTCGTATACACTCACCCAGCTTAGCATTTGGCTAGTAGAAGCATTAAGCTAGCAGTAGTAGCTTTCCATTAGGGGAGAAGGATGCTTGAATGCCGGGAGTAGGAAGCATTTCTCCCCACCTTTTTTGTCCTTGGGAGAACTAATTGGTAAAGCGCTCACCACGGCAGATTTACGAACTTTGAGACCCAGCTCAGTGAAGACCCTTGCTTAAGAATGAACATTTTTCCGATGTTTTTGAAGATCTGAGAACCAACCGTAAAATTCCAGATGCAAAATGTCTGGACGATTAGGTGTTTTGTTGATAACGGTTTAAAAAGTGTTGATTAATAATAAAGAAAAGTTGTGTAAACGGCTATTTAGGAGGGAAGTAAAAGTTTGAAGATCGATTGCAATCAAGGCTGGCCTTTTGGAGCTTTTGTTAAAAGGCTATTATAACTTTTAAACAGCGGCCCCAGACACGTTAACAACCTTTCCATACCACATAAAACGATAGGAAAATTGCTTATCAGAAACATGTTCATTAATTTTACCCTTCTTGTATGGAAGAGAAAACCGTATAACTTCATAAGCGCTCTTACAATCAGCGAGGGGAATTGAAAAGTGGAAGAGGTGGGGAAGAAAATGTTTAGAAAAATAATGGGGAAACCTTGTCAAAGAAGAATCAACCTATACTTATTTGCAATTTAGTAAATTGGCTTCTTTCAACTTGCGAGCGAAAGAGGTCGGGCAGAGAACGCGCTTTGCTTACAAATCCTTAGCGTTCCCGGGAATTAATTAACAAGATATTTCCTTTATGAAGGAAACGGCAATTACAACATGTTTCAGATTTCATCCTCCATTATACGTAATAAACGTCAAATTATAAGGGCCCACTCGTCTTTTCAAATCCGCACCCTTCTGAACAATCCCGACGAAAAAGGTTTACTTTAATGTGCCTAATTATGTAAACGTTCATTTTAAATCTTCACAAAAGGTATTTGGTTTCATCATTTCGCCAAAATCGTTCGATTCTCCTGCCATAAGTTTAAAAGCGAAATTAAATTAAAAATTTCAATGTTGCTTTTTTAATGAAAATGTTTAGGGCTCAGTTTACAATAATTAATGTTTTATAACTCCTGAGTGTGTGGGTTTCTACTTTAATTGTACACATCCCTTTATTAAAGAGTATTAGGGAGGAGAGGTAGAATCTCATTTAACTCCTTTAATAATTTAAATTTCAAGTCCCTTTGCATGTGCTTCTTTCCCAAAAAAAAAACCCCTCTTAGCTATTCCGTATGTCGTCGAAAATCCTCTAATTAAGAAAAGGTTTTAAATTGCTAAAGATCATCTTTTTTTAAAAATTGAGCTGTTTTGTAGGTTTTTTTATTTGGCTAAGGGAGAGCAAACATTTGGGTAATTGGAACAAATATAGCGACGGATTCTGAAGTTTTTCGGTGGGGAAAATGAGGGGCTCATCTGGAAACGCTAAACGTTTTGCCCACTCCTCGATGTGCACAAACAAAACGTTAAAAAATACACACGGACTATTTCGTGTTTACGGTCTCTATTTGCTTCAGAAGTGAACTGACTTTTCCCGACATTTTTACCCCCGTTTTTTCACGGATTCTCGAAATACGGATAAACCTTACGCTGTTAAAACATGGGGATTTTTTTTTTTCACCGACGAATTAACCGACCCGAAAGACACGAGGTGGACGACGACAAACATTTAGTACAAACAATTCTTTCGGGGTTAATTCACCGAGATGTAGGGGATGCTGAAAAAATTGACTTTCATGTTTTTAGCTTTTTACCTTTTCCCGAGGCGATTGGTTTAACAGAAATAATGAAATTACTTTTTTATTTAAACTTTCAGGCTATTTTTTTATGGGACTGTAGATCATCGCTAGTATCTCTCATTCGAGGCGGATAAAAATTAAGCAAGACGTACAAATGAGTTTCGCTTAATCAAAATGGAGTTAAGACGGAGATTTGTCATAGCTCCGTGACCCTTACGACCTCAGGCGTGTAACCATGATTAAGAGAGGGGCTCCATGTTTTTAAAACTCTCGCTAATAACACCATACTTAAAAACGATTCCCAACCTCCATAATACGATTCGTGACCGTCTCTTCACTGCATTATAATTCATGTTGGAAATGAATACGATTTTTTTAATCCTCTTTCAAACCCCTCCTCTCTCACATCTCATTTTAGTCATCCGATTCAATCAAGAGCCGATAATAACTTACAAATTACATTTTTTAGATTAACCCTTCTAACCATTTTAAATCTATTTCTTGAGAGGAGTGTATACGTGTCGACATAACGCGGTTCGCCATAATGCATTTGACCATAAAATAGCAGAAGTCGCGAGGTTCACCATGAAAAACCTGCAACTCAACATAATAGCATTTAAACATAATACATCTCACCAAAAAGATGAGATTTAACACTTGTCGTTTCGACATAAAATTTGTAGTTTCAACATAAGGCAGTTGAACATAAAGGTAACATTTAATTTAAAGAACTTGCAATTCGCTCATCCTCGCGAGAGGAAAAAAATTAACCCCCTGGTGTCATAAAACGAGCTGATACCATTGGCTGCCTGCTGGCTTTTCCTAGCTTATGGTGAGATGCTATATGTTGAATTGCATTATGGTGAACTGTCAAGTTTTAAGGTTTTTATTAAATTTTTATTAATATTAAATCTTTATTTCTTGAGAGGAGTGTATACGTGTCGACATAATGAGATACGCCATAGTGCATTTGACCATAAAATAGCCAAAATCGCGAGTTATCATTCACCATAAAAAAATCTGCAACTCAACATAAAGAATTAGTCGAAAACGTACTCCGAAATGCATTTGAACAAAATACATCCACAATAAAGAAGAGATTTAACACTTGTCGTTTCGACATAAAATTTGTCGTTTCATCATAACGCTTCTCACCATAAAAGACTCTTCTTAAACTTGTCGTTTTGCCATAAAACTGTTTCTGTCGTTTGAGCATAATACATATCACCATATACTAGGGACAGCGAAAGAGCAAGCCTATTTTTGCCGTTTAAAACGTGATTATGGCGAAACGACAAAAACCTCAAAACTTGACAGTTCACCATAATGCGATTCGCACATCCTCGCTAGAGAAAAAAGTTAACCCCCTTGTGTTATAAAACGAGCTGGTCCCATTGGCTACCTGCTGGCTTTTTCTAGTTTATGATGAGATGCTTTATGTTGAATTGCATTATGGTGAAATGTCAAGATTTAAGGTTTTTGTCGTTTCGCCATAATCGCGTTTTAAACGGCGAAAGTAGGCTTGATCTTTCGCTGTCCCTAGTTTATGGTGAGACATATTATCCCCAAACTTTATGGCGAGAAGGATAGGGCTTTTATGGTGAGAACTTTTATGGTGAGAAGGATTATGGTGACTTGAACTTTTTTAAGTCGACTTGCATTTATTGAAAAAGTCGTTTATGGCGAAACGCTTTATGTTGAAATTCATCATGCTTAAAATTTTTGAACTTTTCAGTGCTTTATGTTCGATTGCATTACGCCGAAACACATTATGGCGAACTACAGAATTTTTATGTCGAAATGCAGATTTTTTACTGCTTTAGGGTGAAATGCTTTATGTTGACCGGTGTTCTCCCTGTTTACAGCACAGATGTTTCCCCACTTCTGATAGCCAAAAAAAAACTTGTTTCTTTTATGCTTCAACGATCTTGTGTTTATCAATTTTAAATTCAAAGCCCATGAAAAAAGCTTATTAAAAAACCAAGGGCCTACATAGCATAAAATATTCGTTTGATTTTTTTTTCTTTCTTCTTTTTTTTTTTTATATCGCGGTTTTCTTTTCAAAAAAAGCACCTTCTAATCCTATTACGTTTGTTATTGACTGGGGTATTATTTTATTGTAGGCCTTAAATCCTTAAAAGGCCCACCTTATATTTTATTCCGCGTTCATTCTCCCTCCGTCTTCAACACCCAAGCCTTCCACCCCTTTTCGAGTAGCAAAGCACGGGGAGAGGTCTTAAACAATCCGCCCTCGTTGTAAATTGACGGCCCTGTACAATTTACAGGTCTATTCACCCGAGTGAATCACCTCATTGAGGACCGCTGACAAATTTCAACCCCCCCACCGCCCCCCATCACCGCCGCCTCACAGAATTCCTTCCACCCGCGATTGTCCCTTAAATCATAATTGCCCTCCTTCAATATTAAAAACCTTTAAAAACAATTTTTTTCAACATTTTTTAATTGGTTTCTCTTACAAATTTTAATTTTAAAGAATCTTTCATAGTGTAAGGCGTAAGCAAAAAAAAAGTACCTACAATAAAACATCTTCATTATGTATGGCTCATATGACGTCATAATACACCTCTAATTAGTTCATTCTTGCGTTAATTCATAATTGATAAAAACGTTATTAATTTTTTTTACTAATTAACACAGGTGCCACTTTCGCACAAATTATTAGGTCCGATATAGAATAAAGTAGTGATAATATATTAAATTTTAATTATATACGCTGGGGAAATTAAAACGTTTTTTTTTAACCATCTGTTTAATTAGTCGTTAAAATGTGTGGAATTAAACAAAATTCGTTGGTGACAAGCTGAAGACAGTTTTTATTGTTAATGATGTAAAAATTGTAAAATCAAATGTTGAGAAATATGTAGAAATTGTAAAGGGGGTATCGAGGGAAATCAATCAAATCTGTCAGACTCAATATTGAAAGCAATTTTCCTTACGGTTTTCTAAGAAAAGGAAGGAGGAAAAAAATCTCGGCTTGTCCGGCCTGGGAAGAAAAAAAATTTCAACGGATTTAGGCTTAGTCCTTTACGAAATTATTTTTCTCTTTTCATTTTATCACATATGAAAGTCTACCAAAGGGAATTCCTTTATTTTTTAGGCATATTTTATATTTTACTGTTTTGAGAGCGTTAGAAGGCTGAAAATAAAAACACTGGCCAATCTCTCAATTTCTCGCCATCCACTATAAAAGGGGAAAAAATTATTTTCTTTTTAAAATATATATTTTAAGTAATGCAATGCTTATATTTTTTTTAGTATTAAACGAGTAAATTAGGAAGAAGAAAAGAGAAGAAAAAAAATGTTGGGACCCACTGGGATTCGAACCGACGACCTTTGCGTTTCTATACCATCACTCAACCAATTTTAAGTTTATCCATTAATGATCCACTGCCAAGACTGCTCTTATTAAATCTTAATAATTGACAAAATAATAAATGTTTAGCATAAATTTATCTTTCTATAGGCTTTAATGCATCCAATTATGCAGCTTCATGTTTGACCTTTTTAGGTTCATTAAAATTTAAAAAATAAAATAAAAATTTAAGTACCTAACTTCTAGGAAATATTTAGAGTTCAACCTTTCACTAAATTAAATAAAACGCATGAAAGAAGTACTAGTTTGAAGAGCTTCTAATGAGAACTTCCTTAAAGAGAAGTACAAATATAGGAGGGGGAAGTATAAGGGATGGGGAAGTATAAGGATGGGGAAGTATAAGGGAGGGGAAGCATAAGGGAGGGGGAAGTATAAGGGAGGGGGAAGTATAAAGAAGGAGAAGTATAATGGAGTTTTTTTTTTTCAAAAGATTTTCTAAGTTTTATTTATATATTTATTTATTTTATTTATTTGTATTACTTATTTATTTTTAATTTTAATTTTAATTTTTTTTCGAAGTATCCAGGCAGAAATAATAGGATTTTTGCCCAAGGGAGGTCCTCTTGTAAGGGGTGGAAGTATCAAATTTCTCCCCACTGAAATGATAATTAATGTATAAAATGTTAATTTTTTTTTCACCGAAAATTCGTAAAACATATAAGGAGTAATCGGTGAAAATTTGGCGAAAATCGGACAAACAGTTCGGCCGCAGCGAATGTTTTAAAATTTCGAACAGACATATCTCCGCCATTTTTTCGAAATTCAAAAATCGCCCCCGTTAGTTTCTTCTTCACCCACTAAAGAAAATTTGGTGAAAATCGGTTGAAAACTGGCTGTTAGGTGTACCGGAAAAAAATGCAACGGCCGGCCGGCACCACAGACAAAGTTGAGGTAAAGATCAATTTTCGACTTGACCCTCCGGGGTCTGGAAGACCCTTCCCCAAAAACCAGACGTGGAGGGTAAAACAATAACTTCTTTAAGGAAGTTAAAAGTTAATCGCTGAGTGCTGATTGTTAAGTAAAACACCCGAAGTGGGATCGATAAGTTGGGCCTTATTTGAGTGAAAATTGGAAGGAATTTTACACTCATGAATAAAATAGAATCGGTTTTAATTTGGAAAGACTCCTTATACCTTTGAGGGGAGGGCGAAAATTGAACTTCTCAAAATATTTCGCTCAAGTTAATTTTCGACGTTGGAAAGGTTACGAAGGTGCGAGAGGGGGGTGGATGATAGTTGGAATTAAAATGCGTATAATTTCGTTGGTTTCTGACTATGTTGGGCAGGTGTTGAGGCAGTTAGCATAACAAGAAGATAAGGGGGTGGGGAATTTCCCAAGGGTAGTCTCGTCCTTCCCCTAATGAACTGGTATACTTGCATGCTACACTAACAGCTCGAGCCTAATCTTCGACCTTTACCTTTTTTTCGTCCAATTAATTTTGTTTTGAATATAAACTCTTTAATTTTGAATATTGAATAAATTGTAACCCAAACAAAGGAAGAATGTGAGGCACGTACGCAAGCAAACTGTTTCCATTAGATCTGGCTTTTATAAAGAAACCACAAAACCCTTAAGGTGGTTACCCTGTTCTTTGAGTAGATTCACGACGTGTGTGAGTAGTTGAGAGAGATGTGGAGAAAAAGGGAGGGGAGGGGGTTAATAGCATTGTCAGAAGGGGCCCTCATTTGGTCCCAAATTGTTTACCGCGTCAATCCTCACGTTGTCTCCCCATTGTTTTCCTGAATTCACCCAATTAGGGAACTCGTTACCAGGAATATTCAGCGGGGAGGGCCGCTTACTTCCTCCTCCGCATACCCAATCAGGCAACACCTAACTCTGATTGCCTTTTATTATGTGAGAAGCCGGCAACTAGTGATTGTCGAGGACAAATTTACTTAGTTGTCGGCGTCGGCGATGGGAGGCACAAAGCCGTCGTCCTTTTAATCTCGAGGATTCCATCCAGATGTCATAATCGACTCAATGCACGTACCCACCTAATCTCTTTTTAGGTCAGGCTTTTTTTTTTCGGCATGGATTTTAGCTTCTTAGCTGCTCAGGGCTTCATCTAGGAAAGCGGTAGCGTTCCGCCCCGCCAAGCAAAAACCGCCGAAAGCGCAAAAAGTACGAACGGTACCAAGTGCGTGCTTACTTCACGTATCTGGATCTCAGCTCCCTGTTCACCGATCGACTTAAAATTTTATACAGGTCTTTTCTGATTTGATATGAGTAAATGCTGAAAATTTCAAGTCGATCGGTATACAGGGTGTTGAGATATACAACTCTGAAAACCCGGTTTTTCGCCTTTGGCGTGTTCTTCTTCTTCTTCTTCCTGTTCAGTTAGCCAGGGCTACAGCCTCTCCTAGTGCACCGATTGACTTGAAATTTTGCGCACAACTTCCTTTTAACTTTCGCCAGTGCCTTTAGAAGGATTTTACCCATTTATCTGACACCCCCCCCCCCCCAAATAATATCAACTGTCATATAAATATAAAATGATATCAACTTCCTCTCCCTCCGATGTACACTGTAGAGAAAGAGGAGGGATGAAGCGCCCGTACTCCCGTTTTAAAAGCTCCCCTTGGCGGCGTCGCGAAATGCTTTTATCAGGGATAACATAGTTAAAAAAAAAAAAAATAACAGAATATTGAAGGAAAAAGCCCCACGAAGAGTCAGTAAAAAAGCATCTTTTCAGGGATTTTAGGGATTTCAAACCTATCTTATAACATAGCATCTAACAAGTAGTCACTGATTCATATACTACTCACCTGTAAACAAGCATTTCGCGATACCGCCAAGGGGATCTTTGAAAACGGGAGCTTCATCTCTCCTCTTTTTCTACAGTGTACATCGGAGGGAGGGGAAGTAGTAGTCATAACTTTTTTTGGCTGCTGTAGGAGGGTTTTTGAGAGGAGGAGTTTTTTACACGTCTCCCTTGGTCGTAAGATCTATAAAAACGAGCATAAATCTGGGGTTTTCTCGGGAGAAAGACCGTGAAAAACGCTAGTAGAAGACTGCTTGGATATTATTTTATAAAATAATATTTTCCAGTGATTATTTTTGTTCTGTACATACCGTGCAAAAGGAGGGATTTTCGAGTGTAAACCATTTCAAGCTTTTTTATACTTTTCTGTAGTTCAAACGTTTTCTCAAAAAGTTAGTGAAAAAAAATTTCTGTTCATGAGTCTTTTTGATCTTCCCCTTTTATCACTGAGGAAAAAAAAAGTAGCGGTCAAGTGAGAAGCGTTATATTTAAATTGTCATTTCTCTTTCTCTTTTACGAGGCTTTCGGACTAAAAGTCGGGGGGCTTTGTGGACAGGTAGAATCGTCACGGGCTGTTGACGAAGCTTTTGTGCCATGTGTATTTAATTATGTTAGGTGAACGACAGCTGTGTTTTAAGGCCCTAAGGGTATCACTTCCGCCATGACATGTGTTCCCAGTGTCACTCTTCTTGTAAACATACCATTTGACCCTTTCTGTTTTTACTTTGTGCTGAAGAAATTTCCTTTTGTTTAAACTGCGAAAACAAAAATCGTTTAAATAAATCTATTGTTTAGTGAGCAGTAAAACAAGGAAAATGGGTTTTACATGAGAGGATTTTACCTTTGTACGCTTTCCGTAAAACCTACCTTTTCTAGAAAGTCGAGTATGGCACTTCATTGTTGAGAGGTATCCCCTTCTCCCGAAAAACGTGGAGCGCCTGTGAAAAGCGGAATTACGTTGTAAATAGGCTGAAAGGCTTAATCTTCAAGCACCATTGTTTGAGCCCTTTCTAGATGGGGAAACAGTGTAGGAACCGGAGATTTGCATAAATAAGGTATGAATTGTGACTTAAGTCCAGAAGAGGGCATACGGACAATTGTGAGTAAATTAACGTTTGCGTTGAGGTCAGAATGGGCCTTAATCTTGCCTTTTTTTTCACCCCCAACTATGCATAAAAGATCCCCTCCACAAAGGGTTTTTGTCCTAAAAATATTTGCATAAAAATAATTAATGATTCTATTATTAATATTTAAAAAAAATGTAACTCAAAAAAATATGAGTGTTTTTCTTTTTTTGAGGCTTAGGTAGACGGTGAGGATCAGGGAGATTTTTCCCTTAGTTGGATTGAAGAACCAAACCTAGCCATCAAAAACCTCCTCGCAAAAATCCTTCAAAATCAGCCAGATAAAGTTATTATTACTTCCCCGCCCTCCGACGTCAACTGTAGAGATGAAGCGGCCGTGATCCCGTTTTCTAAGCTCCCCTTGGCGGCATCGCGAAATGCTTTTTATCAGGGATAACTACTGTTAACACAGAAGAAAAATAACAGATTATTGAAGGAGGAAGCGCAGCGAAGAACTTGCAAACAAGCATCTTTTCAGGGAATTTAAGGAAGACTGATCGATAACATAGCATCTAACTATTCAGGAATCACTGATTAATATTACACTACAAGGTGCACTAAGAGAAGCTGTAGTCCTGGCTTGCTGAATTCCGTATTCGGTCGTTTAGTCAAATTAAATTACAATTTTCAACACAACAATTAACTATAAATATAGTTTATATTAAGGAAAGAGTTATATATAGTTGGAATAGCGTTAATTTAATAATAAATTGTTTAATCGAACTTTAATGGTTGGTTAATTTGATGCATAAGAAAACTAGCTTTTTAATAGAAGAAGAAAAAAAAGAAGTAGCTTTTGAAGAAGAACAATACTAGAATATAATATAATGTAATTTAATGTATTATTTATTGATTTTAAAATAATTATTGCGTATTTTATAAATTATTAACGGTATAATATCCTATATTTGATAATAAAAAAGTCACAAAAGCTCACAACACAATAGAATGCACGCGCGGTAAAACAACAAGTTTGTCGAGTCGGTAAAGTGATAAACCTATAAAATACCTTCCCCTTTTTTCGATAATTCCCGCTAAAATCGCAAAAATAATCGATTTATTTAGTTATTCGATAGATAGTAAGTGGTGACATGAAAAACGAAACAAGAACGGCTGCAAGTTTAGTGACTAACTGAGTAAGGTACTAGCAAGTCGATGGATAGAGGAAAACAAAAACCGGACTCCTCTCTTCGCAGTCAATTTCTATTCTTCACCGTGCACTGCTGAAGTGGTTAAGATTAAGGCTAACTTCAATTGGTATACTTAAATTGCTTGCCCACTCAGCGGCGTCGCTAGAACACTGGGGACCCTGGTTATATGGTTCCAAATGCTCTTCAGAGCCCCCCCCCCCCCCCTCATTTTTCTTAAAAGAAAGTTAATGTTATACCCTCGACAGACGGTCTTACGGATCCTGTATTTGTCGATCCTGTGGTAACAACCGCCCCCATTATTTTCGTGGGGCCCGCAGGTTCAACAGACCACCGCAATAGCGACCGCAGCTCCCACTTATCGCTAATATTTAACGTATTACATCATGTTCATAAAATTAATTTTTAAAATGATTTTTTCTTATGTGTAATAACCGAAGAGCATAATTCATCGAAACGTTATTAAACTGAGCTTGGGACGCTTCCGCAGCCTCCGTCCTTTCGCTTTTCAACGTTTGAACTTGTAATAATTTTATTAAGTGAGCTTCTCACGCAAGTCCTACCTCATTAGGTTTGCATTTCATTTTTTTTTCTGTTCAAGAATTTATTATCTTGGAAAGAATTCGCCTTTGATTTGTTTCTCCGCCCTTGCCTTTTCGATTAGTGGTTTATTAAAACAGTAATAGGCCAAGTCATGGGCTTTGATTTAGGTGGGATAAGCGTTCTTATAGCTTTGCTTTTTTCCTTATATGTCGGGACAATTGACGATTTTTAACCAAGCTGCATTGGAATCCTTGTCTAACTTGGGTCCTGCTGCCAAGTAGGGTTTTTGGGTTTGGTAAGAAATATTCAAACGAAGCCATTTGTCTTAGATGTAAAAATGATCCTTTTCAGTCGGTTCCCATCCTTGCAAGGCGTTTATCTTTCACCGGTATGAAAAAGCATAAAAAAAAGTTGTTGTTCCCTGGACGACCGTCCGAAATATTCCCGCTCCATGGTGCCGATGTAATAATCATAAGATGGAAAACATGGGTTTACGAGTTCGAAGGAAAAAGAAAAACGTGCCCCTTTTTTTTTTCCTCTTGTTTTATAGTCAGTTTTTCCTCTCGCTTCACCTATGTCCTTTTTATTAATTCAATGAGCAGAAGACATTTTATTATTCATTCGCGGAGGTCCGGTCCCAACGCGAGTCTTCTTTATGATCTTCGGCCACTTGCATTAGAAATTTTTAGTATAATCCGACGCTAACGTTTTACAACCTAAGGGAAAATACAACCCGGAGTTTTAGAGCATAAATTTTTTTTTTTCTGTTTGCATGGTGATAAAATTATTACTATTTTATTTGGATGAAATTTCGCGTTCTGGAGCTTTGGATAATTCTAATGTTGGAAGAGTCGTATATCCTTCGATGATTTATAATCTGACCGCAGATGAAGGAAAGCTGTTTCGATTATTGCGGGAGGGGAGTCGGGCGTTTAACGTCTTAAGCGTGGGAGGACGCCGGACGTCGCGGTTATCGAAGGTGGTAACCCAACACTTAGAAGCCATGAATCAAAAAAAGATCGAGCACTCCAGACCGCAAGCCCTCTGGCAGTTTCACGGCCTCGTGTCATTACTCCACATCAATCCTTCGACCGTGTAAACAGCCACGAGCCCCTACGACCTCTCCCCTTCAATCCTTCGAAAACGGCTTTCTTCAATTTGTTCTCTCTTGAAAAAACACAAGCAGTTTTTATGACGCTCTTTCCTACAATGTTTTGACTTTCTTATATCTTTTTAAACTCCACTCTCCCGTCTCCAGCAATTTTTAAAATGGCTCAACCGTAATTGTAGTATTAGGTCGATAATCATACGAATCAAAAAAGCCAGATTCTTACTTTAATTGACTGAGCACAGAGGTTTTAAGAAACTCCGTTTTCTCTAGAATTCGCCTCAGTTCTGCATACCAAAAATTTGAAACTCTAATCTTCTTGAGGTAAACTCGAGGAAGTTTGCGAATTGGCTTATTATAACTGCTGAAAATTCCTCTTTTTACCCGTTTTCTACCCCATTTTAACTTCCTTAAAGAAGTTATTGTGATACCCTCCACGTCAGGTTTTCGGAAAGGGTCTTCTAGACCCCGGAGGGTCAAATCGAAAATCTTTACCTATCTAACTTTGTCTGTGGTTCCGGCCGGCCGTAGCATTTTTCCGGAACACTTTACAGCCACAATTTTCAACCGATTTTTACCAAATTTTCCTTAGAAGGTGAACAAGAAATAACGAGGGCGATTTTTGAATTTCGAAAAAATGGCGAAGATATGTATGTTTGAAATTTTAAAAACTGCGCTGCGGCCGAACCGTTGGTCCTATTTTCACCAAATTTTCACCAAATACTCTTTCTATTTTTCACGAAAGTTTGGTGTAATAAAAAAAAAATTTTTTTTAGTTGGGAGAAATTTGATACTTCCACCCTTTGCGAGAGAGGCATCCCTTGGGCAGAAAGCCCATTTTTCTACCTCGATACTTTTTTTAAAAAGAAACTGAAAATTTTCAAAATTTTTACGAAAGTTTGGTGTAATAAAAAAAAAATTTTTTTTTTTTAGTTGGGAGAAATTTGATACTTCCACCCTTTGCGAGAGAGGCATCCCTTGGGCAGAGCCCATTATTTCTACCTCGATACTTAAAAAAAGAAACTGAAAATTTTTCAAAAAAAAAAAATCGAAAAACCTACTTTGATAATTTTTTGACGAAAAAAATGGAAAATAATATAACTTAAAATAAAAATGTGGAAATTTTACGAAAACCAAAAAACAAAATTTTAAAAATAACTTTAAAAAGTTGAAAAAAAAATTTGTCTAAATACTAGAAATTATTCTTTCTTCCCCTCCTTCTGTACTTCCCCCTCCTTGAACTTCCCCTCCTTTATACTTCTCCCCTCCTTAAACTTCCCCCTTCTTTATTGTTTCTTCTCTTTAAGGAAGTTTACGTTGGAAGCTCTTCAAACTAGTACTTTTGAAAGAAACACCCTTTTTTGGGCGCTTTTTACTGTTTACGGAAATTTAAGTTAAAAAAATCCTTCTAACGCTTTCTAACTCCCGAGTGTTATTGTAGATGGTTATTCTTATTATCTTGCCACCTGTCTATCTACATCTACAGAGATTCTGATCGATGAAATTACGCCTAGTGTATTAGCCCTAGGGTAGCGAGTACGAAAAGGAGGTTGATTCTAAGTCAGTTCAAAAAAATGTTCAAGTCAAAGGTTACGAAGGGCAATAAGACGCATGTCGGGTCATAAAAGTCTTCTTGCTTCAGACTCAAAGCATAAATTTAAGAAAAAGATAATAACCGACTACATTGTTCAAAGACAAGTGAAGCCCTTTTAAGCGAAACCCTTCCTTATTATTATCCTTTTACTGACCATAAATTAGAGAGAGATTTTTCTTCTAATACATCGGACGTTTAAAATGATTTTGAGAATATATCGACGTACCATGCGGGTTGAATAATTAAAAACTAGTTGAGGTTTTTGACTTAAAAATGATTCTGTATATTCAGGAATAATCTTGGTCGTAAAATAGAAAAGTTAGTGAGCTATAAAAGTCTCGGAACCCGTTTGAGGATTTTTTTTGTCTCCCCCATTCCTGAGAAGGGGGATTCTGGGTGTCGAAGAACTGGATTTTCATGTCAACAATTTTAAAAACATGAAACAAACTTTTTTTTTTGTTAAATAAAAATGACAAATCTATTGATTTGAGGCTTCGGATGCCGGATAGGATCATCCCTCATTCCCACCATTTGTCACCTATTGTCCCGGATCACACCCAATTAGCCACCCCTTGGGGGCCGCCTTTTTGAAACATTAAACGCTTTCGGGAGGAAGAAAAATAGGGGGAGTGCGAGGAGTATGAGGAATTAATTTTTTCCTCAATGGACAGCTTTTCAATCGAAATCGGTTTCGCATTAAAATTAAGTCAAGTGGTAATAATTATAATTAATTTTCACTATCTATTTTCTAGTTTTCTACCCAGTATAATTCTTAAAGGAAAAAAGATTTACCTACATAGATTCTCTTCCAAAATCTTGGGTGGGAATATGAATATGAAATCAGAGGACATTGAGGATTTGTCAGTTTTTGAAGTCCATAATAGCTTTGTTCCAACCGCAGTTTGAAACTCTGGAGCATGCAGAGGAGACGTCAAATTAGACGTCAGATGACTCTAATTTGACGTGCAAATCCTTCTGCGCATGCTCCAGGAGTTTTCAAACTGCGGTTGGAACAAAGCTATTGTTATGAATTTCGCTCTCCGCACCCCTTAGTTAGGTGCAGTAGTGCAGAATAAAAATTTTATATACGTTTTTTTTTGTTTTGAAATGATATGGCACCTTGGGAAGTGATGTAAAAAAAAAATGCTTGAATTTATTAAAAATTAACCATTTTCGGTGTAGAATTTCCGTTTTCCCGAGATAAAACAGAAAAATTTCGAATAAGGGGAAAAAAAATCATTTTGAAAACTAAAAGCAGATCATTTTTAAAAATGTAGTGCCGCAAAAGTTGGATTGAGCTATTTTTAATTTATTTTCATTTTTTCGAAATCAGCAAACAGTAAACCCGGATTTTGCCTCAGTTTTGCTTACCATAATTTTGAAACTCCACATTTCTTGCAGTTTTAGGAGAACTCGAAGAATTTTGTGATTAAAATTGTTTAAAAAAACCTCTTTTTACCAGTTTTTTGGCCCATTTTTTGGGAAAAAACACCCTTTTTTTTGGCGCTTTTTACTGTTCCACGTCCACCCCTCGAAATTTAAGTTTAGTGGTGTAAGAAAAAATGCTTGAAATTATTAAAAATAACCATTTTCGGTGTAGAATTTCCCGAGATGGAAAACAGGGGAAATTTCGAATCAAGGGGGAAAAAAATAATTTTGAAAACTAAATCGGATCATTTTTAAAAGAGCTAGTAGTGCCGCAAAAGTTGGATTGAGTTACTTTTTTTTGAAATCAGAAAACGGCCTTTATAAGCCTTTTTAGTGGTGGGGTTCCGTCAAAATAAAAAGGTTTCTAACGGTAAACCACATTTTGTGACAATTACTTTTCGGTCGAAACAGGTAGTCGAGTTGACACCTCCTGTAGCTAATTCTTACCCTTTTCTCGACATCTACACTAACCGAACGTTTTCGTTTCCCTCCTTTTGTTTGCACGCAAAAATCACAAAAAAAAAGATCTTTCGTGTCTACCAAAATATAATTTTTTTTTTTGAAATTTTGAATTTTATTAAACCTGTGGAGAGATAAAAAAAATTAAATTTATCAGACAGGAAAAATATTCATTGTTGGAGGCAAAATTATTTAAAATTATCCCGAGGTTGTAATGTAGGGTTCAAATTTTTTTTACATCAATATATTAAATTTTCAAGGTTTTTGTTATATAAAGATTAGGAAATTCAACAATGGAAGTTGGGAAAAACATCGATTTTTCAATTTTGAAGGATAGGAATATTAAAGGTGAAACTCACAGTTCGTATTATTAATAAATTAAATATTTAATGGAATTCTAAAATAGAAAAGGGCATAAATAATAGAGTCGATTTGACAGTGTGTCTTGGGGTCTCGAAGTCTCTGGGGTTTGGAAGGGGGTGAGAGGTTTTTAAGTAGGAGGTCAAGAGTGCACCAGGTCTATATTTGGAGGGGGTGGAAAACGAATTTGAACGTCGGTTGATCGATGTCGAAAAGTAAGCGATAATGAGTGGACTAGGACTAATTATAGGTGGAAAGTGTGGCGTCCAATGGGGTCGTGCTAGGAGGCGCTTGGAGGGACCCGCCCCCGGCGGCGGGGCGCAAGACGTTCCGCCTCCCTTTCCGAATGTTTAGTAACGAGGGTCGACCGTATGGTAACGCCACAGTTGGGGTCGTGCTAGGAGGCGCTTGGAGGGACCCGCCTCCCGGCGGCGGGGCGCAAGACGTTCCGCCTCCCTTTCCGAATGTTTAGTAACGAGGGTCGACCGTATGGTAACGCCACAGTCGTGCATTCAACCGCCTTTTCAATTTCCCCCACCACTTGGCTCAGTCGCTGTCGAGTCTTTGCCCGGCAAGGAACTCCGCTCTTTTTCCTCCCTCGACGTTTTCAGTTGATCGCGTCGTTTACTGTGCTCGACCCTTCGTCTCGATTTTTTTTTTCTCCGCCTACTCAAGAAGAAAAAATGCTCGACCCTTCGTCTCGATTTTTTTTTTCTCCGCCTACTCAAGAAAGAAAAAAAGTGTCGTGTTTTTTATTTATTATTTTTCAAGTGTACGAAAACCGTCGCTTTTTCGACTCGCTCATTCCGGAGGGGCTTCGGGAAGAAAATTCTCTTTCGAACCAGTCTTCAAGGAGAACCAGTCCTCCCCACTTTGCGACACTACGACTTCCTTGTCATGGACTAAAAAACCAAGTTCCGACAAAACAATCAAGAAGCTCTTTTTAATAAAAAGCATCGTCACAAATTAGAAAAAATCAAGTTTCTCAGTTTAAAAAACGGCTCTCACCGACGCTTTCTCTTCTAACGAATTATTAAATTAAAATTTAATTATAATTTACAACTAAAAATGATGTGTGGAGTGCAGGAAGGGTGGGTGTAAACTAATTGTGTTCCGCTGATTGATGTCCACTAACGTTTTACCTCTGTCTCGCTCTTACCCTCATCCCCACCCACAAAACCCCTTAAGTGCCCCCTCTTTTCGTCTACAACTCCCAGAGTTTCAGGGACACCAAACTTTGGATTTTCATTGGAAAAAACTTCTGTTTACTTTAAAAATCGCTTTATTGACAACTTGAAATCGTGAAAAATATAAATACGTTTTTCAATTGCCTTAAAAACGATTTTCAGAAGAATTTCTCTCTGCAATTTTTCAAGGCTCCCCTAAGCTTAAAATACTGTGGAGCACGCAAAAACTATTAAATATAGAACACATTTCTTTAAAAAAAGAATCGAAAGAAATAAGATAAATTTTTTAAAAAATATTTGTCATTTTTTATTCTCAAAACAAACGATTTTCACGCTTCCATTCGTATGAATAAAATTATTTACTTGTAATACCGAGATTCGCGGTTTGAATTTTTAGAAATATTTTTTACCTCTTTTTTCAATTTAAAAATTCTTAAATTTCGTGGAGTCTAATTTTTGCAAATCTAAATATTTTTAAACGCTTGAAAGACGTTTTTTACGGTTATAAATAAAAATTTTGAATTGACATTTCACATAAAAATCTTCTTTTTCCATGTTTAACTTCCTCCAAAGGTCTTTAGATTCGCGAATTTTATTTTTTTTTATTTTTTATAAGATAACTTCGGTTTTTGACATGTTAACGGTAAAAAAGGGTTTTCTAGGCCAAAAAAGCGATGAAATAGGCCAAAAATCCGCGAAAAAAGAAGGTTTCTACGACGAAAAACGAAAAACTGCCTTAAGGCCTAGAAAAACTTCCAGATATCCGATAAATCGAGAAAATTAAAGACTCAAGATGACGCTGACAATTTTTTAAAGGGGTTTTAAGCTAAGAACCCAAAAAAACGGTGAAAAAAAGCAGAATCCATAACTTTTTTGTTCCTATTTATGTAAAAGTTTAAATCTTGAAAACGAGTACTCTCCGACTGAAAAATTGTTTTAAAACTCCCTTGTAGACCTAGTGTTTGATGTGCTTTCCTCCCAAATCCAACCAAATAGACCCGATTTCAACGAAAAAATAGCCTTTCCTTTAAAGTCAAATAAATAAACCTTTCCTTTTTATTCCAAAATTCCGTTTGAACTCATTTTTATTTATTTTTTTCTTCACGTTTTGTCTTCTTTGGTGGCTCTTATGAGACTTTTTTCCGCAATCAAACGGGTAAGAAATTTTTTTTTCAATGAAAGGTGCTATTTTTAATGAAAATGGCTATATTTTGTAAGTACCCTTTATTAGAAAAACCAATTATTTCATAATGGAATATTTTTTCTGTAAGAATAAAAAAAGTTAATGAAGAATCCACCGGATATCATAATTTAAGTACTTTCGCAAGAAAAGACGTAGATGGTCTATAAAAAACGTAAAGTAAAAAAAATCCATTTAATTCGACTTCCTAATATTTTTGTTAACAATAGTCCGTCGTAGCGTCACGTTAATTGAGTTGGAAAAGTTAATAATTTTAATCTTCACGTCGTGGTTAAAAGGAAATTAAATCTCTAAATTAAAACCGAGAGGAAGATAAAATTGCTCAGCCCTCCTTGCCCGTTCCCTTATTCGGGGCGAGAGCCTAGGTTCCCTTTATTTGCTCTATCGACCCCTCTAATTGAAAAGCGGTGATGGGAAAGTGGAAGCACCCTTTTCTGTCCTCTGATTCTTTTTATAACACATTTGAAGATTCTGGGCCTTTTTACTTACTGTAAAACGCTAAACTTAAGATAAGCCCTTCAACAAAAAAGCTCAATATTTTGGAACACTGCCGCCTTTAATAAAACCCCCGTTATACCGATGTGATATCCTACAATATTAGACGGAAAGTTGATATTGGATGTAAGAATGCAAGGGGTAGAATATTGGAGTGGGAATGATTGATATAGCCCGGAGGAAGGGCCCCTCTCATATTTGTAGTGATTTATTCACAGATAAGATCCCCATCAAGAAAGCCTCATAAAACAGGAGGTCCAATAGAAGTAAAAAAAGAGGGATAAGAAATACGCTCCGGCATTTCTCGAAAGGCAATAAAACGGCTTGGATAATGTTCTTTTAAAATTGCTCTACCGGATACTTGATCTGGTGTCCCTTAGGACCGATACATGCCAATTTATCCCGCCCTAGCCGGCAAAATATAAACGCTTTTTTTTTCTCTTTCTTCTCGGATCTAATCTTGAGTCACGTCGGGTTTATGCTCAATTAACCAGTTCTCTGATCCCTTCGACTTCATTAGGAATGTCTGGGAGACGGACATAAAATACACGTTTATTACAAAATCAAGCCTAAACAGGATTCAATGAAGGGGGGATTGATTGATAAAGTATTCCTGTTGAAAGGAAAAAAAAAGGTGACTGAAAATAAGTCCGCGTTTTGTGGCTTGAAAAGCAAAAAAGATGGAGAGGAGACAGAAAGCGGAGAAAATGTACACTTTACGTTTGGATACAAATATCTCAAAAGCTGCTAAAGTTAGAGAAAAAATAAGGTAGACACTTTTGAAGCGCCTTTAAAACAGCTTTCTAATGATTGTTTTATTATTAAAATCGGTCCAGCCGTTTACGAGATATCAGAGCTTTAAGTTAAAGTTGGGAAACCTTCTTTTGTAGGAAACGTACCTACGCTTAACGTTTGGATAAAAATATCTTAAAAACTGTTAGATTAAGAGGAACAATAATGTAGACAATTTTGAAGCGCCTTTAAAACAGCTTTCCAATGATTGTTTTATTATTAAAATCGGTCCAGCCGTTTACGAGATATCAGAGCTTTAAGTTAAAGTAGGGAAACCTTTACTCTTTCGGAGGAAATGTACACTTTACGATTGAATACAAATATCTGAAAAACTTTTAGATTTAGAGGAACAATAATGTAGACAATTTTGAAGCGCCTTTAAAACAGCTTTCCAATGATAGTTCTATTATTAAAATCGGTCCAGCCGTTTACGAGATATCTAAGCTTTAAGTTAAAGTAAGGAAACCTTCGCCCTTCAGTCAGTGAAAACCTTCACACGTTTGTATCACTAACGACTAAATAAGTCTGCGTTTTGTGGCTAAAGTATTCTTTTGTCACTTTTTTGAATAAACAAGAAGCTAAACGTAAATAAAAAGGCGGAATAAAAGGGAGGGGATAAGGAAGGGAGTAATGATGGAGGAAATTATAACAAGAGGGTTGAAAACGCGGAAGGGTAGAGAGGTAATCACGGTCGGAAATGTTTTTCACCTTTGCTGAGTTTTCAAAAAGGATTGGATTTTAAAGGAATTAAATTTTAAATAATAAAGCCCTGCCTCAGAACATTAAATTAGCCTTTCTACCTCGCGAGATCCGAGATCCTCAACCAAGGTTTACGCAGTTATGAATAATGAGTTAGATTCCATTACCTAAACGATACCACTCCACCAGCGGTCTCTCGGACTTAAGCCCCGAGTAATTATGCAGAAAGCCATTAGGTAATTAAAAAACTAAGAAATTGTTTTAAAACTTTCCTCGAGTCCCTACCCCCCTTCTTACAGAAGCTTTTAACTGAACCGGGGGATATTTTATTCTTAGATGAAGATTGCCAAGTGCTAATGGCGGAGGATGATTACATGGGGCTAATGCAACCCTGCTGGTCTTTCTATTCACAAAAGTTGATTAATCTAAAAAGCTCCCCCCTTCTCTTTTCCTACTCAAAACCCCATCAGTATCAGCTATCTTTTTCTTTTTTTTTAAAATAGGTAGCCAATTTCAACAGTCATTATTTCAATTTCTGATGCAGAACGACTTATTAAACGGCGCCACGAAAACAAGCAGTAATTTTTAACATAATTAAAACAATCGAACCTAACTGAATAGTGTTTATGGCGAAACTTTATTTTCAACTTCCGCTCCGAGTCAGTACGATGGTTAACTAACAGCTTTTACTGAAAGAGCGAGTTTAGACAATTAAAGCCGCCTCTCTGGTTAACCTACCCCTTGCAAAGTCACCCAAAATGAGCCCGAACATCCCAAATTTCTCCCTAGTATTTGGCTACCAATCATCGTTTTGGTATGAAAGGTCAAAAAATCAAAGGAGGGTATTTCAATAACTTCTCTTCGCGTTCTATTTTGAAGAGCTTCCAACGAAAACTTCCTTAAAGAGAAGAAACAACAAGGAGGGGGAAGTATTAAGGAGGGGTAAGCATAAAGGAGGGGAAGTATACTTAATTTCAGGTATTTTTTTCCTTTTTTATTCGAAAAAAAATTTCCAAGTTATTTTTCCATTTGATTAATTTTGCTTTGTTTTTTTTGTCAAAAAATTTTCTAATCCCCCCTTCCCCTCCCCCCTAAAAAATTCAGTTTTTTTTTCGACAAATTTTCTAAGTTTTTTAAATTTTTTTAAGTCTCAAGGTAGAAATAGTGGGCTTTTTGCCCAAGGGATGTCACTCTCGCGAAGGGTGAAAGCACCAAATTTCTCCCTACTAAAAAAAATATAATTTTTTTGATATTTTCTTTTTTTTTCCACCAAAAATTTGTAAAACTTATAAGGAGTATTTGGTGAAAATCGGACCAACAATTTTACACTTTCAAACGTGCATATCTGCCATTTTTTCGAAATTCAAAAATCGCCCTCGTTACATTCTTGATCACCTTCTAAGAAAGATAGTGAGAAAATTTGGTGAAAATCGTTTCAAAACTGTTGCCGTGAAAACTTCCGGAAAAATGCTACGGCCGGCCGGAACCGCAGACAAAGTTGAGATCGGGGAATACCCTTCCCCAAAAACTCGACGTGGAGAGTATCTCAATAACTTCTTTAAGGTTAAAAGGTTGATGGCGCTTTTAGAGTTCACATGCTCAAAATCGTAAATAAAATACCGGATGTCGGTCGTTCGATGTAAAATCTCTTTCTTAAAAACGTTGGTTTTTAGGCTCGAATTATCCATTTGAAAAGCGAAGAGGAATACTAGTTTTACTACTTTTAAAGGAATTTATTATGGGTTTCAAATTGCCCTCTAATTACCATAGATTTAAAAAGAAGGAATTATCCCAGGTAAAAATGGTCCATAATAGACGTTCCTGTTTGAAACGGAGGATGGGA
The DNA here is from genome assembly GCA_014119065.1 of Orius insidiosus. NCBI lineage: Eukaryota > Metazoa > Arthropoda > Insecta > Hemiptera > Anthocoridae > Orius > Orius insidiosus. The sequence goes on along the minus strand of JACGAQ010000084.1, from coordinate 149,514 downwards.
GGGGGTGGATATTATGTTGTTTATCCCGCCGGTCTATCCAATTACGCGCCTCACGGACGGTTTACCGCAGAGTTTTGTCTTGTCAAGTTCTTTCAGTTCTGTCAATTCTCTCCCCCACCTCCTTCCCGGCTATTAGAGCGAACATTCCACCTATCCTCTCAATATATCGAACCTTTGAAAACTACCTGCCTCTTTTGTCCACTTTTCATTTGTATCCCACCATTAGCTTAACCATACCTGAGAAAGATCTCGGATGGTTTTTGACAAAGATTCAACAGTATAACGTTCAAAAAATGTTCAACTTTATTCAGTAATCCTTTTTTTTATAAATAAAAAGTGGGATTCGACAATGAAATGTCAAAAGTCCGTGTTGAATTGAGATAATGTCAACCCTTGAGTCGCCGATGGCTTTCTATCAAGGCAGATGCCATTCATACCTAATGTCCTTAAACCGAAAGGTATATCCTCTGTCTTTTTCACTTCAAAAAACATTTTATCTCTTAAAAAAAAGAAGTTACAAAAAAAGTGTTTTACAAGGTGTTGGATCCTAATCTGCTGTTTTTGTAGGTGTTTTACCGAGATAAGATAGTGGGGTCTCGGAGATGTTGGGGTGGTTGTGCCGCGTCGGTTGGAAAACGGAGGGTGGGTGGCTTAAACCCTCCCTTTACCTCATTCGCAATAAACCCACAGACTTTATTCACCCGAGTCGTCACGTTCTACCTCCACTGAATCATTTAAACAACGACCTTTCCACCAACATCACACTCTTTTATATTCAGACTGACTTGAGGGAAAAATCAGTAGGTATTGCTCTTACCCTCTTGGTCTCATTCTTAAGAAATTTCTTATTAAGTAAATCCCTAAGAAAGAAAAAACTTTACGATTTATTCCTCCTCTTTGACAAAAAAGTCTTCACAGTGTGATAACAGCGGATATCATTAGGGATTGGACCAATGAAGTTGATGAGATATTGAAACTCCTGAATCATGCGCAGAAGAGTTTGCACGGCCAAATTCAACGTCATATGACTTCAGATTTGACGGAGAAACGGTTTAGACGACGTCTAATTTGACGTTGTAATTTGCGCATGCTCCCGGAGTTACTAACCAGTTTGAAACTGCGAACAAAGCTATTAGTCGATATCTGAAGCGAAGGACGGTTTTAGAAGATATGAAGAAGGGTCTTCCAGACCCCGGAAGGTCAAATCGTATGATCTTCACCGATGTCAACTTCGTCTGTGGTTCCGCCCGGCCGTAGCATTTTCACACACTTCATGCCCACAGTTTGGAAACGATTTTCACCAAATTTTCACACAATCTTCCTTAGTGGGTGAAGAAGAATGTAACGAGGGCGATTTTTGAATTTCGAAAAAATGGCGGAGATAATTGAGGCGCTCCGGGTACGAAGGGCGAACTCGACATCGGAGAAATTTTTTTAACTTCCTTAAAGAAGTTATTGTGATACCCTCGACGTCGGGTTTTTTGGGAAGGGTCTTCCAGTTTTTTTTTCATTTTCAGATTTTAGACCTCTTGGTGAATACACCCATATAATTTTTATGTTGAGTTCGCCATTTTTTCCCCTTTAAATACGTAAAAACCGAAACTTTAAAATGCGAATATCTCGAAACTACGTTTTGTCGAGTTCGCCCTTCGTACCCGGAGCGCCTCATATGACAGTTTGAAATTTAAAAAAATTAGCTGCGGCCAAAAAATTAGTTGGACCGATTTTCACCAAATTTTCACCTAATACTCCCGATAGTTTTTACGAGATTTTGGTGGAATAAAAAAATGTTCTTTTTTTTTGTTTTTTAGTAGGGAGAAATTAGACACTTCCACACGTTACGAGAGGGACCTCCCTAAGGCCAAAGTCCCATTATTTCTTCCTTAAAACTTAAAATTTTTTTGAAAAAAAAAAAAAAAAATGGAAAAAAAACTCCTTAAACTCCTCTCCCTTATACTTCCCCCTCTTTTATTCTTCCCCTACGTTATACTTCCCCCTCCTATATTGTTCCTTCTCTTTAAAGAAGTTCCCGTCGGGGCCAGCGGAAATTTGATTTCCCTTCAGCTTCCCTTAGAAGCCACTGCACCGCCCTAATTATTGTATTTTTCATTTTTCCTTATAGTTTTGACCTGATAAGTCAAAAGAAAGGTGTTCTTTAATAAAAGCAATTGAAATAATTGCGCAATTATAACTAGTTTTTGTTGAGGTAATAAGGTATGGATTGGCTTTTTAAAGCTCTATAGAGAAGCCGAAAAAAAAATTTTATATGGAAATAAATTATCAAAATTAAATGCCTCCGGGGGGTAGAATCTCTATTAATTTTATAAATTACCTTCATAAAATGAGATCACGAGATTTCATTTTTTTTATAACCAATAATTTGAAAAATCTTAGTTTCGATTAGATTCGGTAGGGGAAGGAAAAAAGGGGTATAAAACAAATAACTTTGTGAATGAGAAATTGTTAGGATCCGGGAATGAAATTTAATTAAAGTTGGAGAAAGAATAAATTGGATGTCAGGAGATGAAGAGGGGGGGAAAAGATTGGCTTTTATATTATAGCAGTTTGTTGTATTAAGGGAGGGAAATTTTCATTTCATAAAAGAAGTGAAAAAAACACGAAAATTTTCGTCTTTGATTCTGTCATTGAAGGTGATATGGTTTATTGTTGAGCAGTTCTGGGGGGTAATCCAGGGGGTGAAGTCCCGGGCCCTATTTAATCAAAGGCAATCTTCAAGCAATTGGAAAAGTTTTGCGTTAGTTCTGGAACAAGGGCAAATATTGCTCAATCAAACTAGAAGCCGGGGAGTATAGAACGGGAAAGGGGGGTGAAGGTGGAGGGGTTTATATGGACCCTGTTTTCAACTGTATCGATTCGACTCAGGAGCCAAGATGCAATATACTGCACCCCCTTTTTTTTTAAACTCATCAAGATATGAACAATGGGTTCGATTTAATAAAAGTTGAAGGGTTGACTATGAATTAAACCCCCACTCCTACCCCTTATGTAATTAATGGAATGTAGGCACGATACCACCTCGTTTTACGTTTCCCCCTCTCTTTCCGAATTTGCGTTTTATGTTAAATCTCCTGGTCTCCCCTCAAAGGTTTAATATTCATAAGAATTTTACATATTTTATAAAATGACATTGACAATCAGAATTAATTTTTTAGACGTTTTACCGAGGTTGATCAAGGGGAGAAGTTTGAGAACCAGAACCGTAACAATGGGAGCCGTTTTTGACCTTGGTTTGTCTCTCCTTTTTTTTTTTTTTCCTCCGCACAAAAACTGTCATGGTTTTAAATACCTTGAAAACTGTGAATCCCCCTCCAAGATTGTTTTAAAAATGTCTCAAATAATCCAGAATTTCTCGACTCCTTGAAAACTGTTAATTCCTCTCCAAGATCGTTTTTAAAATCGTCTCAAATAATCCAAATCTCTGGACACCTTGAAAACTGTTAATTCCTCTCCAAGATTATATTAAAAATCGTCTCAAATAATCCAGAATTTCTCGACACCTTGAAAACAACAGTTTTTGCTTGTTGTTGTTTGTTTTTGTTAATTGTTAACAGTTGTTTGTTTTTGTTAATTTCTCTCCAAGAGTGTTTTAAAATTGTCTCAAATAAACCAAAATCTTTCGACACCTTGAAAACTGTTAAATCCTCTCCAAGATTGTTCTAAAATCGTCTCAAATAATCCAAGATCTCGCGACACCTTGAAAACAACAGTTTTTTTGTTGTTGTTGTTGTTTGTTTTTGTTAATTGTTAACAGTTGTTTGTTTTTGTTAATTCCTCTCCAAGAGTGTTTTGAAATCGTCTCAAATAATCCAAGATCTCTCGACACCTTGAATACAACAGATTGTTTGTTGTTGTTTGTTTGTTTTTGTTTATTGTTAACAGTTGTTTGTTTTTGTTAATTCCTCTCCAAGATTGTTTTAAAATCGTCTCAAATAATCCAAGATCTCTCGACACCTTGAAAACAATAGTTTTTGTTTGTTGTGTGTTTTTTTTTGTTAATTGTTAACAGTTGTTGTTTTTTTGTTAATTCCTCTCCAAGAGTGTTTTAAAATCGTCTCAAATAATCCAAAATCTTTCGACACCTTGAAAACTGTTAAATCCTCTCCAAGATTGTTCTAAAATCGTCTCAAATAATCCAAGATCTCGCGACACCTTGAAAACAACAGTTTTTGTTTGTTTTTGTTAATTGTTAACAGTTGTTTGATTTTGTTAATTCCTCTCCAAGAGTGTTTTGAAATCGTCTCAAATAATCCAAGATCTCTCGACACCTTGAATACAACAGATTTGTTTGTTGTTGTTTGTTTGTTGTTGTTTGTTTGTTTTAGTTATTGTTAACAGTTGTTTGTTTTTGTTAATTCCTCTCCAAGATGTTTTAAAATCGTCTCAAATAATCCAAGATCTCTCGACACCTTGAATACAACAGATTTTTTGTTGTTGTTTGTTTGTTTTTGTTTATTGTTATCAGTTGTTTGTTTTTGTTAATTCCTCTCCAAGATTGTTTTAAAATCGTCTGAAATAATCCGAAATCTCTCGATACCTCGGAAATCATTCTTCTAAAGCCGAAAATTCTAATTCATTTGACAGGATGACTAATTTAGTTCAATTTTTGAGGTTTTTAAGGCAAAAGTACGGATGAAATAGCCAAAAATCTGATAGGGCTATTCTTGGCCAAAAAAAGAGGTTTTTCTCCTGAAAAACCCTAAAAAAAGGACGTTTTTCTGGATTTTTTGGCCCAAAAACTACCTTTTTTGGGGCTTTTTCTTACACCTTTTTTTAGGCACTCCCCTTACTGTGTAGTCCAGAAGTTCCAAATTTTACCGATTTTTTACCAATATCCACGATTTTTTGGACAAATTATTTTATACGATTCTTACTCCTTGAGTTCCGTCGTGCTAAACTCTTTTTTATATTTTTTTTGCAGAAGACAGCCCTTGTTAGTATAATTGCTCGGCATTATCTTTACGATTATGGCTAACGAACTTTTTCTTAACGTTAATCTTGAAAACTATCTATTTTTTAAGTAAGCAGCTTTGACCTAAAATGATAACCGCCGATTTTCGTCAAGCAAAAAACCATTTAAAAAATCGAACTGTTGCCAATCGTAAAGTCTATTTGTGAAAATTGAAATGTAAATACGATAAAAATGACAATCCCGTCATGTTTATATTAAAAATGTAATCCTTCTATTGACTCTCGATAAAAATATAAAAGAGTCAGTCGTAGGTGAGGATTTCCCTTGTGTACATTCATAATTATGGACGCGAGGTTCGAAAGTTGGTTAGAAAGCGCCATTTTTTACACACACTTGGCCAAATACAGGTAAAATTCGTTGTCGGATAAAATATACGTTTTATGGTGTCTAAGAATGTTGTTTTGAGGGGACGGTAACAGACTGGAATGCGGTCGCGTTCCGCTCGGTCGCTCGAAAAACGAGGTGGAACAAAAAATTCTAATCTGAAACCGTGTTTTACTTTCTTATTTTTTTTTATAGACCCATATTGAATTCTAAATCTTAAAAAAAATTTTTACTGCCTAAATTAAATTTTATTTTTATTTTTCAGGTGAGTGTCCTATCTTTTTGTGTGGTTTGAACAGTGAGTATGACATTTTCTGATTAGTTTTTAATTAAAATTTAGTGACGTAAACGCTTAAAAATTTTTTATTCATTACATTCTATTACGTACTTGGTCTCTAATATCCTTAATAAATTCAATTAGGGGGCTATTGAATATTCAGAGTTCACGCTTATTCGAGTTAAAAGCGAGTGAAAAAAAAGACAGGTTTTTAAGGTAGCATTGCGAGCAATTGAGGGACGTCGGGACCTTAATTTAATTACGATAGCTTCCGGGACTGTTCCGGTTTAACAGGTAACATCCTGCTATTAAGTCCACCTGTCTTTTTTTCTCTTTTTTTTTTTTTATTGCGCATTTTGTGGAAGATGAAGCCTCCCACGCGAGTTTCGGCCAATCAATAAGCAAAAAAGACGAGATACTTATCTCTTTCCTGTCGCTCCAACTTTTTGTTTTCACACTCAAGTTGTAGAAATCAATAAGACACTTAAAAAATTAACTTTTTAGTTCGATTTTTGAGATGAATGCCCTCTAAAAGGTTGTGTGAAGACGTCCATTGATGATGGAATGACTCGGCAGGAATTTGAGAAAGAAAAAAAAAAAAAGGAGGAGAGTCATTCATGGTCTCTTCTCAATCATGAGGGGGGTTTTCTTCTCCCATGTGAATTGTCCGAGGCGAACGTACTCCTTTAAAATCCGTTTCGGGCCTTTTTTGTCGACGTAGAGAAGGGGAAATAGACAACAAAAACCCGGGGAGTTGTGAAAGGGACAATTTTTCGAGTCCCAGACTGAGTGGCCTCGCTTGGAAAAAGGCCGTCGGGATCATCTCTTTTCCCTATCGAGCGGACGGTAATGGAGGGAGGGAGTGGAGAATGAAGAGAGGCAACAGGTGTCTACACCTTGCCCTACTGATCTCGGCAATTTTCGGGTGTCTCGGCTTGAACAAGGCTTTCCACCCTGACCTTTAACCCCACTTTATCCTAAACCGTTTACTCTCCCTCAATAAAACCATTTTATTAAATTCTTTCCTCTTTTTTTTCTATTCAAAAAACCAAGGAAAGAAAACTACCTGCCCACCGTCGAAGGCAATTAACTCAAGAGAAATCCTCCAGGTGTAAATTGTGTCGAAATGCCTCCTTATCTAAACAAGCCTCTTTCAATTTAAACACCTCAAAAATCCTAAATTCTTCACGTTTTTTCGTCCCAGGATTATTTCTCTGTCGCTTATGGGCTTTAGAGCTCTCTTTTATCCCGTTAATTGAATTGCCTCTTTTGTATGTGTAAACTAATTAACAGTGCCTGATAGATCGTAATGATTCTGTAATCAAGATCTGAGAGCGGCCTTATAGCCTTTAATCATTAATTACTCTATCCTATCCTAACTAAAATTTTATGGCTCTTCACTGATTAAATTGACAGCGGTCAATACCACTTTTCCTAATAAAAAACTTCCTAGAGGAAAATAACCTCGTGCAATCAGAGTTGCGGGAGGTAAATAATTAACCGGTCGTTATCAATCGGGGTTAATTTTTTTCCTCTCGCAAACGCTCGTTTGATAAGACAAGGTCTGCAGAGATCCTTAATTGCTCATCTGAGAGCCATAATGGAGAATTTTTAACTTCCTTAAATATGTCATTGTGATACCCTCCATGTCGGGTTCTTAGGGAAGGGTGTTCTAGATCCCGGAGGGTCAAATCGAATATTGATCTTCACCGATCTCAACTTTGTCTGTGGTACCGGCCGGCCGTACCATTTTTTTAAACACTTTACGGTAGTTTTGAACAATTTTCACCATTTTTCACTATCTTTCTTAGATGGTGAACAGAATGCAAAGAGGGCGATTTTTGAATTTCGTAAAAATGGCGGAGATATGTCTGTTTGGAATCTTAAAAACTGCGCTGCTGCCAAACCGTTGTTCCGATTTTCACCAATTTTACCAAATACTCCTTTTATTTTTTTACGAATTTTTGGTGTGATAATTTTTTTTAAATTTGGTGTTTTAGTAAGGAGAAATTTTATTCTTTCACCCGTTACGAGAGGCACATCTCTAGGCCAAAAAGCCCATTATTTCTACCTTGATACTTAGACAAATTTTTCGGGGGGGGGGGGGGGGGGATTAGAAAATTTTTTCGAGAAAAAAAGGAACAGAACAGCCAATTTTTCAAGAACATAAAAAATAAATGAAATTCGAGAAAAAAAAAAACTTAAAAACTTTTTGACGAAAAAATTAAAAAATAACTATGAAAATTTTCGGGGGAAAAAATTTAACAATTTGTCGAAAAACGCAAATAAAATTGGAAAAATATCTTTGAAAATTTGGCGAAAACAGAAAAAAAAAAAGAAAAATTTGTCTAAATGCTTTAAATTATTGTCCCACTCTTTTTGTACTTCCTTATCCTTATACACACTTCCCTCTATTTGAACTTCCCCTCCTTTATACTTCCCCTCCCTAAACTCTCCCCTCCGTTATACTTCCCCCTTTATATTGTTCCTTCTCTTTAAGAAAACACTTCCAACTAGTACTTAATGCCCAAAGAGTCAAGCCAAAAGACGCTTGTGCAATATAGACCCTAAATCGTTTCCATTAATTTATTTGATAAAATATCAAAATTACATCTCGTTTAGGGGTTGTTCTCGTTTAAAAATTTATAGCCCACATTAATAAAGTCATAAATTTAACCCAAAGACATGTTATTTAACCAGGATGTCAAAAAGGGAACGACATACGAAGAGAATGGGCGTTTCCGACTCGAAAAGAGAAGGAAAAAAAACCGCTTACCGGAACGTTTGTCTTAAACCCTCTATTTATAATATTAAGATAAATAGCCAGGACGCTTATCTTGGCTTATATTAACTCATTTCTTCGGGGATATTTTATACTTGACAGGGAGCAGCCTCGTAGCAATTAATACTTGTGAAGAGCCATTCACGGTATTACGGTTTTGTTTAAATTAAATTTTTTTTATTAATTTAAAACTTTCGCTAATAAAAAAAATTATAAAGTTTAATTAGTTCGTGACTTTAAAACTTAGAATGTTATATTTGTACTGGTTTTCGATTTTCCACGTGTGCGCAATAACGGAATGAGGGAGTCTTTATTAATTCGAACAGCAATTTAGATAAAGGGCTAGCCACGTGAAACATGGCATTAATTAACTTGTTATCAGAGTGATATATATCTCATTTCCTAAGGGAATTAATGAATAAAGAAGGGCTTGTAACTGCCCCCCGCCCTTTCCCGCCATCCTCCGGAATTAAATTCTAGAACAGCCACCCTTCTTTCCTCTAAATCCCTCCCCATCTTTGGACCCCACTCGAAATTAAAATAAATATATTTCCCCAACTCTTTTAACCCCCATTTCAGCCGAGATTCTTACTACTTTTCATAATATTAAACCCTTTTTCATAAGTTCATAATCAAATTCGCTTTAAATAAAAAGGGAAAAAAAATGAATTTTGCTTTTTATCTTGTTCTTCTTTTAATATTGCGTCCTGCATTAATTAGGTAGATTTCTTTTCTTCAAAAATCTACCTATTGTAATGTACCAAGTAGTCGCAGATTCAAAAAATTTTCTATACGTTTTTCGTTTCATACCTCCTGGACCCCAAAACCATCCTCAGTTGAAAAGTTTATTATATATATATTATAAAATTAGAAATCATAGAGCATTCAAAACCTCATGAAGCATTTCGATGCTTCATGAGATGATGCATTAGGATTTATTTTCGCTCTCTTAAGAAGTCTGGATGTCTCATGAGTTCAGAAAAATATCCGAGTGAAAAACAGGGATATTTTTTCTAACTTGAAGAGGGTGGGCTTCGTCTCCCAGACCCCCGTCTTCAATACAATCTCGGCGTCAACCGCTTCCCCCCCCCATTTCGTCTTCTCTCATCCCTCTTGCCTATGCCGCTCGGGTAATTTGCATATCATTAATTTTATTACGATTCATTAAATTTTTTTTTTCAACCCTAATGTGTGACATACCGATTTTCTTATTTTTTCGCCCTCTATTAAGTGGTCCTAGTGGTCCAGACCCCCGCCTTCAATACAAACTCGGCGTCAACCCTCCCCCCCCCCCATTCTTCTCTTATCCCTCTTGCCTTTGCCGCTCGGATTATTTGCATATCATTAATTATATTACGATTCATTAAATTTTTTTTCAACCCTAATGTGTGACAGTTGTTTGTTGTGTTGTTTGTTTGTTTTAGTTTATTGTTAACAGTTGTTTGTTTTTGTTAATTCCTCTCCAAGATTGTTTTAAAATCGTCTCAAATAATCCAAGATCTCTCGACACCTTGAATACAACAGATTTAGTTTGTTGTTGTTTGTTTGTTTTGTTTATTGTATCAGTTGTTTGTTTTTGTTAATTCCTCTCCAAGATTGTTTTAAAATCGTCTGAAATAATCCGAAATCTCTCGATACCTCGGAAATCATTCTTCTAAAGCCGAAAATTCTAATTCATTTGACAGGATGACTAATTTAGTTCAATTTTTGAGGTTTTTAAGGCAAAAGTACGGATGAAATAGCCAAAAATCTGATAGGGCTATTCTTGGCCAAAAAAGAGGTTTTTCTCCTGAAAAACCCTAAAAAAAGGACGTTTTTCTGGATTTTTTGGCCCAAAAACTACCTTTTTTGGGGCTTTTTCTTACACCTTTTTTTAGGCACTCCCCTTACTGTGTAGTCCAGAAGTTCCAAATTTTACCGATTTTTTACCAATATCCACGATTTTTTGGACAAATTATTTTATACGATTCTTACTCCTTGAGTTCCGTCGTGCTAAACTCTTTTTTTATATTTTTTTTTGCAGAAGACAGCCCTTGTTAGTATAATTGCTCGGCATTATCTTTACGATTATGGCTAACGAACTTTTTCTTAACGTTAATCTTGAAAACTATCTATTTTTTAAGTAAGCAGCTTTGACCTAAAATGATAACCGCCGATTTTCGTCAAGCAAAAAACCATTTAAAAAATCGAACTGTTGCCAATCGTAAAGTCTATTTGTGAAAATTGAAATGTAAATACGATAAAAATGACAATCCCGTCATGTTTATATTAAAAATGTAATCCTTCTATTGACTCTCGATAAAAATATAAAAGAGTCAGTCGTAGGTGAGGATTTCCCTTGTGTACATTCATAATTATGGACGCGAGGTTCGAAAGTTGGTTAGAAAGCGCCATTTTTTACACACACTTGGCCAAATACAGGTAAAATTCGTTGTCGGATAAAATATACGTTTTATGGTGTCTAAGAATGTTGTTTTGAGGGGACGGTAACAGACTGGAATGCGGTCGCGTTCCGCTCGGTCGCTCGAAAAACGAGGTGGAACAAAAAATTCTAATCTGAAACCGTGTTTTACTTTCTTTTTTTTTATAGACCCATATTGAATTCTAAATCTTAAAAAAAATTTTTACTGCCTAAATTAAATTTTATTTTTATTTTTCAGGTGAGTGTCCTATCTTTTTGTGTGGTTTGAACAGTGAGTATGACATTTTCTGATTAGTTTTTAATTAAAATTTAGTGACGTAAACGCTTAAAAATTTTTTATTCATTACATTCTATTACGTACTTGGTCTCTAATATCCTTAATAAATTCAATTAGGGGGCTATTGAATATTCAGAGTTCACGCTTATTCGAGTTAAAAGCGAGTGAAAAAAAAGACAGGTTTTTAAGGTAGCATTGCGAGCAATTGAGGGACGTCGGGACCTTAATTTAATTACGATAGCTTCCGGGACTGTTCCGGTTTAACAGGTAACATCCTGCTATTAAGTCCACCTGTCTTTTTTTCTCTTTTTTTTTTTTTATTGCGCATTTTGTGGAAGATGAAGCCTCCCACGCGAGTTTCGGCCAATCAATAAGCAAAAAAGACGAGATACTTATCTCTTTCCTGTCGCTCCAACTTTTTTGTTTTCACACTCAAGTTGTAGAAATCAATAAGACACTTAAAAAATTAACTTTTTAGTTCGATTTTTGAGATGAATGCCCTCTAAAAGGTTGTGTGAAGACGTCCATTGATGATGGAATGACTCGGCAGGAATTTTGAGAAAGAAAAAAAAAAAAGGAGGAGAGTCATTCATGGTCTCTTCTCAATCATGAGGGGGGTTTTCTTCTCCCATGTGAATTGTCCGAGGCGAACGTACTCCTTTAAAATCCGTTTCGGGCCTTTTTTGTCGACGTAGAGAAGGGGAAATAGACAACAAAAACCCGGGGAGTTGTGAAAGGGACAATTTTTCGAGTCCCAGACTGAGTGGCCTCGCTTGGAAAAAGGCCGTCGGGATCATCTCTTTTCCCTATCGAGCGGACGGTAATGGAGGGAGGGAGGGAGAATGAAGAGAGGCAACAGGTGTCTACACCTTGCCCTACTGATCTCGGCAATTTTCGGGTGTCTCGGCTTGAACAAGGCTTTCCACCCTGACCTTTAACCCCACTTTATCCTAAACCGTTTACTCTCCCTCAATAAAACCATTTTTATTAAATTCTTTCATCCTCATTTTTTTTCTATTCAAAAAACCAAGGAAAGAAAACTACCTGCCCACCGTCGAAGGCAATTAACTCAAGAGAAATCCTCCAGGTGTAAATTGTGTCGAAATGCCCTCCTTATCTAAACAAGCCTCTTTCAATTTAAACACCTCAAAAATCCTAAATTCTTCACGTTTTTCGTCCCAGGATTATTTCTCTGTCGCTTATGGGCTTTAGAGCTCTCTTTTATCCCGTTAATTGAATTGCCTCTTTTGTATGTGTAAACTAATTAACAGTGCCTGATAGATCGTAATGATTCTGTAATCAAGATCTGAGAGCGGCCTTATAGCCTTTAATCATTAATTACTCTATCCTATCCTAACTAAAATTTTATGGCTCTTCACTGATTAAATTGACAGCGGTCAATACCACTTTTCCTAATAAAAACTTCCTAGAGGAAAATAACCTCGTGCAATCAGAGTTGCGGGAGGTAAATAATTAACCGGTCGTTATCAATCGGGGTTAATTTTTTTCCTCTCGCAAACGCTCGTTTGATAAGACAAGGTCTGCAGAGATCCTTAATTGCTCATCTGAGAGCCATAATGGAGAATTTTTAACTTCCTTAAATATGTCATTGTGATACCCTCCATGTCGGGTTCTTAGGGAAGGGTGTTCTAGATCCCGGAGGGTCAAATCGAATATTGATCTTCACCGATCTCAACTTTGTCTGTGGTACCGGCCGGCCGTACCATTTTTTTAAACACTTTACGGTAGTTTTGAACAATTTTCACCATTTTTCACTATCTTTCTTAGATGGTGAACAAGAATGCAAAGAGGGCGATTTTTGAATTTCGTAAAAATGGCGGAGATATGTCTGTTTGGAATCTTAAAACTGCGCTGCTGCCAAACCGTTGTTCCGATTTTCACCAAATTTTTACCAAATACTCCTTTTATTTTTTACGAATTTTTGGTGTGATAATTTTTTTTTTAAATTTGGTGTTTTAGTAAGGAGAAATTTTATTCTTTCACCCGTTACGAGAGGCACATCTCTAGGCCAAAAAGCCCATTATTTCTACCTTGATACTTAGACAAATTTTTCGGGGGGGGGGGGGGGGGGGGATTAGAAAATTTTTTCGAGAAAAAAAGGAACAGAACAGCCAATTTTTCAAGAACATAAAAAATAAATGAAATTCGAGAAAAAAAAAACTTAAAAACTTTTTGACGAAAAAATTAAAAAATAACTATGAAAAATTTTCGGGGGAAAAATTTAACAATTTGTCGAAAAACGCAAAATAAAATTGGAAAAATATCTTTGAAAATTTGGCGAAAACAGAAAAAAAAAAAAGAAAAATTTGTCTAAATGCTTTAAATTATTGTCCCACTCTTTTTGTACTTCCTTATCCTTATACACACTTCCCTCTATTTGAACTTCCCCTCCTTTATACTTCCCCTCCCTAAACTCTCCCCTCCGTTATACTTCCCCCTCTTATATTGTTCCTTCTCTTTAAGAAAACACTTCCAACTAGTACTTAATGCCCAAAGAGTCAAGCCAAAAGACGCTTGTGCAATATAGACCCTAAATCGTTTCCATTAATTTATTTGATAAAATATCAAAATTACATCTCGTTTAGGGGTTGTTCTCGTTTAAAAATTTATAGCCCACATTAATAAAGTCATAAATTTAACCCAAAGACATGTTATTTAACCAGGATGTCAAAAAGGGAACGACATACGAAGAGAATGGGCGTTTCCGACTCGAAAAGAGAAGGAAAAAAACCGCTTACCGGAACGTTTGTCTTAAACCCTCTATTTATAATATTAAGATAAATAGCCAGGACGCTTATCTTGGCTTATATTAACTCATTTTCTTCGGGGATATTTTTATACTTGACAGGAGCAGCCTCGTAGCAATTAATACTTGTGAAGAGCCATTCACGGTATTTACGGTTTTGTTTAAATTAAATTTTTTTTATTAATTTAAAACTTTCGCTAATAAAAAAAATTATATAAAGTTTAATTAGTTCGTGACTTTAAAACTTAGAAATGTTATATTTGTACTGGTTTTCGATTTTCCACGTGTGCGCAATAACGGAATGAGGGAGTCTTTATTAATTCGAACAGCAATTTAGATAAAGGGCTAGCCACGTGAAACATGGCATTAATTAACTTGTTATCAGAGTGATATATATCTCATTTCCTAAGGGAATTAATGAATAAAGAAGGGCTTGTAACTGCCCCCGCCCTTTCCCGCCATCCTCCGGAATTAAATTCTAGAACAGCCACCCTTCTTTCCTCTAAATCCCTCCCCATCTTTGGACCCCACTCGAAATTAAAATAAATATATTTCCCCAACTCTTTTAACCCCCATTTCAGCCGAGATTCTTACTACTTTTCATAATATTAAACCCTTTTTCATAAGTTCATAATCAAATTCGCTTTAAATAAAAAGGGAAAAAAATGAATTTTGCTTTTTATCTTGTTCTTCTTTTAATATTGCGTCCTGCATTAATTAGGTAGATTTCTTTTCTTCAAAAATCTACCTATTGTAATGTACCAAGTAGTCGCAGATTCAAAAAATTTTCTATACGTTTTTCGTTTCATACCTCCTGGACCCCAAAACCATCCTCAGTTGAAAAGTTTATATATATATATATATATATATATATATTAGCACGATAACTGGAGCAATTTTAATGTGAGGGTGACGATATCCGGTATTTAGAGCTTTTATCTCAATAGCTCGGACGAGTTCGTTAATGGCTGAAATCGGACCAGCGATTCACCTACTTTACTTAGGGCTTAAAAGACAAAATTGGCATTTTCTATTGAAATCCTAGTCCTTTTGCAAAAAAAAACTTTAAGACCTCTGCGAGGGCGTGTAAAAAATTAATTAAAGCAGGTTTGGACGAGCCAGGCGCAAAATATTGAACTAGCTAAACTTTAAAAAAAATTTGAATTTATACCGGGAAATTATTAAATATTTTATTAATAAAATTATCAGATGTTTTTCTAGGGGCTCAGTGGCGCAATTTTTCTATAACATAATTATTATTTTGTGTTTATACATTTTAATTTTAATCATGAAAAGAAATCTACCTTTTAGTCCCTGCTACCGCAGGGTCATTTTTTTTATATTTTGTTTATTAAATTTGTTCCAAATAAAATTTTTTAAAAATTGTATTTTGTGTCTAAACTGCCGTTAAAAATAGGGGGGGGGGGATTAAAAAAAATTAAAACTTTAAACAATCCCCGCCATTTTTTCGAAATTCAAAAATCGCCCACAATAATTTCTTGTTCAACTATTCGGGAAGGTTGGTTGTGTGAAAATTCGGTGAAAATCGGTTGGAAACTGAGGCCGAAAAGTGTTCCGGAAAAATGCTACGGCCGGCCGGAACCACAGACAAAGTTGAGAGTGGTAAAGATCAATACTCGATTTGACCCTCTGGGGTCTGAAAGACCCTTCACCACAAACCCGACGTGGAGGGTATCAAAATAACTTCTTTCAGGAAGCTAAAAAATATTTTCAGCGAAGTGACAAAACGTGACACGAATAGTTCTCGAGATACTACGATTACGTTTAAGTTCATTGACGGTGGAGGTCGCAACGGGTTTTGTGAATGGAGGGATGCGAGAGAGAGTAAAAGGGGAGGACTCGGGGAGTCCTGAGTCACTCTCACGGGAATAAAAGGGAAGACTTCCGCACACGTGTCTCGATAACGTTTAATTTCATCTCGGATTTTTCGTCTTTTGCTTTAAAAAAAAAATGTTTATGGCAATTAAGTATATAAGACGTGCGAGAATTTCACATTTTTTCATTAAAATATTATGATAATTTCTTTCTCATATTTTATTCATAAATGTTTCTACATGTTATTTTCATGATGTTCTATTTTTTTAAAACAATAAATATTAATTACAGTTGTTTTTAACGCGTTATTTACAAAAAGGTTTAAAAAAATTTATTCTAAAAAAAAAGGTGCAAAATTGTGCTTTAAAATGAGCCTACGATGGGCTCAATTGGACAAAGTTGGACGGGAGAACACCGTTGAACATAACGCATTTTCACCCAAAAGCAGTTGAACATAAGAAATCTGTAGTTCACCATAATTCGTTTATGCAATTGACCATAAAGCTCTCAAAATTTCAAAAATTTTGAGCATTATTTCAACATAAAGCGTTTCGCCATAAACGACTTTTTCAATAAATGCATGTCGACATAAAAAAAGTGCAACCCACCATAACGCTTCTCACCATAAAAGCCTCTCTTTAAACTTCTTTCGCCGTAAAACTGTTTCTGTCGTTTGGGCATTCTCACCATTAACTAGGGACAGCGAAAGAGCAAGTCTACATTCGCTGTTTAAAACGCCATTATGGCGAAACGACAAAAAACTTTAAAACTTGACAGTTTACCATAATGCAATTCAACATAAAGCATCCCACCATAAACTAGGAAAAGCAAGCAGGCATCCAATGGGATCAGCTCATTTTATGACACTAATGGGTCAATTTTTTTCCTCTCGCGAGAATGTGCGAATTTCATTATGGTGAACTGTCATGTTTTAAGGTTTTTGTCGTTTCGCCATAATCGCGTTTTTGGTGAACGGTAACTCGCAATTTCTGCTGTTTTATGGTCAAATGCATTATGGCAAACCGCATTATGTCGACACTCAATAATTCCAGATAAATTGAACAATCAGTCTCTAAATGACTCGCGCGAAATGAAAAAAAGTGTGCCCACCCTAATTTTAAGTTCTCATTAAGTTACTTTTTGCCATTTTTTTTTACGTTGAAAAACATTTTCAGTAGAGAAAAAGGCCAAATTGCGAGAAGAAAGTTTTCAAAATTACAAGCATTTAAGGGCCACAATTTTTTTTCCTAGTTACCTTCAATCCTTAAGACCCTTAACGACATAAATAAAGTCACAAAAATTATTTAAAACCTATAAAACCATTATCGTATAGTGCATTTGACGTATTTTACGATGTATCGTCACACGGTTATTCCATTTTCCAGTTAGGGCTGTCTGTACTAATTTGATATGTCACCGTTATATTTACGTTTTGAAATAGTTAGGTTTGTACCCTATAATCGAAATCCTTTATATCCCATGGAGATCGGCGAGTGGCAGAAATTAGAGAATGGATGGATTTCCATGTCATATTAAATTTGCCAAAAGTGTGAATTCGTGTTTCTCGCCTTATGGAAAACGAAAATTCAGAAAAAAATACTACCCCCTTCATTTTTTTTCTCCCCAGTTTTACTGCGGCGACAAACGGTCCCAAGATAAGATAGGGCGTACATGAAATATGCCGCCGATAATGTAAAAAGCTAAATGTTCCCTTGTTTGGCAATATCGCGACACCAAAGGGCCCTTATGAAAATTTATCGAACTTAATTTGCATCGCCCCGGAATAATATTTCTTTTTATTATATTTATGAATTACGATCGTAAAGGGAGATGTGAATAAGTAAACATCCATTTTTTTTAACAAGTTAATCCTTTTCTATAAAATAGAGATGTGTAAATTTTAATTAAATCTTCACATTATACGAAACACTAGTTTTATGTTCTTGGAAATCGGCGATTAACTTTTTAATCGTTCTCATTAGTAGATATTTGCTACGGTATGTTCTTTTCTTCTTTTTTTTTCCCAGTGTTGAACCTTTTAGGGGTTAGCGCGAATATATCTGGGAATGTTCGCTGAGTCTTCTTAATGAGAAACTGCTCTTGTAATTGCGACTGGTTTTCTGAAGGGCTTACATTTTTCGAACGCCGTGAAGGAATTTACTTTATTGAATTAAAAAAAATGGTTGTTGAATAATTTAAAAAAATCTGTGTCTTGTTTAAGAAGGATGAGGGTTGAGCGAAGAGTGGGGTCGACTAATCGACCATCCCCCCCTTTTCAACCCTTACCCACTAACCGCCTGTGTAGACCAAGCCTTAATTAATAAGCTTCATAATAATCGCATTAATTAATCCCTATCTCGCGCGATACAGGGACAAACAATTATTCAGACCGGTAGGGGAAGGAGTTATCTCCGGGCTTGATTTGTGGTGGTCCTTTGTGAAAAGGCCTATTCTAGAGGCGGCAACTATGCGCCACGCGTTGGGATACTTATTCCTTTGTTCGGGCGAAACTCCGGTGGATGAAGTGCGGGGAGGATCCGCTTCAAGTATTCACACTGCTCACGGTAATATGATTATTCCTGCCAAGGGGACAAGATTCCTCCCCCAATTATCGCCCATTACCTCCAATTACTATAGGGCCATTGTACAATGTCGATTCTATTGTCCCCTTCTCTCTGTTTCTAATTTACGAAAACGGACGCTTCAACATTCAAACGAACATCTTTTAATCAAGTTTTCAAATAAATTATTATATAAGGTGAACAGTGCTTAACTTGTAAAATTTTGGAATAGCAAATTTCGCTTCTTTCTTTAGTTTTTCTGAAAGTTGGACCTCCCAAAATTCATTTTTTGGGCATTTGACGCCGATGATCGATAAATTTTTATTTAAAAAAATGATTTAAAATGCACTTTGCGGGCGGTGTTTTCGAGAAATGTTGGTTTTTAAAATTTTTTTTCTTTTTTTTTGTGATGCAATCTAGAAGATACAATCGGAACCAAACTAAGCTAAAAACCGTAATTTTACTTAGTTTTTGAATTTGCTCCCAAATTACAAAAAAATGACTGTGGCTAGGAAAAAACTTTCTTAGATTTTAGCTTTTTTAAACAATCATAAATTTAAATACAAACTCATTTTATCGAATTTTTTAACGTTTTTTATTTTTTTTTAAGGATTTAAAAAAAATTTCTTGTGTAGTAGTAAATAAGTGTAATCTAAAGCCAAATCAAGAAGAAAATTATTTAAAAAATCAACAGTTTTTTTGTTAAATTGGTGCAAAACTACAAAAAACGCCGCCCTATTGAGTGCTGTAACGAACCCTTAAGACTCTAGGAGACAAATAATCATTTTTCACTCAATGAATTTTTTTGGAAAAAACGAAAAAACGGTGAATATATGCCGCTAATTTTGTTGCTCATCTCGCCGTTAACTAGATAAACATTGAATAAACGAAATTCCCCGTGCGTTTAATTGTGAGTCATACTTCTTACCCCAGAAATCAATAATTCGTTTTGAAAATTACACATGCCTCCTTTCACCCTTCCCCTCTTAATTTTGAAACGTTAATCAACAATTTCACCCACACTTTACATTATAAAAGGTAATAAAATTTTTACAAAAACGACTAAACTTCGGTTAAAGGTACAAGTTTTAAAAACGGTTTAACGAGATAACTCCGGGTAGAGCCAATTCCAGAGGTAAATTGGTTCCATGATTTACGAGTCGCAGGCTGGAAAGTTCTGAAAAAACCCTCCGTATTAAAATAAGGGAAAATTATATATTTTTTAAAAGTTTTTTTTTTTTCTTTTTTATTGGACTCATGTTGATTGGTTTTTGTTGTCGAAAAAGGAGTTATATATGTAATGGGTTTCCCCCTATAGAGATAATCCACTCCGAGGATCTCTATTAACAAATGAAATATAGTCGGCGAATTGATTGACACGGGTTGAAGTTATTGCCACGAGGATATCCCATTACTATATTAGTTCTTAACCAGATTGGGAACTCCGGGGATTATGGGCAATTTATAAATTGAACCGTCCTTCCGAGGGAGAAAACCCCGAGCAAATATTGGCTTAGAAAATATCACTGGTCCCACTTTTACTTGATTAGGAGTTTAAATTTTTTTTTCTCTCGAAATAATATTATTAAAAAATCTAATTAGTCTTAATACCTTGGTTTTAACTGAGGGCATCAATTTTTAGCCCACCCTTTCCTTTAAAACCCTCGGACATCCAATTTCAGGAATCCATTTCATTTCGAGAGGACTACGGGAGTTGTGAACAATTTAACAGCCGAGTAAATCAAGTCGCCCACCCCTTCTCTTGAGTGACCACCCTTTGTCGGGGAAACTGGCATAAACTCCCTCTCGTACTTTGTTTTCATCAGAAAAGAACAACAAAGGACCTTTCATTCTTTCCCTTTTTTACGAATCGAGATTGAAATCTGGCCGGACCTTCAAATCTTTTTTTTTACCTATAAACTCCTTTGAGAAGCCGTCTTCAGAACGCCAACTCTTTTTTGACTTTATTCAATCTCTCTGTTGTTATTTTTCTTTTTATTATTAAAAAAAAAGGAGTTGTAGATCTTAACTCAGAGGGAACAGGAAATTTGGCACCTTTGGGGCACTAAAGTGGTTAATTAACTTCCTTCAAGAAGTTATTGTTTTACCCTCCACGTCCGGTTTTTTGTCAATTCGAATATGGATCTTGATCTCAACAATGTCTGTTGTTCCTGCCGCCCGTAGCATTTTTTTCCGAAACACTTTACGGCCATAGTTTTCACCAAATTTTCACACTTTCTTTAGCCGGTGAACAAGAATATAACTAGGGCGATTTTTGACTTTCAAAAAATGTCTGATTTTCGGTAGTTTTCCTTGGTTTTTTGTAGCCTTAAAACTCCCTTTTTACTGGATTTCTTGGCGTTTTTTTCAATTACCCGCTTAAAGCTCCCATTTCCCTGATTCTCAGTAGTTTTCCAAGGTTTCTTGTAGCCCTAAAACTCCCTTCTTACTGGATAACTTGGCGTTTTCCTCGATTACCCGCTAAAAAACTTCCATTTTCCTGATTTTCAATAGTTTTCCTTGGTTCTTGTGGCCCTAAAACTACCTTTTTACTGGATTTCTTGGCGTTTTTCTCGATTCTCCGCTAAAAAACTTCCATTACCCTGATTTTCAGTAGTTTTCCTTGGTTGCTTGTGGCCTTAAAACTCTGTTTTACTGGATTTCTTGGCGTTTTCCTCGATTCTCCGCTAAAAACTTCCATTTCCCTGATTTTCAGTGATTTTCCTTGGTTTCTTGTGGCCTTAAAACTCTCTTTTTATTGGATTTCTTGGCGTTTTCCTCGATAACCCACTAAAAAACTTCCATTTTCCTGATTTTCAGTAGTTTTCCTTGGTTTCTTGTAGCCTTAAAACTCCCTTTTTACTGGATTTCTTTGCGTTTTTCTCAATTACCCGCTAAAAGCTCCCATTTTCCTGATTTTTAATAACTTTCGTCGGTTTCTTGTGGCCTTAAAACTCCCTTTTACTGGATATCTTGGCGTTTTCCTCGATTCTCCGCTAAAAAAACTTCCATTTCCCTGATTTTTAGTAGTTTTCCTTGGTTCTTGTGGCCCTAAAACTCCCTTTTTACTGGATTTCTTGGCGTTTTTCACGATTCTCCGCTAAAAAACTTCCATTACCCTGATTTTCAGTAGTTTTCCTTGGTTGCTTGTGGCCTTAAAACTCCCTTTTTACTGGATTTCTTGGCATTTTCCTAGATTACCCGCTAAAAAACTTCCATTTTTCATATTTTGAGTAGTTTTCCTCGGTTTCTTGTGGCCTTAAAACTCCCTTTTTACTGGATTTCTTGGCGTTTTCCTAGATTACCCGCTAAAAAACTTCCATTTTTCATATTTTGAGTAGTTTTCCTCGGTTTCTTGTGGCCTTAAAACTCCCTTTTTACTGGATTTCTTGGCGTTTTCCTAGATTACCCGCTAAAAACTTCCATTTCCCTGATTTTCAGTAGTTTTCCTTGGTTGCTTGTGGCCTTAAAACTCCCTATTTACTGGGTTTCGTGTCGTTTTCCTCGATCACCCGCTAAAAAACCGTCCATTTTTCAGATTTTGAGTAGTTTTCCTCGGTTTTTTCAAATTTCAAATTTCTTTTACAGGTGTACAAGAATATAACTTTGAATTTCGAAAAAATGGCGGAGATATGTCTGTTTGAAATTTTAAAAAATTCGCTACGGCCGTACCGTTTTAAAGACCTTAAAGAAGAAAAAAGTGGGTTAATTTGTGGTTCCACTTGATTTGTTCATGTCAGAAACGTTTAAGAATAAGTTAAGCCAATTTATTACTTTTCTCTACACGTGCTTTACGGGTAATAAATAAGTATAAAAGGAGAAGAAATGGGGTTGGACAAAGAGGGCTTTGGTTACATCAACAGCTGTCCTCACATATAGCTGGTGCTAAAGATAAACACGGAAAGGACGGGAAGAGAGGGAGAAAAATCCGAGCTTGACATGAACGGAGGGGTCGGAATCCCACAATGGACACATTGTCAGCTCAGCTTCCGCACGTTCTAATTGATCGCCCTTTTCTTGACCGGTGAATTTTTACCGTCATTTTCTCGGGTAATGGGACAAGTTTTGTAATTCAGCGGGTATTACCTCCCTCCCCTTGTTCGCTATGGAACTATGTGTTTGCGGAATGAGTTTGCGTTTAGGGTCTGACATTGTAATCAGCCGGCTTCCACCCCCACCTCGAAAACCCACCCCGCCGACCCCTTTCTATGCATTATCTCCTGACGAATTATGGCCTTCTCCCCATTGTTTGTTCGTATCCTCCCTCCTCTCTTCCGAAAACCCTCTCCGTTAGAATTAATTAGACAACTTTTACCCAAACAGAGTGTAATGGGATTCCCCAAGTTATCGGACTTGGGTAGACCCGGAGAGGAATTTGCAAAAGCCCTATAACCTAGAAATCACCAATTAAAAATATTACTTTTCCAATTTCACCCAAAAAACACCCTCGAATTAATGAAAATCAAAATGAAACAAAGGAATTCCGGCACAATAAAAAAATTGCATTTTATGAATAGTAAGCACAGAAGAGGAACAATGGGCCATTAGAGCGTCGACTCAGGGGTTAATTTACATTCAGAAGACTTGGGAATCTCCTATTAACTAATTGTAAAAGCGATAAGAGACATCCGAAGACGGTTATCAAACGCTTTCAACTCAAAAAAAGGCTTGGCAAGTCTGCTAACCAAACAACGATATCTCTTTTTTTAAATGTTTGCGCTACCCCGATGACGAAAATATTGCGACACAATCTAAACAAAACAAATTGAATCATTTATAGTAGGAACCGTTTAGCTGTTTAGAATGAAGTTAGTACGCATCGTTAGAAGGCAATTATTTACGCAGTAGAATAACTTCGCGGATCGTAAAAGCGATTACCTATATAACAAGATGCGTTTAAAAATTTGATGATTCAATTACGTTGGAAACACAAAAGTTTTTCCCATGGTTTAAATCGAGAGGGGAGAGAGAAAAAAATATTTCCCGGACTATAGTCGGAATCCCTCGTTGGGGAGAATTATAAAAGAATTGTTCAGGTCATTGAATGACCCTCGCATTGTGGGCAACAGAGCAAACATCCGGCCCAATACCTACTTCTACCCAGTATTTTCCCCGGGAGAGTGTTTTCTTTCTTTTTTTTCAAGATCGAGGAAAAAATATCTGGACCCGTCTATTGTGATTTAATTGTATTCAGAGGATAAGTGAACGAGACATGAATAATAAGCGGTTTTTTTCAATGACTGTTATTTCGCCACTAATTTGCTATTTAAAAATGGAATTTTTTCTGGTGAAAAAAATGATTAGGCCACACAAAAAAGGAAATTTCAACGGCGCTAGGTTAAACGGAACTAGCGAGAACATTCCAAATTTCTCCCTACGAAAAAGAAAAGAACTTGGTGAAGATCGACCTAAAGCTCCAATTTGGGTATCACAATAACTTCTATTTAAAAAAAGTTTTACATTGAGATAATGGGTGGCAGCGAAGGTATAAAATTACGCGTTAGGCGCGCTTACAAAGGAGAAAGAATTGAGGCGCTCCGGGTACGAAGGGCGAACTCAACATCGGACAAATTTTTTTTTTAATTTTCAGATTCTCGACCTCTTGGTGAATACACCCATTTAATTTTTATGTTGAGTTCGCCCTTTTTTCCCCTTTAAATATGTAAAAACCGATATGCGGCAAAGCTCTAACTGCGATATCCGAGCGGGTACGAAGGGCGAACTCCACATCCTAGTCCACAGCCCCCACTCCTTTTCCCATTCCAGGGCATGACTTTTCTGTTGAGTTCGCCCGTAACATAAAACTTTAAAATGCGAATATCTCGAAACTACGTTTTGTTGAGTTCGCCCTTCGTACCCGGAGCGCCTCAATTAATCAGTGATTGCGAACAGATATAAGGAGATTTTCGTGGAAAATGAAAATGAATTTTTTTTTTAAGGATTACTTAATTTTTTCGCTATAAGAAAGACCTATTAATACTCCAGACTTTTTTTTCGCTTCCTCATAAATTCGTCATTTTTTCCTTCTCGGCGTAATATTAACGCGTTTACGGACAATCGTAAAAGTTGTCGAGTGTTTTTTTTCTTTCTTTTTTCTCCCCCTTTAGTCTTTTTTAAACGCGGGGAAGTTTCGTGTCCCGCGGACCCAGCCGAAGGGTTTTCATTAAACCTCCTCTACAACGGAATTACCTGAACCTGATTTATTAAAATAAGCAATCTCGGAACACTCTCTTTTACGGCCG
The DNA here is from genome assembly GCA_014119065.1 of Orius insidiosus. Lineage (NCBI taxonomy): Eukaryota > Metazoa > Arthropoda > Insecta > Hemiptera > Anthocoridae > Orius > Orius insidiosus. The sequence continues at coordinate 125,036 of JACGAQ010000084.1, read as the reverse complement.
GTTCCGAACACGTAATACAGGAAGCGGGAAACGGAATCATAGGGTTGATTAAAATTTAAAACAAGTTCCGTGCCCAAGGAGGAATTGCAAGTAATCCCTAAATAGGGCCTCGTAAAACACTGCCCTTCCTTAAATTTTCTCATGGATGACACTAACTTCAGACTCCAATTCCGCTTTTAAATTAACTTTTATTATTCAATTTATAAAATGCTGCATAAAGCCTATTCTCATTTAATCTAACCGGTCTTAACAAAGAATCCTGAAATTTTGTTTCTACTTTAACGCCTTTTAATTAAAACTAGCTTTGTTTGCTTTAGGAAAATTAAAATTTTCTTACAGACGCTTTTATGCCATTACTTAAATAGTGAATAGTCTTTTCTGATGTTAAAAAACTGGGATCAAATAGTTTACCAACAAAAGTTTGAAAAGCCTTATAAAAGATGCACAAGCCCTTTCCTAATTTTCCCATTTCCAAGTTTTAGATAATTTGCAACATAAGTTTCTAACATGTCCATTAAGCAATATATATTTTATGATTAGGCTAAAATGCGTGGAACTGTGAGTGGTGATGATGGAAGAGAATGTTCCGGAGTTGCACGTGGGAAAAGGGGGGGGGGGGGTTGAAGAAGAGAAGGGTGGAGTGGTCCATTACCGGGCCCGAGCGTTAGGGGATGCACGAACAGTCGGTGATTACGACTTAATACAAGTAAATGCACATTGCTTGTACGTTCCGGGGATGAAAAAGGGGGGCAGTCAGGCTAAAATGGAACGAGTCCGAATTTTCAATCGATTTGCTTTCCGAAATTTAGGGAAGATTTATCCTAATTATCGAGCATCAAAAGAAGAAAATCGATGGTTTTTAGCGTTTTTTTTTTATGCGGGCTTTATTGGCTGACACTAATGGTGCAACAGCGGGCGTAATGGGGCATTACTCCAAATGGATCCCGGAAGGGCAACTCCCGGACCCGCGAACCTCCTGCCGTTTACCATCCCCGCGGATTATCATTAACGCGTTTCAAGGTAGGTTTCGGATCCATTATCGGATTTGGGGATGATCGAGGATCGATTTTAGACCTAAATTCCTAGCCGGTGATAAACACGTTTATAAATAGAACAAAAAAGAGGGGGACCCAATTGTCACATTCCATGTTATTTTTATAGAACACGGAGATCGAGAAAATTAACCACTTTCAATCAAGGTAGAAAAATGGGATTTTTGCCCAAGGGAGAAAATGTTAGGAGTAATAGGTTAAAATTTGATGAAAACTCAGAAAGTGCACATTTTTGGGCTGCATCCACTTTAGACCAATCCGATGGAGGTATCGGATTATTTGGTGTGGTACTTTTAACAACCATTTTGGACCAAAGGGGCAGGTATAGAAGTATACCTGTTTTAATCTACAAGGTTTGTCCCATAGAATGATTTTTTAAATCATACTTGCACTTAAAAGATCACATTTGAATGGTGATCCTAGAGAACTAATCTTTGAAAAGACACTGGATACCATTGAAAGGAAGCTCTGGGCAAAATTTCAAGTCATTCAGTACACTAGGGAAGGCTGCAGCCCTTGCTGAATTAGAAGAAGAAGATGATGAACACGCCAAAGGCGAAAACCAGGTTTTCAGAGTTGTATATTTAAGCACCCCGTGTACCGATTGACTTGAAATTTTCAGACTTTACAAGTATTGAATCAGAGAAGACCTGTATAAAATTTGAAGTCGATCGGTATACAGAGTGCTGAGATCCAGATACCCGAAAGAAGCAATTCGTGACGTCCAGTAAACATCGGTAATCGTACTTTTTGCGATTTCGGTCGGGTTTTGCTTGGCGGGGCGGAACGCTGTTCCTAGATTTTATGCAGATGAGGCATTTTTTTCTTCTCAAATTTGGGCTGCTGAGCCAGTTGACGACGGCGGATATAGGGCGGCAAATGCACCGGAGGCTTTCAACTCCAAGTACAATTTTTTTTCAAATCCTACCTTTTCTGACCCGTTTTTCTTGTCCAAAATGGTTGCCAAGCTGAACGCTGGTACAAAGTGGTTTTATTAGCTTTGTTTCAGCGGTTTAAAACTCCTGGAGCATGCGCAGAAGGATTTGTTCGTCTAATTTGACGTTAAATGACTTGAGATTTGACGTCCTTCTGCGCATGATCCAGGAGTTTCAAACTCCGGTTGGAACATTGGTCTAAAGAGGCTGTCTTTTTGAAAAATTGATCCAAAGTAGAATTCACCCATTTTTGTTCCAAAATTCAGCTGTGAGTAGCAAATCCCGGCGCTCTTCAAAAAACGTTCACCTCCAAAAAGTATTGAAAAAACCAAAAGCACTTGTGCAAAATGCTTCATATTTTATTTAAAAAGTCTGTCAGCTTAAAATCGACTCCTCATATATGATGTACATCCATCATAAGTCATTTTATCGAATATTTTGTTTTTTTCTATTTTTAATCTTCCAGTTTTTTCTAATGTTTAAGCTTGACTGTTTGTGTGTCTCTCTGAAATTATAAAATTACGAATTCATCTCCGACCTCCCCCTCCAGTTCTCGAGTTAAAAGTCTCCGCTCGTAAAAAACTAGAGATCCATTATGAGTTTAAATTTTAATGTCTTTCCCTTCCTTTCTCTTCCTCTCCTGTAAAAAAAAGAAGGATTTATGAAAAAAATCCTGCTAATGGAAGCTGTTACTTGTGTTACATCTGAATTTTTCATTAAGGAAGACCAATCGTTAAATTTTAATCAAAAATAATTATGATTATGTTGTGATTAATAGAAAATTAGATCGAAACAAATTACTCTCAAATATGCAGGAATAACGATCCAAAATTATGTTTAATGATATATAATTTCCTGTTTGTTTGTTTCATGTTGGATAGGGTCTATTTTTGATTTCTACACGTTGTTCATAATATTAGCTTTGATTATTTAAAAAAAATTGAATTTGAGAGAGAGAGAATTCGGAAAGTCTCAGTTTCCCATATCAGTTAAATCCTCCTCTCCTGGGGCGTTAAGAAGGAAGCATTAAACTTTTCGGTCGATTGAGAGTCTTTTAAGGTAACGGAGAAGTAGTGGGCTTAGTAGCCATCGTCTAAAAGTGGACTGGCTGTACTAAGGAAAAACCTGAAAGCTTTCAACATCCCCTCCTCCAATAATGGCTTTAATCTCCTCCTTGAAGAGACAAAATCGAATAAAATAGAAAAAAAAAAAGAGAATATAAGACGTCCAATCGGAATCATCGCCCCACTCGGACCGGTCCTCCGCCAAGAAACATGGCGTCTTTTCGATATGTAAATCAACGCATTTAAATTTTATGTTAAACTGAAATGGGAGGGAAAGAATTAGCGGGATTCCACCTGGCAAATCGTCAAGCCGAAACCCCTCCTCAAAACGGGTCGTTATGGCAACGGGTAAACAAAGCATTCCACGGCTGAATTCCTCAGTCTCCCCATGAGCGATCATCCCTTCGCCTCCGCAACCCCTTTCTTCTCAACCCTTTATAATTAATACGACTCTAAATCGTCCCCCTCTCCCTTTATCTTCCGTAATTCAAATCTAGACAAATTGGCGAATAACTCTTAAAATTATGTTTGTTTTTTTATTTTACCTTCAACTGCGGAAACCACTGCCACCCATATTGTTATACCTACAACAAGAATATCATTCCACTAACCCTTTATCTTCCGTAATTCAAATCTAGAAAAATAGGCGAATCGCTATGAAAATTATCAGATTTTTCTTTCTTCTTTTTTCTTTTTCCGTCGTGTTATTTTAATCTTTAAGGGTGTCTTCTCTGCGTCGATAGTTCAAGAGAAGACACCCTTAAAGACTATGAAAATTATGTTTTTTAAATTTTACCTTCAACTGCGGTTATACCACATGCCTACAATAGGATTATACCCATGTAGGTGAAACTGGAGGTAACCTATCGTCGAAAAGTGAACCAAACTGTCACCAGGCAATGAAACAGTAATGCAACCTTTTTTTAACCTTTTTTAATAGGGGTTCTCTTTTGAAATAACGACGTTAGGTTTTGTTGGGGCAACCCTGTAAATCCAAACGCATTTTAAACTACACCATCAAATTCTTTGGAAGGGTTTAAATTTAACTTTTTTCATTAAACATATTTTTTAAAGCTCTCCCGTGTCCCATGTGTTATCGGACACCGTGTATACCGCTCACCTCTTAGTGAAAAGAGCCCAAAGTATGTGCCCTCAAAACCTTGACTACGTCATCATCAGTCTAGCCAACAATTTTCCATTAATTTTTTAAAAAAATTCTACCTTTCTGTTTGATTCATGTTTTGTTTTCGACATGTAGATAGCACGAAAAAAAATTCCTGTGACAAGTCCGTTCGCTTGATTGATTCTGGAAAGAGTTTTAATTCGCGAGAGTGGGTGTCTAGTGAAACGAAGGGTAGCGTCTGCGGTCACCATGGCAGCCAACCACCCTAAACCTCCCTCCATCTCCCCCCTTCACCGTCCCGTACCGTATCCTTCCATTTACGCTCGTATAAAGACCCTAAGCGGTTTAATGAATTTATGAACACTCAGAAAACCGAGAGTGGGCTTAAATGCATTTTATTCTTACAATTAAAAATTGTGATAAATGGTCCTCTTTAAGTCCGAACGTTTTTAAGGAAAGATGATTACAAAATTTTTATAACAGTCGTAAATGTCTGTGAATCAATTTTTAGCATCCCGACAAAAAAGAAAAACAATATTTTTCATTCTCAGGTACTTTTTTTTTGGACGAAATCATTAGGAGCGGAAGGTCGTAGCTAAATTAAATTAAAGTCATCACAACGCAGCACTTTTTCCAAGTTGTTTGATTTAATGCAATTTATTTTTGTTTCAGAACGGGACCGACACCCGAACCTTCTTTATTCGACTCAGAATTTGTTAATCAGGTAAAAATTAAAACTTTTTTTTTTGTAATTTTCAAAATAGAATTGAAACTCGAGTGTCTCTCTGTTTTCGTTCTCGAGTGCTCTCAACCCAAAGGATTTGAATAGTATTGGAAGAGGTGTTTAACTCAATCGGCTTTAATTTAGTAGTTCCTCCTCGCCCAATAGATTCGGGGTGGGAAATTGCTTTTGAGATAGAATGAATCGTTAATCCGGGAAGGCCCTTTTCTCCCCACACCCTCTCTAAATAGGGAAGAAAATTTAGTCTTAAGATTTAACGCATTGTTAATTTATTTTCCACTAAAACTCCTAGGCTTTTAAATCTTGATTTCCAATTTAAAATCGTACGTTTTAAAACTTTCAACGGGCAATTGGAACCAGACGTCTGGAAAATTGAAAAAGCGTTTTTTCTTTTAATGACCTTTTAAATCTTATATTTATTGTAACTTCTTAGATCATTAAAATGAATTAGAAAACTTTTATTTTTTTTTAAATCGAGTTTTGAATATCGAATTTTGCTGGTTAGGTGAAAATAGACTTAGAATGAGGGTAGATTAGGCTCAATATGGGGGTTAAAATCTGGCGATTATCTTCCAACTATAAACTTGTTGAAAATTCAATTATGAGCTCGTAAAATTTTGTAAGTTCTGAATTTTAACTTCCTTAAAGAAGTTATTGTGATACCCTCCATGTATGGTTTTTGGGGAAGGGTCTTCAAGACCCCAGGGGGGTCAAATCGAATTACTGATATCAACTTTGTCTTTGGTGCCGGCCGGCCGTAGCATTTTTCCGGAACACTTTATGGCCACAGTTTTCAACCGATTTTCACCAAATTTTTTTTAGTCGGTGAACAAGAAACTAACGATGAACTTTTGAATTTCGAAAAAATAGCGGAGATATGTCTGTTTAAAATTTTAAAAAATTTGCTGCGGCCGAACCGTTGCGTTGGTCCGATTTTCACCAAATTTTCACCGATTACTCCTTATATATTTTTCGAATTTTTGGTTGACAAAAATTATCTTGTTTTACATCAATTATCATTTTAGTAGGGAGAAATTTCATGCTTCCACCCGTCACGAGAGGGACCTCCCTTGGGCAAAAATCCCATTATTTCTTCCTTGATACTTAAAATAGGTAGATTTTTGAAGAAAAGAAATCTACCTAAAAATTGTCGAAAAAAAAATTTAAAAAAACTTAAAGAAGTGTTTAAAAAACGAAATATAAAAACATTAAAAAAACGCCCTTGTTAATAGCTTTCACTCCTTCATAATTCAATCTTTTATACTTACCCTTCCCTTTTATACTTACCTCCACATCCTTTATACTTCCCCCTCCGTTATACTTTCTCTCCTTTATACTTCCCCCTTCGTTTTACTCCTCCATACTACCCTATTGGGATTCCTCAATTCCAACGGCCCTTTTCAGGACCAAGGAAGATGGAGGAGTTACCGAATAACTGACTTCCTTGGTCCTGAAAATACCCCCTCCTTTATACTTCCCCCTCCTTTATACTTCCCCTTCCGTCATATTTCACCCTCCTATATATCTCCCCTCCGTTATACTTCAACCTCCTTGACAGTATACCTGCAAAACCTCGTAAGTCCGATTTTTCCCCAAAATAAGGTTTTGAGCTTGCTGGGTAAATGTAAGGCTCTATAACCTTCGTAGAAAGTTTGGTTTCGATTCAGTGAGAAATGTCTTCTCTATGTTCACTGTAATAACCTGCAAGTCCATAACCTTCTAGAAGACCTCGCAAGTCCTTTTGTGTCTCCTGTAAAATTCTGAATTGAGAACATACGAGGTTTTGCGGGTATACTGTAAATACTTCCCCCTTTAATATTGTTCCTTCTCTTTAAGGAAGTTTTCGTCGGAAGCTCTTCTGACTGGTACTTTTCCTGGTAGGCGCGAAACTTATTGTGTTTCTGAATATTTTTCTTGAAAAATTGAACTAAAAGTGCCCTAAATTCTAAGATAGCGATATCGTTATCCTTTGATATTGCATGACAGGAGTGGCAAGGGTGGTTTATTGATACAGCTTGAGAGTGAGGTGGGACACCAAGTGATAAATAGAGGTGCGATAAACGCTCCACGGCTCCACAGGTGATATGAAACTGTTGATTTATACGCAAAAAAAAAAAAAAAAAAAAAAAAAAAAAAAAAAAAAAAAAAAAAAAAAAAAAAAAAAAAAAAAAAAAAAAAAAAAAAAAAACTTACGGGTAAAAGAAATTAAATAGAGAAAAAAGAAACCTAATAATGAAAATGGTTATTCATTTAGATTTGAAAAGAGTGAAAGGAAAGAATGGTGGGAGAAAGGGAGAGAAAAGCTATATCAACTAGAGGAAATTAGATTCCGTGGGTGGACAAGTTTTTAATTAATTATCAAGATCACTTTGCCGATTGTGTGTCATCACTCAAGTCCATTAGTTGGCTCGGGCAAACTGATTACTTTTCGTGTTGATTGGTTTTTGTGAGAGGCGGGTTAAGGACCTGCGAAGTTATTATTGAAAAATACCGTTTTCAACGTTTTTTTATTCGTTCTTTCTCTTTCTAGGGGTCTTTCGTTTTTGATTTAATCCGTGAGGCGGCTTTTGTTGGGTGGGGACCACACCTTTCCATTTCCATCAAAGTGATTGTTTAGCTTCATCACGTGTCGGGTTAATTAGCTGTTTGTTGCTTGGGTCAAATTGTGATTAAAAGGTCGTCACGACTTCTCAATAATCTTTTTTTACATGTCGCAACATTTTTTTCTAATTTCATTGATTAGAATTTCTCTGTCAAGCAACTAAAAAAAATTTATAACACGGAAAAAACACAATGAATAATAATTACGGGAAAACGGCAAACACTTAAAAACAAACCGTTTTCTGACTAATTTCCATTTTAATTGAAAAGTTAATCTGATTTTTTTCCACATCAGCGCAGCATTTCTTAACATGTGGAATATTTAATATCCTGGTCCTCGAGGTGTGAGAGAGAACAGAAGCCTTCAGGAATCTTCGGTCGAAATGAAGTTAATTGTTCCGGGCGGGAGGTCGTTAGGGAAAAAAATTATGAATAAGATTTTCCACGTTCAAACATTTAAGATACTAATTGTACCTGACGTCTATGAATATTTTACCTGGTTCCTTGATCTTTATTGATAAATAGGTAGGTATATTTTTAAGCCTAAGGAGGAGGATGAGAAGTAGAATTGACTGTCTAGCGCTTTCAAAAATAATCCTACTTCTATCATCAAAAATGCAAAGGGCCATATTATGAAGAAATAATAGAACCGTACTTTTTCAATTTGCTCCCAATTTACAAAAAATTGGCTGTTGCTAAGTAAAAACTTTTTCAGCATTCATCATTATTAAGGAGGTATGATGGTTTTTAAGTGAGTTGCTTTGCAAATTTTTCTTTGTTAACAACGGTTTTCGGTTTTTCCCTTCTATCTCGGAAACCGTCGCTCAAAACGAAAAAACGTCCTAAGTAAAAGTCGTAGCTACGGAAATTTCCTACAAAAAAGACCTCATTGGTTTTTTTTGTCTGAGCAATACTTAAGGAGATATGAGGGTTCTTAAGTGAGTTCTTTGCAAATTTTTCGTTGTTACCAACGGTTTTCGGTTTTTCCCTTCTATCTCGGAAACCGTCGCTCAAAACGAAAAATGTCCTAAGTAAAAGTTGTAGGTACAAAGATTTCCTACAAAAATTTCTTTCTTCTTTCTTCTTTTTTCCGTCGCTTCACGTCTCATATAAAAATTTCTTTATTTATTATTTGCGTAAGAGCAATATTTAAGGAGTTATGAGGTTAAAACTAATAATCCTACAGAGCCTGTCTGAAAACTTAAAACCATCATATCTCCTAAAATATTGCTCTGACGGAAAAAATCAATAACATATTTTATGTAGTAAATTTTCGTCGCTACAACTTTTACTTAAAACATTTTTTCGTTTTGAGCGACGGTTTCCAAGATAGAAGGGAAAAACCGAAAACCGTTGCTCACAACGAAAAATGTACAAAGCAACCAACTTAAAACCCTCATATCCCCTTAAACACTCATTAATTTAAATACAGAATCGTTTTATCGATTTTTTTAAATTTTAATCATCAATATTATTGAAATTGACTTTTTTTCTATTTTCTGAATTCTTATGATTTCTGATAAAAATCTTTTGTATATATGTAAATAAATGTATTCTAAAGTCAAATCAGAAAGAAGAAAATTTAAAAAACCAATGCTTTTCTCGCAAAATTGGAGCAAAACTGCACAGTCTATCTATTAGCCTTCACTTTATGCTATAATTTTAAATATAAAATTATTAGTGAGAATTATTTTGAATTATTTAAATCAAAGGAGTAAAATAAAATCGATGTTTCCTATTAGACCTTATTGTTCACGCCACTCTGGAGATTTAGGGATGAATTCGGGTGTATTCGCTTGTGCGACCACCTTCATCCCTCTGAAAAACTCAACCCCTTCCTTTTACTCTCCCCCGAAATCAATTATTTATAGACAAATGGCTTTCCCACTCATCTAAAAGTGTAGAGAAGATAGGTAATAGCCAGTGGCCGTCTCATGGTGAAATATTAAACGAGTTTCAGTGCAATGTAATGGAGGGAAGTGGATCAATACTGGAAGAACGGACCCTACAAGGTTTTATAGCCCAATTACAGCCCCCCCCCCATCCTAAAAACCATCCACCCTCATCCCTGGTTAGTAATTAAACAAATACTAATCGATAAACTCCCGGAAAATCTCCGGCCATTAAAAAATTTTTTTATTCTCACATGTCACAGGAAGAAATCCCAATTATTCATCCGAAAATGTACGTTTTTAACAAAAGACTGTGATCCAAAACCCACTCTAGCGTTCAACACGTGTGAGCACATATGTTTAATAATAACATAACCTTTAATAATTTAAAAAAGACATATCATTATAAAAAAAGAACGAAAAAAAAGGTCGCTACATAGTCTTTTTTTCCCAAATGAAATAACATACAATTTATTTCTACATCACGAAATGCTCATTTATATAATCCACGTCTAGGGAATTCACGAAAAACTAGATTTCTAGCCTAAAATTAATAATTCAGTGGCTATTCAAATGGAATATTTTCGCCGAAGGGGTCGAAATATCATGTTTTCACGTTTACAAGTTTCACGGACATATTGTCCCGTATTACCATAACGTGGCGACACGCGAAATTCATAACGTCAAAAATAAATCACTCTTTACAAATATTTCAAAACTCAAAATGTTAAATTGATGACCCTAAAAGGATTTTTTATTTTACTAATGGCGTATCATTATTTTGAAGTATTTTTAGTCAAATAACGATTTTTTTAAAAATGTCTTCAGTTGTTTGTCTTGGATTGAGTGTTCTATTTCCTGTTTTTCAAGCCTCATAAACCTTCGGGAAAAAAAGAAACCTTTAGCTTAATTAGTGGCGGGGAAAATTAAAAGTAAACAAAATTCAGAAAGATGATGGAGAAAGATAAGTGTTTACTTTTTTTACGTCTTCTTGGTTTCTTATTTATAGAAAATACTTTATTTTATGTTGGCGATTCATATTCATCTTGCATTCTTTCTTAATCAGGTTTTATGGTTTTAGATTGTTGATAATTCTGGACAAATGTTTCTTGTGGGTTTTTTTAAAAAAAGGAGAGGACGAAAAAAAGGTGCTCATTTAAAAGAGCATTAGTTTATTCATGAGAAGTAATTTCCCTTCCGTCAATAACTAAAACGTCTTCAAGGCTTTTTCCGGGGTGTAAAACAATGTCTCGCGCGCCCGCGTGGTAACTTCGCGAAATCACATTTAACTTGAACTAATAAGAAGAGTAAAGTTTAATTAAGGGGCTTTCCCACCCTCCGATTCAACCCCCCAGTTTCGGATTACGAGACGTCTACGAATCTAAACTAATTCCTTCTACTTTATTACCGTCGATTTTATTACTCCGGGTTTTTATTATTCATACGGTAAAGAAGGCCTCCCTCGGAATAATTTCTCTAAGGCTCCAATCAGTTTTGATTAGAAGGGATTTCCATTTGGGTTTGAAATTTGGTCCGGTTTGTTTCCGACTCGTTTTGAGTTTATTGATTGAGTGGCTCCGTCTAATGAACAAGATCGATAAACTTCTTTAATGGCCTTTCCCCCCTCAAGTCTCTACAACAGTGTGGGTATACGACCTTTCTAATTTCTTTCTTTCTTTTTTTTTATAACCTCATTTTGCCTAATGAGTGCCAATTTTTATTTGTCTAGAAGAAAAGGTCACCAAGCAGTCCCTCGGGAAGAATTTTATTACTCATGAAATTATTAATCAGCTCTAAAAATCTAAATTTTTAAAACTTTTCTTAATTTTTTTTACTACACCTGAGCTGAAAAAAACCCTTTCAAAAATAATTAGTCTTCCGACTATTGAGTAGGACAGGTGCCGAAAAGAGGTGGACGATTTTTCTGGGGCGAATTATGACTTAAAACTGTCACCCTAGGATAGGCCTGGGTGAAGACATTTTTGGCTCCTCGCCATTTTTATTTTCCCCTTGATAACTGGGTTAAATATAAACTAGGTTTAACGTCTCACTAAATCGCAAACTTGAACATTTTCGACTCGAGATTCCCTGAATCTCAGAAACTTAATAACTTCTCAATTTTAGTCTTAAATTTAAGTCATTATTTTTAATGTTAAATCTCGAAAACAGGAAAAAAAAAAGTTAGGCCCTCAGAGGGATTTGAACATTTGAGGCGCTCCGGGTACGAAGGGCGAACTCGACATCGGACAAATTTTTTTTTAACTTCCTTAAAGAAGTTATTGTGATACCCTCGACGTCGGGTTTTTGGGGATGGGTCCTCCAGTTTTTTTCCATTTTCAGATTCTAGACCTCTTGGTGAATACACCCATATAATTTTTATGTTGAGTTCGCCATTTTTTCCCCTTTAAATACGTAAAAACCGAAACTTTAAAATGCGAATATCTCGAAACTACGTTTTGTCGAGTTCGCCCTTCGTACCCGAAGCGCCTCATTTGACCTTTGGGTTTTTATCCCTACTGATCTGGATTGAGTGTACACGTGTTGACATAATGCGTTCGCCATAATGCATTTGACTATAAAATAGCAGAAATCGCGTGTTACCGTTCACCAAAAATTTGCAACTAAACATAAAGAAAATAGTCGAAAACGTTCACCATAATGCATTTGAACAGCATTATGCCGAAACGCATTATGGTGAACTAAGGTTTTTTTTTATGTCGAAATGTAGATTTTTTATGTTCTACTGCTTTTTTTCTTCCTCATATTGTTTGTTTGGTGAAAGCTGGCAATTTTATCTTCTTTATCTTGATAGTTCAATTTCCCTATTAAAAAAAGCGGATTGCCACTTAAAAAATTATTACCTTTTCAGTTTATAAAATTTTTTCAGTAATGGGAGTCTCCTCCCACTCCGAAATCGTCAGAAAATACTTATAATTTAAGACATATCGTCGTGTAACACGCGAACTTTTACCTGTATCTAAAAATATGGTTAAGCGGATTATTATCTGGAAAACGAGTCTGATAAAATATAAAATCGAAAAATAGGCACCTAATCATCGTTAGGAACGTTATTCGTACGTAGTTATAAAATTTTGTGCCGAAAAGTTTCTCTTTAAATTTTGATTGCTTTATCGATTTAAAATATGGAAGGGTGGGAGGAAAAAATGGATATATCATGACCGGTTTCGGCGTAATATGCCTCATCAGCCTGACTATTTCCTTATTTTTTTTATTCTCACAATTTTACTAGACCCTTTCCTAACAGTATTGTAGAAACATTTTTTGGAAGACTTTTGCTGTTACACTTAAAATTTAAAAAATTTCTATTTTCCCAAAAAAATTAGTCATTGAGATATTTAAAAAGAAGAAGTGTTATCTTTTCTTCTTCTTCTTCTTCTTCCCCTCCCCCCCTTCTTCGCAAGGAAGAGGGACGCAAAATACACCCCTCATACTTTCCGCGATGCCTTAAGGCACTGACATTATTCAGATCAGATAAAAAGAGAAGCGTTCAAGTCTTTTTGACCATTTAATAAACACACCGGTATGTAAATATATTCCGTATTTAACTTCTCACCTCTAATGGCTCTCGAATAAAATACCCGCTTCGAGATAAGCCAAACGACTTGTGGAAAAACTTCAAAACCCCTTTAGGGTTTACGCACTGTACTCCTTAATTGTTTATGATAATATTCAGCTAAAACGGAAGTACGCATTAAGAACATTTTTTTCTTCACAACGACTTTTCGGCGTTTAATTGGCACTTGGATTTTTTTCCGCCGGGTTTTAATATGTGGAATAATTAAGTTTTTGAAAATGTCCTAAAAAAAAGGGACTTTGACTCAGCTAATTAAGGAATTATGCCTTTTTTAATAAATTAAAAAAAGTCCATGTATAAAAAGGGCCGAAATGATGTACAGAAATGGCTAATGAGCATAATTTATTTTGAACCGCCCCGGACATAATGGGAGAAATTTTAAGTTTCCCTGACTTAATTCGTACCGCTCATTAACCTGTAGGAACTTCGAGTACTACATATTTTCCTTAAGGTTTTTTAATTAGTTTTCATTAACTGGTTTTCAAAAACAGGCGTCGAGAAAGCCTCTTTTTTACCTCTTGCAACTTCCTTAAAGAAGTTATTGTGATACCCTCCACCGTTTTTGGGGAAAGGTCTTCCAGACCCCGGATGGTCTAGTTTTTTACCGATCCCAACTTTGTCTGTGGTGCCGGCCGGCCGTCCGTACTTTTTCCGGAGCACTTTACGGCCACACTTTTCGACCGATTTTCACCAAATTTTCTTTAGTCGGTGAACAAGAAACTAACGAGGGCGATTTTTGAATTTCAAAAAAATTGCGGAGATATGTCTGTTTGAAAAATTCGCTGCGGCCGAACCGTTGCGTTGGTCCGATTTTCACCAATTACTCTTTATTTTTTACGAATTTTTGGTGTAAAAAAATTATCATTTTTTTGCATAAATTATCATTTTAGTACGGAGTAATTCCATACTTCCACCCGTCACGTGAGGGTCCTCCCTTGGGCAAAAATCCTTATCATTTCTACCTTGGTACCTACTTAAAAAATTTTTTGAAAAAAAAAAAAACTTCCCTCTCTGTTATACACTCCCTTCTTTATACTTCCCCCTCCGTTATACTTCCCATTTTATACTTCCCTCTCCGTTATACTTCCTCCTCCAATATTGTTACTTCTCTCTAAGGAAGTTTTTGTTGGTAGCTCTTTAAAATAGTACTTTTTGGAGCGCATGATCCTCTATTTCTTTAAAAAAAAAATAATTTATTTTTTTTTGTTCCAGGTGAGCGTTATAAACAGATTACAGATTTTAATTTCGTAAGTAGAATATCCGTAATCATGCCACGTTCAAAGCTTTGTAATGATTATCATAAACCGGCTTATTAATTGATTTCTAGATTGCCGTTTATTATTGATTTCATTCGTTCATCGAACTCAATTAACCGTTAATTAACATCCTCTAATTTTTCTTTCATATAAACCGACTATGAATCATCTAATCAACGAGTTGTCACATTTTTTGTGTATGAAAAAAAAAGTAATAAACAAGGCCGCAGGAAAGGATTTCCCGTCGTAGGGAGTTCCGTCCGGCCAGGAAACTCCGATAGGTCAAACGCATTAATTACCTTTATTTCTCTCTATTATTCCACTTATTAAGATTTATTAAAACGATTTGTGTCGGACATCGGAATACCATTTACGAGTTCATTAGAGAGTTGTGAAAAAGGGGGGGATGAATGAACTTCTTGCTGTCCGCAGTCGTTTTCAAACTCGGCCTTCTTGATTGATGGCCCCCTTTTGTGACAAAGAGATCACTTCGTCCATATCTCTGACGTCATTGTTTAAACCCTTTTAATTTGTCAATCCGATATGTCTTTCACTCCAATAAATCTTTTTTTTTCGGGTAGCAAAAAAAAAGTAATTAAAAGAAACAGAACTCATTTTTAACGCTTAGATGAATTTTCAAGCTCTGTTAGGCGACGGTCCGAATCGCACATTTACTAAATTTTGACCTCTTTTTTTCATTCAAGTTGCAAAAGATTTCTTATACTGATGTTATGTTGAGTCCATTAGTAAAGCTTTTATCGCTTTTAGCACTTTAAAAAGCATCCTATTGACTTAGTTACCAGAGTTTCTTCACATTATTAACTTTTTCCTAAAAAAGAAATAGAATTCTCTGTCTTATACGGTTTAAAAAGCAAAAATTTAATTTTTTCAACAGGTAGAAGGAGATCTATTTTTTTATTTTGTTTTTGTCTTGTTTTTTTCTGGGGATAAACTGCTTTTGGATGGTTTCTTTTTGAATTATTGGCTGTCTTCTCACCCCTTATTCCGAGCAGCAATAATGAAACAGAAGGCATAAAGTAATATGAAATAACAATGAGGGAGAAATACACCCTCACTCTTCCCCTGTCTCTTTTTGGGTCTTTTCCAAGTACTGGCATAGAATTATGACTTTACAACCTCGGCTATTGTCCTAGATAGACGGGAGAGGGGTGGAGGAATGTAGGCGGTAGAAGTCGTAGGGGGTGAGACTAGTCAAATCCATAAGATATAAAATGATTTTTATTGAATGCCATCTTTTTTTCTTTCGTTTTTTTATGTGCGTTTCATTTTCTATCTGGCGCCAGTTCCTTCGTTTAAATGATGACTTGAATCTTCCTTTTTTTTAAGGCGGATCCGACCTTTAAATTCAACCAAGTGTTAGAGAGGGAAGATAAAATTACTTTCCTATATTTGAGCCCTGAAAATCGTCGGAAAAATTTTTACAAAAGCTAGTTCTCCTTATTTTTGGAATGTCTAGACGGTCTTCGGAGCAGTTTTTTCCGAAAAAGTTTTCCTATGGAAAATGGGAAGCATACTTTACGACTAAAACATTTTTTCCGAAAAAACCGATAGCCATGTTGTAGGTTTTGACGAGCTCTTTCCAAAAGCATATTATATAAGAAAATCAGATGAAAAGTTTCGTCATAATCTTTTTACAAAAATTTGGAGGAAAAATGCCAGCGCGCTTATGAAGAGTTAAAGAAAAGGATCTCCCCTTTCATGCGGTTGAATCCTCTCAAGGTCATTTCAGTTTTTTCTCAGCCCTATTTTCCTATTTTCTCTCCCATTTTCCTGATTTTTGGTAGTTTTCCTTGGTTTCTTGTTTCCCTAAAACTCCATTTTTACTTGATTTCTTGGCGTTTTCCTCGATTATCCACTAAAAAACTCTCATTTTTCTGGTTTCAGTAGTTTTTCTTGGTTACTTGTGGCCTTAAAACTCCCTTTTTGCTTGATTTCTTGGCATTTTTCTCGATTCCCCGCTAAAAAACTGATATTCAGTAGTTTTCCTTGGTTTTTTGTGGGCTCTAAGCTCCCTTTTTGCTGGATTTCTTCGCGTTTTTCTCGGTTACTCGCTAAAAAACTACCTTTTTCCTGATTTTCAGTAGTTTTCATTGCTTTCAGTTTTTTCTCAGCCCTATTTTCCTATTTTCCTCATTATTTATTTTTCGCTATCAATTTCAAACATGTTCCTCCAAATCTTTGTAAAAGGAATACGAGGAAACTAATCATCGGATTTTCATATATATATTTATGGAAAGAGCTCGTCAAAAACTAGAAAATGGCTAGCGCTTTTTTTGGAAAAAATGTTTAGGTCGTAAAGTAAGCTTTCCATTTTCCAAAGAAAAACTTTTTTGGAAAAACTGCTTCCAAGGCCGCTTAGACATTCCCAAAATAACGAAAACTAGCTATTGTAAAAAATTGTCCGACGATTTTTAGGGCTCAAATATAGGAAAGTAATTTTAGGGGCGAAAGTGCTGCTCTTGTTTTTTGATGCAAAATGCTTGGGCCCTTAAAAAATTGATTTTTTTTTGTGCAAAAGTCCCAAAAATAGAAAAAAAGATTTTAAATGGATTTCTAGAGGTGTTGTGTCGGGATTGATGAGAGGCCACCCACGGATTTTCTCCCTTCTCCGCTTTCTGTACCGACAGACTTTCGACCTCTTCGGTTCGGTGAGAAGAAGGGACACGTCACATGTTGTGACACCCCCTTCTTCCTTAAAGACTTCAAGAGATCTTTCGGTTTGAATTACAAATTCTTTCGTCCCCTTTTTTACTTCCACGAACCTTCCCATATAGACTTAATTTTATATTACCTATTTCTAAGACACCTTATAATCTAGGGACAGGAAACCGTAAATTTCTTGTTCAAAGAATGTCCTCCCAGTAAATATTTACAAATATGTAATAAACTTTTAGAATTTTTTCATCTAACCATGAAATGATCTAAAAAAAGCATCCTTTTTTTTATATAAATTTTCTGGATGAGTTTGAAAAAAAGTTTGAAACGATTTGGCGTTAATTGAGAAGAAAAAGCGTGAAATTAGGAAGATCCGTTGGCAAAGGGAAGAAGTTATTAGAAATAGCGTTCGGTCCATTTCGGGACGGAGGGTGAAATTACGTTATTTCCTTTTTTTTCTAATAACAGATGTAAACTTTTTTAGTTCACTTTTTAATTAAACTGTCAAAAATAATTTTTCTTAGAAAATCTCATTAGTCGAAAAAAATAATTAGTGTTTATAAATTAGTTTTTTTTAAATCTAGAACGATTTTTTGATCTTTTTTATTTGGATCATTAGATTAAAAAATGATTTGTGTGTGATTGCTTTTTAAAAAGCAAGGATATTTCTAATGAGGCTTCGGTGGAATATGGGGGGTGCCAGGGTTGCCGGATCTACCTGACCTTCAAGGAACCGAAGAGTACGTCTCACGCAAGACCCTAACTAACGTCCAAATCCGAATTATCGACCAAAAAAAAACCTTTGACATGTCAAACGCTCATTTCATCACAAAACCTCAACAAGTTTCAAAAGTTAAAAAAAAATTTCCATATTTTTTATTGCCTAAACGATCCTGACAGAACAGAAAAAGAATATGATGGTATCATTTTATTTAATTAAAAATTTCATACATTAATTATCATCCTAATTTATGACCATGGAACAAAAAAAACGTAAATATTTCGTCGTGTTTTCAAGACATCTTAAGTTATAAAAGCTATGATATTTTATTATATTTTTTTCGGGAGAACAATCATACATATTCATAACATCATATACGAATTACTTGAAGGACGGGTGAGGGCGAAGGGATTCCAACCCCAATCCCGATGAATTCCAATTCACTTAAGTCTCGCAAGACACTGAAAGTGGATTAAACCCCCTCCTACGCCCTTCAACCCTATCCATACTCTTTATTACACCGAGAAACATATTCCAGCCTCAAGAAATCGACCTTTTTCACAGATATGTGGTTTATTTGATTTTCGTTGTACCTACTTTTTTCTTTTTCTGCCAGGTAGTAGGGCCACAATGGAAAGCAGGTGTATGACCCAAAGCCACCTGGTCTCGCCGAAAAGAAGGAAAAAAAACACAAAAGGCGCTGATCATCTGGCCTTTTGACATAAATATTCTCGAAATTCGGCCCATTTTTGGCCCAACGAAATATCACTCTACTTTCACTTTTAATTTCACATTTTGTCCCCAGATGGATAACACTGAGTAGTTTTTCCTGTTTCGATAAATACTTGGAAAAAAAATTAGTGAATGACATTTCAAAGAAAGCGAAATTATCTCATTTGATAGCCATTTTTATAGTTCGAAATTTATCGCTGTTTTTACACTAATTTTTTTTTTCAATTTATTTTTCTGGAACTATTTAATTTTAAAGGCCTCAGAAAATCCACTTTCAATTTCAGTTTGCTGTCAAGAAATTTTTATTATCCTATTTTCCCTTTTCATCCTACACGCAGCTAAAATAATTTTGCTCGGTTTTTTCGGTCGAAGAACTTGTTTCGACCAGATTTTCTGTCGATTTCCTCGATTACCCGCTAAAAAACTTCCATTTTCCTGATTTTCAGTAGTTTTCCTTGGTTCTTGTGGTTTGAAACTTCCTTTTTCCTCGATTTCTTGGCGTTTTCCATCCTTACCCCTAAAAAAACTTCCATTTTTCTGATTTTCAGTAGTTTTCTTGGTTTTTGCCTTAAAACTCCCTTTTTACAGGATTTCTTGGCGTTATCCTAGATTACCCTAAAACCTATTTTTCTAAATTTCAGTAATTTTTCTTGGTTTTTTGGCCTTGAAACTCCTTTTTACTGGATTTCTTGGCGTTTTCCTGATTCCCGCTAAAACTCCCATTTTCCTGATTTTCAGTAGTTTTTCTGGTTTCTTTTCCTTGAAACTCCCTTTTTACTATTTCTTGGCGTTTTCTTCGATTACCCTAAAACTCCCATTTTCCTGATTTTAGTTTTCCTTGTTTCTTGTGGTTAAACTCCTTTTTCCTCGATTTTTTTCGTTTCCTCGTCCCTAAAAACTCCATTTCCTGATTTTCAGTAGTTTTTTTTTTGTGGCCTAAAACTCCCTTTACTTGATTTCTTGGCGTTTTCCTCCCTTACTTCAAAAACTCTAATTTTTCTAAATTTTCAGTAGTTTTTCTTGGTTTTTTTGGCCTTGAAACTCCCTATCTACTTGATTTCTTGTCGTTTTCCTCGATTTCCCGCTAAAATACTCCCATTTTCCTGATTTTCTGTAGTTTTCCTTGTTTCTTTGGCCTTCAAACTCCCTTTTTACTTCATTTCTTGGCGTTTTCTTCGATTACCTACTAAAAACTCCCATTTTCCTAATTTTCAGTGGTTTTTTTTTTGTTTCTTGTGGCCTTAAAACTCCCTTTTTACTAGATTTCTCGGCGTTTTCCTCGATTACCCTCTAAAAACTTCGATTTTTCAGATTTTTAGTAGTTTTTTTTTGGTTTCTTGTGGCTTTAAACTCCCTTTTCACTTGATTTCTTGGCGTTTTTCCCCTTTTTCATATTTTTAGGCCCTCAATTCGAAGACCATGATTTTGAAATCCGTTGTTGACTTTTATCTTTTGATTGACGTTTTCCAATTAATTTTAAAACATGAAAATTTATGGTTTTGGTCTTCAGGTTACACCAACCGAAGAGATAAGCGTGCGAACAATGGCCTTCATTTTCTGCCATCCCACCTTCTCGTCGGGAATATTAATTACTGAATATTACAATTGAAATTTATTACCGTTGGACTTTAATGAACTCATTATTTATAATTATGTTTTTTTCAATACGAACTTTAGATAAGAAATTAGGCAGATTTTTTTTATAAAAGTTTAGGGATATTGTAATTTTAGCCTGAAAATATAATCGATAAAGTTCATGCATTATGGAAAACTTTAATAAAGAAAAAGAGAGAGAGGAAAAACAATTTCATTAGGTTTTCACTGGATTTGGTTAATTAAAATTTTTCAAGTAGACTC
This sequence comes from Orius insidiosus, assembly GCA_014119065.1. Classification (NCBI taxonomy): domain Eukaryota; kingdom Metazoa; phylum Arthropoda; class Insecta; order Hemiptera; family Anthocoridae; genus Orius; species Orius insidiosus. The sequence continues at coordinate 104,790 of JACGAQ010000084.1, read as the reverse complement.
TTCTCGGTTAACATGGTACATAAAGTGATTTGAGGGAGAAACGTGGGATGGAAGGGGAGGAAAAGAGCGGGTAGATTTCCATTTATAAAAGGTTCACTGACTAATTAATTCGGGTCCTCCCGATCCTTTCAATCTTTGTTAATTGGTTCACGAGACGTTGGCGGTAAACCGTTCTCAATTTATGAAGTACTTCCGACTCCGGGAGATCCACAACTCCCTTCGATCATTTCGCTCGGTGGGTGGGAGAACGGAATTAGAATCTAAGATTCTTTCTCTTTTCCACCACTGTTTTTATCGATTGTGGTTTGTCTCATGTCATTTCATGTGATTAATCTTTAGCCTTCCTTTTTTTTTTTGTCCTCGAGATTGGCTTTATGACAATGAATGATTGACCAGCTTACAGCCTTATTCAATTTTTTATCTTTCGATTGCTACATCTTCTCTTTCAAGTTTGCAATCTTTTAACTTTCTTAATTTCCATGTGGGATTCCTAATCTATTTTTTAATTTTCACATTTTTACAGTACTGCTGCCACCAATGAAAAATTTGGTTTTTTCGAGATATCTCAAAAACGGGAGCACGGAGAGGAAAATCCAATAAAACAAAAGTTGTTCACAACGTAATTTCCATGTGGGATTCCTAATCTATTTTTAATTTTCTCATTTTACGGTACCGCTGCCACCAATGAAAAATTCGGTTTTTTCGAGATATCTCAAAAACAGGAGCACGGAGAGAAAAGCCAATAAAACAAAAGTTGTTCAGAATTTAATTTCCATGTAGGATTGCTAATCTATTTTTTTAATTTTCACATTTTACGGTAGCGCTGCCACCAATGAAAAATTTGGTTTTTTCGAGATATCTCAAAAACAGGAGCACGGAGAGGAAAAACCAATAAAACAAAAGTTGTTCAGAATTTAATTTCCATGTGGGATTCCTAATATATTTTTAATTTTCACATTTTACGGTAGCGCTGCCACCAATGAAAAAAATTGGTTTTTTCGAGATATCTCAAAAACGGGAGCTCGGAGAGGAAAAACCAATAAAACAAAACTCTCCACGATGGGTTTTGGGGAAGTGTTTTCCAGACCCCGGAGGGTCAAATTGATTGATCTTCTCCAATCTCAACCTTGTCTGTGGTTCCGGCCGGCCGTCCCTAGCATTTTTCCGGATCACTTTACGGCCACAGTTTTGAACCGATTTTCACCCAAAAATACTCCTTACCTTTTTTACGAAAAATCGGAGTAATAACAAATTTTTTTTGTTTTTTTTTAGTAGGGAGAATTTGACACTTCCACCCTTTGCGAGAGAGCATCCCTTGAGCAGAAATCCCATTATTTCTACCTTGATACTTACCACTTAAAATTAAATAAAAAATTGTAAATTTTTTCCAAAAATTTTTTCGGTGAAAAGAAAAAAAACTTGGAAAATTTTCGTAAAAAAAAAATTAAAATTAGGAAAAAGAAAAATTTGTTTAAATGCTTGAAATTATTCTTCCCCTCCTTTTGTACTTCCCCCTCCATTATACTTCCCCCTTCTTTAACTTCCCCTTCCTTATACTTCCCCCTCCATTTTGTTCCTTCCTTTAAGGAAGCTTTCGTTGTAAGCTCTTCAAACTTGTTAACATTTTTGGTTGAAAAGGGCCTAATTTATGAAAATTCTGACCTGTGTATAAATAAGTTTTGGATGAAAACGATTTAGTTTTGAAAAACAAATGTTTGATCGCGTTAACACTTTCCGATACTTAACACGGGGAATGAACAAATCCGTTAAATATTTAAACAGAGAGGGTATACATCAAAGCTAACAGATCGTCGAAGCTCTGGCTTTTGTACAAACGTCCGTGGTTTGCTTACTAACTGCCTTCTCCGTCTTTCCGTTTCGACTTTTATTTGAAAAGGTTTCATCGCTTTTCCGTCCGAAAAAGGGCGTACCCTTTTAACAAATAGGTAAATATTAATTACAACGAAGACGAGAGTTTAGTACAAGTTTAATATGCGCTTAATAAGCAGTCAAGTAGGTAATAACATATTTCATTCCGGACATCCTTTCCAGTGACGTACCCACTTTGTAAATGACACCGTTTTGTAATTTTGAGTACAAAACAAACACCCTCTCCGCCTCTTTCCATCGCCCAGAGGCTACACTATATTTCATTTTAATAAAAGTTTTAAAATTAATTAATATCAGACACCCTCGTGAGGGGTAGAATTAATTAGAAGGAGGAGTTAGGTGTCGCAAAGTAATTAGTTTCCACACAATATTACCGGCAATAGCATCCCCCCTTCTTCCCGAAAACTCCTGACTATCTACAAACATTTTACAGACCAAACTGGAAAATATCTTCTTGCTCATTATTGAAAAAGTTTAGATGTAGGTCAACATTTCACATTTTCAATCACTTTTCTGGCGACCGGAAATGATGCGAAATTATGGGCTTTATTTATATTCATTACTTGTTCATGTAAATTGGGATCTGAAAGGAAAAACCTCATTAAAGTTCATTCTGAAGGAGTAAAAAAAAAATGTTGGAAACAAAAAGAGAAATGAAATGGGGCCAAAGGCGGTCATTATCTGTGGTTTCATAAATAAAAGAAGGGAGGCCACGAGATTGTAATTGCAGTTAATATATGCGATCGGTGCCTTTTTGATGGGGGTTCGAAACGTGTCATTTCTGGTTATTTGTCGGAGGGAATCATTAATTCCGTGATGGAAAAAGGGTTAGAATTTGTTAAGTGTGAGTTTTGTCCGGTTGTGAGGAAAAAGTGGGGGGATAATAAGGGGTCAGATAGGGATCTTTTCGAAGCCGTAGACTGTAGCGAGAGGCGAGGTTGTTTTTTTTTTTCCTTTGTAACTTGTAACCCTAGTTCCCGAACGTTTGGGCTGGAAACCGCCAATTATTGATGATCCTAAGGCGAAACCTTTACATAATTATAGTTATTGTGGTGCCGCGAGAGGGAGAAATGTATGTTACCCGAGGGCTGGAGATGGTGGGGGATCTGAGTGTGATCCAGAGGTCTTCGTCGTGTCCAGACACCTTACAATAATACCAACATAAAAAAAAAAACATCACTGTCATTATCCACAGTGTTAACTTTTTTATTTACTGAGTAGGAGCCACAAACTGGGATTCGAACACAGAAACTCACAATTGCTAATCGAGCTCGCTAAGGCAATCGATAGGTACTGGGTTCGAATCCAAGTTCGCGGCATTTTAACTTCCTCAAAGAAGTTATTGTGATACTCTCCATGTCGGGTGTTTGGGGAAGGGTCTTCAAGGCCCCGGAGGGTCAAATCGAATGGATCCTCTATACTTAAGAAAAATTTGAAAAGAAGCTTAAAAATTTTTTCGAAAAAAAACTGCAAATTTTTCAAAAAAAAATTGAAAAAATAACTTGGAAAATTTTTCGGTGGAAAAAAATTCTTCCCCTCCTATTGTACATCCCCCTCCTTGAACTTCTCCTCCTTTATACTTCTCCTCCTTTTTCTTCCCCCTCCACAATACTTCTCCCTCCTATAATGTTCCTTCTCCTTATATTTATAGGGACATTGTGCACTCCGAACCCCATGGTTCTATTGTGCGTTTCCTTCTCTTTAAGGAAGTTTTCGTTAAAAGCTCTTCAAACTAGTATTTTTAAATAAATTTAACTTCGTCCGTCGAACAAAAAAAGAAGAATTGCTTAGTTTTTAAAATCCTCTTTGCCATCGAAGTGGAAAAAAGTCAGGCTCACGTATTCGTTGGTTAATTATTCAACGTCCTTTGTTCGCTCTAGATTTCCGATGGTGGAGATAGCGCCTTCAATTTCCTCTGTCGGCGACATGTTTTCGTCTGAGAATGCACCAATTAAATAAAAAAAATTAAACGTAATGCCTCTTAAAAATTATTTAATTAAATAAAGAATTTTTTCAAAGATGACTCACTGGCTAATTTTCAGGGAGGTATTACATTCTCGGATGACAAGGAAGTTAATCCGAGAAATTTTAATGGCTACGTGTTTCCGATAGGATCAAATGTTTGACAGACAATAATCCCGAGCGGAGGGGGTAAAGAGGTAAAAAATCCCTCCGTGTGTGAAAGAAAGGAGAAGGGACATGGAATTTTAAGTGGAGTGAGTTGTTAATTCAAGTTTTATGTGTCCTCACTCCTCGGGCCCTATCGTTAAAAGAATTACATGTCTTTTAATTTATCTGCCCACCCGTTTTCTCGGGGTTCACAGGTGTGAACCCGCTTTCGCCCTATCTAAACGCATCCGAGAATCCCCTTCCTTTCGGCCTGAGGAGAAGAAAAAAAAAAGGTGACACTCTTATCTTTTTCAAGTCGCAACCTCACTTCTTTTCTATCAATCCTTACTTCTTGTCTTTCAAACTATGCCCACCTTGTATCAACTTTTATCTTTTCCACTTAATTTTCTTGAGCTACCTTCCTTTTTTTTCCCCTTCCTCCACTAGAATTTTTTCTCATTCCTGAAGGAAACCAACAAGGTCTAGCAGTTCATGAAATATAATAAGTCGACGTTTTACGTTTTAAGTCTAAGAATATCCCGTGTGCTTTGAAGGTCAGAAATGAGCGTGTCTTTTGAGAATGAGCGTTTCCTCTTTTAGAAAATCCGTTTACAGGATAAAAGGGTGAAAGAGCGGTAGAAAAAAAGGGGTTGGACGGAACGATAAGTCATGGGATCAGCGGTGTCCTCTATGGAACAGGTTGATTAAGGAGCTTGACCCTAATTGGATAATTACACATACAGACCGGAGGAATGACGGTTCGAAAGTTATCTCCACGCCTACTATTCCCCTTGATAAATGTAATAATAGACGTAATAATCGCCGAAACAATTTTTTGTTATCAAGTGTTTCATTACTAAAGTTAACTGTTTTAACTTTTTTTTCTTTCTTGAAAATTCCGCTACGCTTCCTTGACTTCGAATTCTGGAACAAATTTATAATGGTGCTCCAAATCGGTAATTTTTACACGAGTAGGGAAAAAAATCCTACGTGTTGAATCAGGCTAAACAAAATTATGTAACGGACGGTCTAAAGATTTTATTTTAGATCCAATTATATTTAGACTCCGCATGAAAAATAGAAGTACCTACATATTATGAGGCGCTACGGGTACGAAGGGCGAACTCAACAAAACGTAGTTTCGAGATATTCGCATTTTAATGTTTTATGTTACGGGCGAACTCAACAGAAAAGCCATGCCCTGGAATGGAAAAGGAGGGGGTTGTGGATTAGGATGTGGAGTTCGCCCTTCGTACCCGCTCGGATATCGCAGTAGAGCTTTGCCGCATATCGGTTTTTACGTATTTTAAAGGGGACAAAAGGGCAAACTCAATATAAAAATTATATGGGTGTATTCATCAAAAGGTCTAGAATATGAAAATGAAAAAAAAAAAAAAATTTGTCCGATGTTGAGTTCGCCCTTCGTACCCGGAGCGCCTCAATTGAACTGGACCAATTTGTGTGAGATTTTCAATCACAACAAAATGAAGGGTTAGTTTCACTAGGGAATAGTGGATATTTTCATGCGCCCTGATAAAAAAGCCCTGATTTTATTGTGACATATTTTCCTTTGTTTCTAATTGCCTTAAGATCAGTATGGAAGCCGCAATCTTGTTCCCCAGGTGGACAGTGAGGTCCGGGATTTTTTCACGTCCCATTACGAGAGTATGTGACATCTTTAACGAGGAGGATAATGAAGGCTCTGAGGGGTAGTAAGGGTAAAAGCGGGGAAGAAAGAAGAAGAAAAAAATCTCCTCCCTCTGCTTATTACTGCGTGTCGGTAATTACCCTCCAGGATTTATCCGTATCCAGAAGCTAAGGAATCGACTAATTAGAGCACCCTGTTTAACTAATTCCCTTAAAATGGAAATATTAAGGAGACTTGTAATTTCTAAAGAAGAAGAGGAGGAGTGTACTAATTAAGACTGTCAATAATATTATTAAAGGGTTGAAGTTTGCCCTTGGGACACATGGTGAGGTAATTAGATGGGGCATTCATGTTTTACCCTCCAACCCCTCCTCATGACCCGGCTTATAATCCACGGTATTCATTACTCCACTCAATACTCATTTAATTAGCTCATTAGTGCACTAATTGACGCTCCTAAGTTTTCCTCTCGCTCTCTCTCTCTCTCCTTCCTTAACTTTCCTACTCCCAACCTTCCACCCCCCTTTCTGTTCTCTGGCCTGTCTCCGAATGTAAATAAACTTGAGTTGAAACTCTTTGCCTAATTACAAGCCAAGGAGACATTCCTAATTACCTCTATGCAAGTATTATGTTCTACTTGAGGCGATAAGCTCTTTTACACAAGCTTTGTTCTTCGGATTTAATCCGACTAAAGCCTCCACTCACCTTTCTCAAGCCTCTTTTCTTCTCTTTACAACTCAAATCTATTTTATTTATTATCATCGATGCCAAAATCCTTCAAAGCAAACTTTCGTGTCCTTGCCTTCCACACAGAAACTCTTTTTTTGCCATTTGAAGCCCAATAGCGAAGTCATAAGTTGGATAAGAGAAGTATACATATCAATAAATAAGTTAATGCGGTAAAGCGATTGGTGGGAGAGAAGAAATAGACGGGCTAACCAAGCCCCCAGCGACTCATATATCTCCGCAGGGTTCTATAGTTACCTAATTATTTTCATTTTATAAAAAAAAAAAGGCTATTAAAAGCCTATAAACCTTTTTTTTCATCCTTAATTTTTATTCGTTTTTTAAAAGGAAAGAATACCAAACTAAGCGTTAATATCTTATCGGAGCCGTTGTTTTTTTAATTAGATGTAATCAGGAACTTGGCAATTTCACGGTATTGTCTAAGACCGGCGGACGTTTACTCGAAACACATTCTCACAATCAGCGTGCACGCACATATTTTAAGGATTGTATAAAAGGTGGAGATTCTTTTATTTTGTTCACACTTACGGTTTATAACCGGATTTTGTGCCTTCTCATTTCGGTGAAAACGGTTTTTTGTAGTCCTTTTTAGTGATAAGAGCATTTTGGTCACATTTTTGAGGAGTGGTGAAGGTAGAATCGATAATTATTGTTGGGAGAGGATGGTGAGGTCTAATAGGATAATGAGGGGTGCATACAGCACGACGATGGCCTGTCATTAGAAGCCGCTATACCCCAGACCCCCCTTTTTATTCACCTAGAAATTTTCATGTTTTTAACATATTTCTAAGAAAAATACGCAAAATACCCCCTTTTCATAGTTTTTCTTCCGGGTGTATACGTGTCGACATAATGCGCCATAATGCATTTGACCATAAAATGGCAGAAATCGCGAGTTGCCAAAAATCTACAACTAAAAATAAAGAAAATGGTCGAGAACGTTCACCATAATGTACTCGTATTTGAACATAATACATCTCACCATAAAGAAGACATTTAACACTTGTTTCGACATTAACTTTGTCGTTTCAACATAACGCAGTTGGACATAAAGAAAACTTTAATTTTAAAGAACTTGTCGTTTCACCATAAAACTGTTTCTGTCGTTTGGGCATAATACATCTCACCGTATACTAGGGACAACGAAACAGCAAGCCTGTTTTCGCCGTTTAAAACGCGATTATGGCGAAGCGACAAAAGCCTTAAAACTTCACAGTTCACCATAATTCGCACATCCTCGCGAGAGGAAGAAAATTAACCGCCTTGCGACATAAAACGTTCTGATCCTATTGGCTGCCTGCTTGCTCTTCCTAGTTTATGGAGAGCTTTATGTAGAATTGCATTGTGGTGAACTGTCAAGTTTTATGGTTTTTGTCGTTTTGCCATAATCTCGTTTTGAACGGCGAAAGTAGGCTTGATCTTTCGCTGTCCCTAGTTTATGGTGAGATCCCCAAACGACAGAAACAGTTTTATGGTGTAACAACCAGCTTAAAGAGAGGCTTTTATGGTGGTTATGGTGACTTGTACTTTTTTTATGTCGACGTGTATTTTTTGAAAAAATCGTTTATGGCGAAACGCTTATATTTAAATGCATTATGCTCAAAATTTTTGAACTTTGGAGAGCTTTATGTTAAATTTGCAATATGCTGAAACGCATTATGTTGAACTACTGATTTTTTATGTCGAAATGAAGATTTTTTATCTTCTTTCTTCTTTTTTCGTCGCTTCACGTCTAATATGAGAGGTGCGTTTTATTGATTTTTGATTATTGATTAAGCGTCGTCTGTTCAATAAAAACCACACCTCTCATATTAGATTTTTTTATGTTGAACTGCTTTAGGGTGAAATGCGTTGTGTTGAACGGCCCTCAGTGTGCCTTATAGCGAATTCAGCTTTATTGTTAAACAATTTTCAATTTTAACATTTTTTTTTCTTTCTGTTTTAGGTAAGTTTGAACAAAAATAAGCTTCTTTTCTACTCTTTGTAAGTACTAATATTTATTTATTATTTTTCAATTGGAAAGAAAAGGAATCTACCTGAAAAGAGCTTTTCCCTAGTTTTTGTTGTTGTAATTTTGGTGATGACCGTAGAATTTTGGGTGTTTTGACCCTTGAGTTAAAAGTAATTTTCCCTTTTTCAATTTTTAAGCATAAAATAACTAAAAATTAAAGACGACTAATGGCTAACTTTCTCAAGCGCGGCTTAATTTTAGCTTGGAGAGAGCGAGGTTGTCGGTGTGGGATATGCGGGTCTAATCGAGAGGCAATAATGGACTTGTTATCATACCGACGAACCCACCTGTCAGCCTTTATTGAAGTACCAACAAAATATTAATATCTTTATAGAAAAAAGAAGGTACAAAACGGTTATTAGAAATTTATGTTGGTAAATTTTATGGTTTGAGTGAGCGAAATTGAAAAGATTAAGCGTGAAAGCCATAAAAATTTTGACCCTTTTATTTACTTAACGTAAAACGCATTTGCGCGAAAATAAGAAGAAAAAAAATTCTTTCAACGGAATAAGATACTAAATAGAAAGTAATCAAAATTTTATGAGAACACGTCCGTTCAAATTATAGTGGTAGTAAAACGCTAAGTAATTTCACCTTTACAAGTCCAACCGTTTAAGTTAAATAACCTTTAATGGCCGCTAATAATTGTAATTTCATCGAAATCGGAATATTGCGAAAGCGAAATGATCCTCAAATAATTAAATAGTGGCAAGACTGGTTTGAAGAAAGTCGTCCCAAAATCACTTTTGTGGTTATTAAATCTTGTGTTTTACGATAAAAATGGAATTTTTATTTATTTGATTTTTGGGCGGGAAATATGAATAGTAAAAAGATCACGTTTTGGCTATATTTTCCTTTGGGTGTTCAATTTATTCTAAGGGTAGATTGGAAAAAAAGTTGTAAATAATCGAACCGATCAAAAAACATTAAAATGGGAATGTCTGAGAGGCAGTTAGAGCCTGACCGAACTAATGGAATACATTGTAAGGGGAAGAGTTGGAGTGAAAGGGAGTCATAAAACAATACCTTCCTTGTTTCGGGAATTGAAAATGGATGTAACCGTCGAAGTGGGGTTGGCGGCGATGCTTTATAAGCTAAAGGGCTTCGGTGATATTACACCCTTGTTCTAAGTCCGGCTCAATTTGCAATTTCTCTTCCTTTTCCAATTTTTTTCTGCTCCTTTCTTTCTCTTTAGTGTGTGGAGAGGGGGTGACCGCTGCTGGCATAAACAGTGGGAACAAGTCCTGGGGGTTATCCATCTCCCTCCTTCTCCCAGCATTTCCAATAAGCGTCTCCCCACTCGCCCTCACCCAGTGGAACGCAATATATCCGTCCTTCCCTCCGGTTTATATTATACCTACACTGGGCTGGCATATCCACCCGGAGCACCCCCCGGCCTTGATGAAAAAATAATAATGCGAGTTTGGTGAGGGGCCAGTTGGCCCCCCTGTATCCCTCCCTCCTGATCTCTTTCCGCCTTCAGACCGTTTTTCCCCAACCTTATTTCCATGCCTTCCCACCTCCTTCAACGCCCCTCAGGCATTGTCCTCCTCAAGTGTCTTCAGAACGTCCAATTTTATTTGGATTAATTTTCAAATAAAACAAGAAACCTTGACCTCCCTTCTCACCTACATTTTCCAAATCATGACTTTTTCCATCAATTTGTTGAAAATATGTCCTTAACAATATCACAAGCTTATCAGAAGATCTTCTTCGGTAAACCTCTCTGAAATGCAGAGTTCGCCCTAGGATGGCAACGGCAAAGTACCCCATTGCAAGATCTCCGAAGAAGGGCTCTCTTGTCAAGGGTGGACGAGGGTTAGAGAAAGACCCAGGGAATTCTGTGCTTGTGAAATAGTTTTTCTCTTTCGAACCTTTAGTAAACGGTCTTGACTGTTAGCCAATGCAATTTTATTTGGATAAATTTTCAAATAAATCTACCTTAACCTCCCTTCTCACCTACATTTTCCAAATCTACGTGAACACACTTTTTCCAATCTTCAAAAAATCTTGCATCTTCTTTCATCCTTCTTTTTACACATTTTTTTGGCGGATGCAGCCTTTCGTAAAGGTCAGTTCTTTCATAGACTAATTTTTACTGTAAAAAACGAAGAAAAAAGTCACCAGTTCCTTTGTTAGAGATCGGATTTTTATAATGATATCACGTCTTTTGATCTATTTATTTTTTCCCTTGTGGCCCTAGTCGACAATAATAGGCGTCCATCACTTTTCAAGGCTCCCGAGAACTCGATCGACAAAAAAAAACCCACAATACACGTGATCCGATCGTTTCCGGTCTACTTTCTCGATATTTTTCACTTTTTTTAAAAATATTCTCCCCTTGACTTTATCGCACTTACACATGCGTGACTTAAAAGCCTCTAAACCGTTAATGATAGCGTTATTTAATACGCCTTTATAGAAAACGTATGAAGCACTTTAAAATTGATGTCTAAATTATAACATGGTTGCTAAACATTTTAAATCACTTAAGGCGTAAGATAGTAACACTTGCATATCGTTAAGTGTAGGCGTTGCAACCATATATCCCTAACAACTTGTACTAATATGGAGAAGACAAGATTCACTTTTTACACCGTTAGGCTTAGATATGAAAGCATTTTTTTGCATCTTTTTCTAATAATAATATGAATTATTTATCACATTCCTTCAAAATGCATAAAAATGGAAAATTTCAAGAAAAAATTCCTTTCAATTTGTCTCTTCAATTTTTTATTTCTCAGATTTTGATGTTTCTCCTATTTAACATCTAGGTATTTTTAAAATTTGAAATCCACTTTAAAAGCGTTTTTCTTTTCTTCCTTAAACGGCTATAAATAACGCAATAATTGAAAAAAATCCTTTTATAAGGAAATTTTACCGCCCAGGAAACTTTAAGTGGTATTAAAAAGTGTAAATTGTTTAGGAGAATAAGAGGGGTAGCTCATAAATCAGAATGCAATTTCAAAAAGGCACTTTTATTCAAATAGATCGGACCGCGTGCGTGCTTTTGAATACTTTCTGCAAAGGGAGGTTTATAGAAAAAAAAATTACGTCGTAAAAAAAAATTGTCAAGATTCAATTATCCCTTTTAAAAAAATTCGACGTACATTTTATCGGCCAGTTATGCTTTTTGTTAGCTTTGTTCCAACCGTAGTTTGAAACTGGTTTGATTCGTTCAAATCGTTTGTCCGTCAAATTGACGTACTAATCCTTCTGCGCATGCTCCAAGAGTTTCAAACTGAGGTTGGAACAAAGCTGTTATGGACCTCGGTTGATTTTTGTGACGGATAAAGTGTTGGAGAAAATCGTTGGATTCAATTATCCATTTCAATAACAGAAAAAAAGGGGGTCATTTTCATTTGAAGGTTTGCCGTGGTTTTTCTTCTCTTATTTCAACCCTCCTTATTGCCCCTTTTAAAAAAATTCGACGTACATTTTATCGGCCAGTTATGCTTTTTGTTAGCTTTGTTCCAACCGCAGTTTAAAACTCTTGGAGTTTCTCGACGTTTGACGTCGTTCAAGTCCGTCAAATTGACGTATAAATCCTTCTGCGCATGCTCCAAGAGTTTCAAACTGAGGTTGGAACAAAGCTGTTATGGACCTGTGTAGAATTTTGTCACTCCACAAGTGTTGGAGAAAATCGTTGGATTCAATTATCCATTTCAATAACAGAAAAAAAAGGGGGTCATTTTCATTTGAAGGTTTGCCGGGGTTTTTCTTCTCTTATTTCAACCCTCCTTATTGCCCCTTTTAAAAAAATTCGACGTACATTTTATCGGCCAGTTATGCTTTTTGTTAGCTTTGTTCCAACCGCAGTTTAAAACTCTTGGAGTTTCTCGACGTTTGACGTCGTTCAAGTCCGTCAAATTGACGTATAAATCCTTCTGCGCATGCTCCAAGAGTTTCAAACTGAGGTTGGAACAAAGCTGTTATGGACCTGTGTAGAATTTTGTCACTCCACAAGTGTTGGAGAAAATCGTTGGATTCAATTATCCATTTCAATAACAGAAAAAAAGGGGGTCATTTTCATTTGAAGGTTTGCCGGGGTTTTTCTTCTCTTATTTCAACCCTCCTTATTGCCCCTTTTCACAAATGCACCTTCAACTCCAATTTTTATTCCGAGTTTTCTCCCTTTATTTGAGGCAAAAATGAAATATTTTATCAAACACGTTTTTGACATTTATGACTTGTAAGTGGAATCATCACGCGAACGACCGACAGCCGGTTAAAAAAACGTGTAATTAACGACTCGGTAATTTCCTTGAGAAAAAGAGAAAAAAAAATGGAAAGCGTTTTATTTAATGAGCTAAGAAATAGTTTCTTTATGTAGCATTTTTCAAATCGTGAATAAACAAATATGAGGCTATAAAAACCAAACAATGGCGTGCCATGTAATTTTCACACTTCATTGTTGAATTCTTCCATAAATAAGTTATTGTTTTACCCTCTCATGTCGATTTTTTGGGGATGGGTCTTTAAGACCCCGATGGGTCAAATCAAAGATTGCGTATTTTCTGGCTGTGCGAAGACTCCAATTTTTTTTTTACTTTCTAACTTTTATTTTTTTTTTCAATTTTGATTTGCTGTTAAATTGTTGGTTAATCGTTTCTGATTGAATAACCAATATTGTGGAATGCCATTTAAACCTAATTGAAATCAATTAAATAAATCTTTATTGATTGTCTAGGTAGAGGATTTTGATGTATATTGGAGGCAATTATAGACCCTATTAAAGGATTTACAATTTTATAAACGCATTTAATCCTTTCTAAAAAGTACGGCCGGCCGGAACCACAGACAAAGCTGAGATCGGTGAATTCGATTTTTCCGGGGTCTGGAAGACCCTTCCCCAAAAACCCAACGTGGAGGGTATCAGGAAGCTGATAGTGTGAAAAACTAAATATTTTTTACCGCAAAAATGCCTTTTATTAATTTCCCACTTTGTGGCTAATGCAATTACACTGCAAAGCTCAGAAAAAAAAAATAATTGGCGCTATTTTATTAAAAAGTATACTAAATACCAAATTATTATAATTTTATTTTCTTGCCTTCACTCAATATTATCAAGTGCCATCGAAACCTTTTAAAAAAAATTTCTTTTTACTCAATTAAATAAAATATTCTTGAGGATATTTTTGTGTGTTCTTATCGGAGAAATACTGTAAAAAGTTTAAAATTTAGAGAGAGAAAAAGAGCTACCTGTTATAGAGTGATTCGCAAACGTTTACATTTAATTACTCTTCTTCTTTTTGAGAGAAAAAAAAAATGTAATTAAAAATCGTAAAGAATATTAATTAAATCACTCAAGTTTGAGTGGCAATTTACGCTGGAGGCGGGGAGGGTTTGCTATGGAATTAATTAAAAAACTAATATAGGGTTAAAAGGCCGAGCAATTTTTAATTACAAACATATAGAGTTTCACTTATTGTCTCGTGTAATATGGGACATTCGGAAGAAAAAAATAAAATTAATAGGTTAATTAAAAAAGTTTAGGTAAAAAAAAAAGGAACAATGGAGAAAAGGGCCTTTTTTTTGTTGAGGGAGTAAAAAAGTTTAAAAAAATTCGTTCTAATTATGAAATGGGAAGATGAAAAAAATGGTTGGTACAAGTGTAATAAATAAGTGTTGTGGAGTAATTGGGGTTCTTCGAACGTCTGCGTGCAGAAAGAGAAGGAATAAAGAGACGGGAGGGGATTTGGTAGTACCTTCGGGATCCCTTGGAGTTTTAACGAGCTTTCCAATTTGTTTACCTGGAACAGGAGAGTCACTTACCGTCCAATCCAAGTCTCCTCCAAACCTTTTTTCCCCCTCTGGTAACCCTCCGCCGCCTCTCGCCCTCTATTACCACCCCCGGTCCATCTCATTCAACACCATTCGAGCAGAAGAATCTAAAACCGCAATTCTTTACAAGCCCTAATTTGATCACCCAATTAACTTTTTTTTCCCCAGACTTTTTTGATCTCACTAAAAATATACGTATATGAACTAGTTCTTTTTCAAATGAGGCGCTCCGGGTACGAAGGGCGAACTCGACAAAACGTAGTTTCGAGATATTCGCATTTTAAAGTTTTCTGTTAAGGGCGAACTCGACAGAAAAGTCACTCTCTAGAATTTTCGTGGCGAGATTTTAGATTTTATAGAATCATAGAGGAAAGGGTTTTTTAAAAATTTTCGAATATTTTTTACGATTATTAATTCTCAAACGTATAATATATTTTTATTTCGTGGCGGTGACCTGTTCCAAGAGGAGTGGGGCTCCCGGAAAAGGAGTGGGGGTATTGGACTAGGATACGAGTTCGCCCTTCGTACCCGCTCGGATATCGCAGTTAGAGCTTTGCCGCAAATCGGTTTTTACGTATTTTAAAGGGGAAAAAAGGGCAAACTCAATATAAAAATTACATGGGTGTATTCTTCAAAAGGTCTAAAATCTGAAAATGAAAAAAAAAAAAAAATTTCCGATGTCGAGTTCGCCCTTCGTACCCGGGGCGCCTCATATCCTCTTTGGCGGCCTTTTTTGAAATTCAATCATGTTTAATCTTAAATGATCTTAAGAATTTTTTATTTATAACATGTCTTAATGAGAGATAAGGCACATTTGAGTCTGCGTGACTTGGCCGTGTCCTTGAAAAAAAAATGTTGTACCTCCTTTGACCAGGGCCGATCGTTAATTAAGCGTTATGTCTAAAAGTGGGTTAAATTTTGAAATTATTATTTCTTTTTCAGCGTAAAATTATACGGGGGAAATGTTTCCGACCCATTGGGTAAAAAGTCAAGGAACGTAAAGTGGACTATTCTTGTAATCAAGATTGACTCGCTCTGTAGATGCGGCGGAGCTAATCAACCGTTTCTTCAATTCTATTTAATTAAATTTTTTTTTTCCCTTTTCCGACAAGACCCCCATGATTCGATCAAAGCTTTCAGACCACGACCTCTCCATTATTGCCCCATAAAAAAATATATATAGTAAATAAAAAGGAAATGGTTGTCATTAGGTCGGTTCTCAGGGATTTTTTATAAGATTTTTCCCCTACGATGCGCTAGAATGATGTAGGGCTTAAAAAGAGCAATAAAAAATGAGTTCACAGCTTTTTATAGAGAAATTTAAATTTTTGGACTTTCCCTCACCCAATAACGGAACTCGGTGCTAAACGAAGTCATTATCTTACCTATTTGCATATTATTTTCTTTAATACTATTTCCTCCAGGGCTAAAAAGAGAGGGCGTTATCGCGAGTGATTGAAGACTTAAAACTCCCGCCCACAGTAAATCTTTCACCTGAAGCTTCGGACTCAATCAAGATGGACAAAATCACGCGATGTCAGTTTTTGTCTTTTCCACTTCGTTTGCTTTAACTTAAAAATTGTTAATTATTTTAAAACGTGAATTTTTGGGCCCCACGGACGGTAATTTTGAACTTTAACCTATTTTTGGCCGTTTTTCTCAACTTTTTAGCCTGATAAAAGTTGTTTTCATAACTTTTACTACTGAGATTTAACACTTGTAGTTTCGACATAAAATTTGTCGTTTCTCTGTCGTTTGGGCATGAAACATCTCACCATAAACTAGGGACAGCCAAAGAGCGAGCCTATTTTCACCGTTTAAAACGCGATTATGGCGAAACCACAAAAGCCTTAAAACTTGACAGTTCACCATAATGCAATTCGCACATCCTCGCGGTAGAAAAAAAATTTTCCCTTGTGTCATAAAATGAGCTGATTCTATTGGCTGCCTGCTTGCTTTTCCTAGTTATCAATGATGCTTTATGTTGAATTGCATTATGGTGAACTGTTAAGGTCTAAGGTTTTTTTTTTTAGTTTCGCCATAATCGCGTTTTAACGGCGAAAAAAGGCTTGCTCTTTCGCTGTCCCTGGTTTATGGTGATATTTATTATGCCCAAACGACAGAAACAGTTTTATGGCGAAACAACATGTTTAAATAGAGGCTTTTATGGTGAGAAGCGTTTGGTGACTTTTTTTATGTCGACTTGCATTTATTCAAAAAGTCGTTTACAGCGAAACGCTTTATGTTGAAATGCATTATGCTCAAAATTTTTGAACTTTTGAGAGCTTTATGTTTCCACTATGCCGAAACGCATTATGTCGAAATGCACATTTTTTAAGTTCAACTGCTTTAGGGTGAAATGCGTTATGTTGAACGTTGTTCTCCCTTTCCTTGTAGCCCAAACTCCCATTTTTGACCATTTAAAATGGCTCTTTTGGCCAGAAACGCTCATTTCACCGGATTTCGGGTAGTTTAGCCCCAATAATACTTTTCTTAATTGATAATTATAAGACCCGATAAACGGTTAGGGTATGCGGGTTAGTATGGTAACGACCCATGACTGTTTTTCAGTTGTCCCATTCCCGAAATGTGCCACGATTTAACGGCCGGTCAACATTTAACCGAAGTAAGCACATAAAACCGTACCTATTCCCTGCCTTAATCACAGACGTCGTTTACCGTTAAAATTTAAACTTAGATCTAAACTAAAATTAACAGTTTGTGTAGGCGGGTTTTCCTAGAGTGGACGAGACACTATCAGAAACTGTAGGTTATTTGTAAACCTGTTTCCGAGTGTTCGCCTCGATTTTACCTTAATGCCAACTTTCAACTAACTTTCGCGGTTAAATTAGAATTAGTAAAAAAAATAGATTGTAAATTAGAAACCTCAAATCAACCCCCTATTCCTATAAATATAACTAGAGCATTAGACCGCATGGGGATACCCATAACCCCTTCTGTCTCTGGCTAATTTAAGATCTTTTCGAACCGGTTTTAATTAAAATCTTTAATTGGTAATAATGCAAAATTTAAAAAAAAATTAATTAGTTTCTTGGAATTAATTAAAACGGTTTGAATCGCGGTTAATTTTTGAACGGAATGCTAGAGCTTTTTTTTTTTTTTTTTTTTTTTTTTTTTGTATAAATAAAAAAAAGCCGCCTGAAACGTGAGTGAAATTTAAGAAAAGATAATCTTTTCTGTAATGTGATACTGCGATGGACACTTGTTTGACCATGAATCACAAAAATTGACCTCAACATTCCAAGACTGTCCCCCGACGTAAAAAAAGTAATAAAAATTTTTTTTTCGTTTTAGTATCGAAAAAAAGGGAATATCGATTTTTTGGACTTGTAATTGCAGTAAAGGGATGTATACACGTATTAAAAATTTCATTAACTAATAACAATGTCCCGATCCATGTTGAAAAGCTTTGAAAAATTCATGCTATCAGAAAAATAAGAGGGTAGAGTAGTAGGGGAACCCTCGAGGGAGATATAAACAATTACACACTCCACAATTAAGAATACGTTTTAATTAATTCCCCTTTTTCCTCTTTTTTTTTTTTTCCCGGGGGTTGGTCAGTTAGCGACGTGGGTGGGGAGGACGAGAAATCCCAAAGGGCCGGTATGCAGATGATGGGAAGGGTTTTCATCCCTTGATTGGACTTGCTGTTAATTAATAAAAGGCGGTATGACTCGCGCCATCCCTAGAAAACACGTTTTGTTTAAAAAAAAAACCCCTACCTTTTTGAGCCACTTATAAAACAGATTTTCAAACGTAATTTTTTAATCACTTTTCTGGAAAATCGCCTTTTCGGCCCATTCTCTCAGAAGGCGCTTCGTCCCTTCCTCTCACTAGGAACTTCGGCCCTTCCTTTCAGTGGCACTTCGGCCCTTACTTCAGTAGGCACTTCGGCCCTTCCTCCAGTAGGCACGTCGGCCCATCCTCTCTGGAGGCGTTTCGTCCTTCCTCTCAGGAGGCGCTTCGTCCCTTCCTCTCAGGAGGCGCTTCGTCCCTTCCTCTCAGGAGGCGCTTCGTCCCTTCCTCCAGTAGGCACGTCGGCCCTCCTCTCAGACGAACTTCGTCCCTTCTCTCAGGAGGCGCTTCTCAGGAGGCGCTTCGTCCCTTCATCTCAGGAGGCGCTTCGGCCATTCCTCTCGCGAGGCACGTCGGCCCTTTCCTCTCAGAAGGCACTTCTGCCCTTCCTCTTAGTAGGAACTTCGTTCCTTCCTCCCAGAAGGCGCTTCGGCCCTTCCTCCCAGAAGGCACTTATATTGAAAAATTCCCGATGAGTCATTAACGCTGAAATGAGTCACTTTTAATCCTCTACATTTTATATTCATGATTGTGCTATTTTCAATTGAAAGACGTTAAAAAATTTGTTGATCAATTTTTAAACGTCTTGCCTAATTGCTTCAGACAGTTTTGACAGTCGCTAAGTATAGAATGCAGTCTTTTTAGCAGTTTTCCCTTCACACTGGGACTGCATCTTTTCCTGGATAGTTTTCTGAATGCTCAGCTCAAGCACTGGCTGATTTTTTTTTTCCGCTGTAGCCAAATCTGAGCACCTCTGGAATACTGTAAAAAGTAAAGGACTTTTAATAATTTAAGACCTTTCAATCTCCATATCGATTGTTTTTAATTAATTCGGATTTACTGCATATTCAAAAGGGGAATTAAAGATGGAAGTAAATTGATAACCTTTTCCCTCTCTGGGTTTATTTATAACCTGCTCAGTTACCGCATCTAACAAAACAAAACAAATTAAGCGTTGATTCAACACCGAACGGGATTTGATTTCACATGTAAATCCGAAAGCGTTTTATCGCTTAAATTATTTCCCCGATCTCATTGATAATTGCGGACTGACTTAATCGGAAGGTGGGGTAATGAAAGCTGTCAAAAAGTTTTCTCAGAAATTAGAAGCAGGGTTTCCATTTTATAATAACTTTTTAGTTTTCCCCCTCTCGATCGATGTTTTCACATTCGATACATTCCTTCTCGTTAATGAAATACTTGAAGGGTTAAGTCGAGGAATACAGGTATCCCTCTCTCTCTCATCTTTTCGCCCTTGTTTATCTATCGAGAAGCGCTTAGAATCTCCGGTATTTCCCTGATCCGCTTGTACGGAAATGAACATGGTTTACGATCGCTTAACCGAGAACGTAACCGGGAACAATGTTTTAACATCAAAAGGTCAGACATCAACTTTCGACCATCCAATATTTCGAAAAAAAAATCACAAAACGGACCTAGCCCAATTCAGTTGCTCAAATATTTTTATTAAAGAAAAGGTGCTTGATTTATGTGTTTTTACTTACAAATTTTTGATCTCGTTAATCCCCCGTTAAATCGTCCGTTAAAAGTTTATCTCTTTTTTTTATCCCCTTCATGGCGGTATAGACCGGCCAACAAAATATATTCAAAGCTTATTTTTAAAACAATTTGCTTATTTATCGTACGGTTTTTAAAAATCGTGATCCGGATTATCCTCAATTGTCCATCCTGGCAGGAAAAAAAATTTTTTAAAAGGGGTGGGAAGATTTAAAAAATTCCACACCTCACTCAAAATATTGTGACTGTTTATAATTTTTCTGAAAATTGACAAACTTTCTTTCGCCAATTTTTTGATTGAAGATTTTTTAAAAGGAAAAATTCCGAGGGATGTTCCAGGGCGGAGAGAGGTCGGACGCGGTGAATAATTAAGAGGGCAATCAAGGCACTAACGGCTAATGAATTGATTGCGAAGGGTTATAACGTTAACCAAATACCCCCACCACCTCCCTTTCCTATACTACGCCGGACCTTCAGCTCTATTTCTTTTTCTCCGTTTAATTTTATTAAGAACACAATACCCTTTTCTTTTTCTCCGTTTAATTTTATTAAGAACACAATACCCCCCTAACCCCCCCGTTAATTAAGTTAAATCTAGCGGTTAAACTGTAGTAATTAAACGAGCTTAAAACGAGTAATTTTTTTTTTCTTCCCTTTTTTTCTTATACGT
Source organism: Orius insidiosus (assembly GCA_014119065.1). Taxonomy (NCBI): domain Eukaryota; kingdom Metazoa; phylum Arthropoda; class Insecta; order Hemiptera; family Anthocoridae; genus Orius; species Orius insidiosus. Next base: position 84,597 of record JACGAQ010000084.1, on the reverse strand, counting down.
GTTTTATTCATTTCGTCCGTTTTATTATGATAGTAATATCGCGTTAAACACATGTTGGCTTTTAATACTCTTAAGCGTTAAATCCCCTCCTTCCAATTAATTACTTTATTGTTGATCTAGGTGCCTTGTTAATTTTACTATAATTAATATTTAAAATATTATTTTAAAAAATAACGTTTTTTTTTCTCTATTTGACCTTTTGCATCTTGATTATGGGTTATAAAAAAAGTCGAATGCCAATAGCTTTCCATTTGCTGATATTGTATTTTTTTTATTTAAAAAATTTTAAATGGATGTGTATATTTATCTAAATCTGGGTCAAAACGTTCATTTTATGTATTGAAAAGGGAAAGTTTGAAATTCATGGGTGGATCTTGTTGATGCTTTTTTTGACTTTGCAACGGCTGTTATCAAAATTACGGTTATCTCTACGTCAGGTTTTGTTGTTTCATGGCGATTTAGGGTTCACTTATTTTCATTTCTGAAGTAAGAAATTGGGGTTTTAACTTGAAAAAAAGACCGTTAGCGACGATACCTCGTGATGCAGAACGCGAAGGTGCTTGAATTTTTGATATGTAGTTAGAATCTTTGGACAAAAAGAAGTGGAATTTAAAAAAATAAAAAAAAAGGTCAAAAAAAAACGCTAAAATTTGACATTTTTTAAAGTTGTCAAAAATGGCCATATGATAGTCAAATCAACTTGAAATTTTGCGTAGATTACGAATCTGAAATAAAAAATAGGGTTCTCATTTGAATAACGAAGTTGCGTTCTGTTTGGGACACCCTGTATATCCAAACGCATTTTAAACTACACCATCAAATTCTTTGCTTTAAGTTAAGGGGTGTTTACATTTGGATTTTTTTCGTAGAACCACTTTTTAACGCTCTCCTAGACTTGTTCCATGAGCTTCCGGACACCGACAATTTTTGGAAATTGCCGACACTTCTGCCTTTTTATTCGCTGATATTGTTAAGATATTTTTATTACTTCTGAGATTAATTTTATCGACCATCCAAAAATGACCACAACCCTGATATTCCCAAAACTACGAATATTTTTAGTACTTCTAAATCTGGGTCAAAAAGTTCAAAATTGTGATGAAACTTATTTGTTTTTCTATACATCAAACGATGGGGGAGTAAAAGATGGAAAAAAGAAAACATTTACGGAATTCACGAACAATTTAACTCGGACGTGGTCATCCTGAGGGTGGATGCTAGTTGCTCTGCCGGGTTGAGTATTGAAGTCCAATCATGTAGTTTGACATAAAGGGTTCTGATTGGTTGAGGTGACCCTGTATTAGGTGGCCAAAACCCTTTCTACAATGGATCGTTAACGGAGGAATCCCGTTCCCCGGGCGGTTCATCCCTTCCCGCCAAACATTACATACCCTATTCACCTCACAATTCTTCATTTGCCTATTTCATTTGTCATTTGTACCCTATTGTCGAAGTGTTCCCGCCTAATTTTACTCCTCTTTCGACGTGACCCTTTTCCAACTTTACATCAAGAATTTTCGCTAATAAATTAAGTCATAAAATTCTGTTTATTGCATTTTTTTTAAACCTTATTTATTGCATCCCTTGAATATTTATGAATCTAATATGAGATTTATGCAAATCTCGAGTATAAAAAATATTTAATATGAGAACGTTCGGTATTCAGAAGTAATTTAAGATGGCCGCTCTCTAAAACAAAGCCTCCGATTGATATGAATACCGCCGATATGGAAGAAATGAGGGAAATTTTTCTAATAAAGATCCCTTCAAAGAAATAAACAGCAAAGGGTTTGAATTTTAAATCATAAATTACACTTCAATATTAACTTTTAATGAAACTAAACCTTTGAGATCTTTTATTGCTTCAAACTATAGGGAAAAAATTATGAAGGATCCCTTCGACTCACCCCTCTCTAATGGTGCAACGCTTGATCTTCGCTTGCTTTTGACGTTTTAAGGAAGGTAATTGATTAGTCATGATTAGTGTTGTCGACATAATTAGATAATTTAATTTTATTAGATAACTTGAGATTTATCAGCCCCCTCTGTCGGTCCCCCTCCGGCCTATCGGAAAACAAAGTTACTCCTCCGAATCCAAACCACCCTCGTCAAAGTTTAATCAAACTCGATTTCCTGCGTAAACTCGTATCGCGCAACCCGTTTCCCATTAACAACAACTTGATTGTTTTAAGTAAAAGTAATAATGGAAAACTTTTGATTGTTTTGCGGTCATTAATCTAATTTTTTTCTTTTCGCTGATATTGTTAAGATATTTTATTACTTCTGAGATTAATTTTATCGACCATCCAAAAATGACCACAACCCTGATACTCCCAAACTACGAATATTTTTAGTTTTAATCTGGGTCAAAACGTTCAAATTGTGATGAAAACTATTTTGTTTTTCTATACATCAAACGATGGGGGAGTAAAAGATGGAAAAAAAAACATTTACGGAATTCACGAACAATTTAACTCGGACGTGGTCATCCTGAGGGTGGATGCTAGTTGCTCTGCCGGGTTGAGTATTGAAGTCCAATCATGTAGTTTGACATAAAGGGTTCTGATTGGTTGAGGTGACCCTGTATTAGGTGGCCAAAACCCTTTCTACAATGGATCGTAACGGAGGAATCCCGTTCCCCGGGCGGTTCATCCCTTCCCGCCAACATTACATACCCTATTCACCTCACAATTCTTCATTTGCCTATTCATTTGTCATTTGTACCCTATTGTCGAAGTGTTCCCGCCTAATTTTACTCCTCTTTCGACGTGACCCTTTTCCAACTTTACATCAAGAATTTTCGCTAATAAATTAAGTCATAAAATTCTGTTATTGCATTTTTTTAAACCTTATTTATTGCATCCCTTGAATATTTATGAATCTAATATGAGATTTATGCAAATCTCGAGTATAAAAAATATTAATATGAGAACGTTCGGTATTCAGAAGTAATTTAAGATGGCCGCTCTCTAAAACAAAGCCTCCGATTGATGAATACCGCCGATATGGAATAAGAAATGAGGGAAATTTTCTAATAAAGATCCCTTCAAGGTCAGAAATAACAGCAAAGGGTTTGAATTTTAAATCATAAATTACACTTCAATATTAACTTTTAATGAAACTAAACCTTTGAGATCTTTTATTGCTTCAAACTATAGGGAAAAAATTATGAAGGATCCCTTCGACTCGCCCCTCTAATGGTGCAACGCTTGATCTTCGCTTGCTTTTGACGTTTTAAGGAAGGTAATTGATTAGTCATGATTAGTGTTGTCGACATAATTAGATAATTAATTTTATTAGATAACTTGAGATTTATCAGCCCCTCTGTCGGTCCCCCTCCGGCCTATCGGAAAACAAAGTTACTCCTCCGAATCCAAACCACCTCGTCAAAGTTTAATCAAACTCGATTTCCTGCGTAAACTCGTATCGCGCAACCCGTTTCCCATTAACAACAACTTGATTGTTTTAAGTAAAAGTAATAATGGAAAACTTTTGATTGTTTTGCGGTCATCTAATTTTTTTCTTTTTCGACCTTTTTTTAAGGGTGAATAACCAAAATCGATAAGTTTGACGGAAGACGGGCTAATATCGGTGGCAATAAAAGGGTCCCGTGAGAGGGTGGGAGGTAAGTACTACAATATGTGTGCGTGTGCAATATGTCATGCCATAGGGAAAAGTGGACAACGACCCCTTCAACCCTCCCAATCTTTTCACTCCAACATTTGTCAGTACGAAGCTCTTTATTGCCTGATTGTGTTATTAAATTTGCCTCAAAGCGGTTCTTGATAAGAGCTAGGGGAAAAACATGAAAGGACCATATGAGGGGATATAGTTATCCATCCCTTCAAAAATAATCGAGTCCGCTTAAAAAAATTGGCTTATAAACCCTCAAAAATCCCATTTGATATTTTTCTACAAAAATCGTGATTTTATAAGCAGTCTAGACCCTTATTAATTTTTATGTGAACTTCAAAAGCCACAGGTTTCCCTTGTCAACATAATTATAGTTCATTGTTTTACTCGTAGTCCCGTATGCATAGAGCGACCGAGGTTCCCTCATGCGATAATACGGACCGTAAACAGACTCCGTTTGTCCGAACTATTTAAACGTGCGGCCAAGAACTCGGTTCCCTTGTTTGTTCAAACTTGGAGAACGTCCGTCGGTAAATAAAATGTCCCGTATGTTCCGAAATAATAATTATAGGTAGGGTTTCCTTCGCGAGTGGAAGAAATTGAAAAGGCAAACATGACAAGTTTAGGCCTTTTACCCTCTCGAAAAGTCCGGTTGCACTTTATTTAACATCGCCGGGAAACAAACATTTATTCAGGGCTCACCGTTTTAAATCCTCCGCTCAACAAATCCGTTATTTCCAACCCTTTAACCACATTTACGTTTTATATTAAGGCGGATCCGACCACAAAATTTAACCAAGTGTTAGGGGAAGATGCCTAAAATTACTTTCCTATATTTGAGCTCTAAAAATCGTCGGAAAATTTTTTACTAAAGCTAGCTCTTGTTTGTTTGGGAATGTCTATACGGTCTTTGGAGCAGTTTTTCCAAAAAGGTTTCCTTTGGAAAATGGAAACCTTTTTTGACTAAAACATTTTTTTCCAAAAAAACCGCTAGACATTTTGTAGACTTTGACGAGCTCTTTCCAAAAATGTATTATATAAGAAAATCCGATAAATAGTTTCGTCGTAATCCTTTTGCAAAGATTTGGGAAAAAATGCCGGAGTGAAAGAAACTATCCCCCTTTCAAGGTCAGAGTTTTTAATGCTATTTTGAGTCCCTATGCGTACTTTAACTATATCGGAATCTTACTTTGTTTTATTTTCGTGAGATCGTATGGAGCTGAATGCCATCCTCATAGGCCCTCACCTTTAAGTCTTCAAATACGAGTTCCATAGAGTTGTTTAATGCTATTCAGTCAAAAGAAGTCTAAGTTGACATTGTTTCATGATTTTGAATTTACTGGGAGTTTCTTAATCAGGCGATTTGCGCATTTTCGTATGAAGAAAGATAAGAAATCTACCGTTTATTCCCTGCGGAGAACAACGCAATTTAAAAACATTAACTGAATATTACCTCTTGGAGATTATAATTGCTAAAAGGGTAATTGGAAACTTAATTACTTCCAAGATTAATTATTATATTGTAATTATAGGTGAAACAATATCCGCGTTCGGAGATAACGTATTTTTTACAAATAAATAAAATACAAAGATTTTATCGGAATGAAAGTTGAATTTTGTCCCGATCGTTTTCTAAAATTAAACGTTTCTTAAGGCATCCTTTGATTTTTTCCCACGATACTCATTTACTCTGAAGGCGGTGACCTTGAGATCGCTGCCCGATACCGTCCCTGTGCCCGAAACCATGGGAAATGTCAATATTTTGCTTAAAAACTGAGAGAAATCGCCTATTGATATAAAGTAATAACTGCAGATCAGCTGGGTGCAATAGATTGATGTAGAATGGGAAAATAAATTTGTTGCTCAAAATGGAGAACTGAGAAAAAGTAAGTGTTGGATGAGCTTCAAAAGAAACTCTTCCTGAAAGAGAAGTAGCAATATAGGAGGGGAAATATAACGGAGGGGTAGTATAAAGGAGGGGAAGTATAACGGAGGGGAAGTATAACGAAGGGGGAAGTTTTTTTCGAATAATTTCTTAAGTTTTTTTTTTTCAAATTAGACGATTTTTTTTGTTTTCAGAAATTTTCAAAGTTGTTTTTTTTAATTTATTTTATTTTATTTATTTATTTATTTTTATTTTTTTTAATATCAAGGTAGAAAAAATGGGATTTTTGCCGAAGGGAGATCCCTAGTAACGCGTGGAAGTATGAAATTTCTCCCTACTAAAATTATAAACTGATAACTGATAAGTAATGTAGAAAAATTATAATGTTTTTTTTTACTCCAAAAATTCAAAATAAATATAAGGAGTAATTGGTGAAAATGTGGTGAAATCGGACAAATGGATCGGCCGCACGAATTTTTTAAAATTTCTAACAGCCATTTCACCGCCATTTTTTCGAAATTAAAAATCGCCCTCGTTAGTTCTTGTTCACCGAATTGGGTGGAAATCGGTTGAAAACTGGGGCCGTAAAGTGTTCCGGGAAAACGCTACGGCCGACCGGTACCACGGACAAAATTGAGATCGGTAAAGATCAATACTCGATTTGACCCTCCGGGCTCTGGAAGACCCTTCCCCAAAAATTGGACATGGAGTATCGCAATAACTTCTTTAAGAAAGTTAAAAATGAAGTTTTTGCGCAGGGTTTTATCTGTGAAAAGTCATTGAATTTTTATGATTTTTACGGGGAAAGATTTTTTCTGTTTTGTTCGCGCGGTAGGTAAAAACGCCCAGTTTTTTTAATTAAATTTATTTTTCAAGAAGAGTCATTAATCTTGTTCAAGATTATTCATAATACAATTTATGTAGGTTAGTGTAGAGGTCCTGTTTATCAAGCTTGGAACGTGGGCTCTGTTTTTATAACTTTTTTTATGTCTGAATATACATATATTTTTATACAAGACAACCCAACAAGCGAAAGAGACACCCTTGATTAATCATAGAAAATTAACTGATGTTTATCTTAAAGGCCTTGTCGCCCCACCAGGTAAAAAGGTCAAAGGGTCCATAAAATCCGAGTCCAGCAGCTATAAAAACAGAATTAAAAGTTGGAAAGGGTTCCAGGCATGAAGGGTGGCTGGGGGGTCAACAGACGTGGTATTTGAGTTTGGTCTCGTGAAGGCAATGAAATAGGCTTATGGGACAATAGTTAATCAAGAGGGAGGCTCTCTGATGCTATCGGTCCTTCCCACTTCCCCGCTTCTCTTCTTGGGTCTCTTATGTCAACAGGGGTGCCCCTCTCGCCGGATGAGACCGGATTCCCCGGTGCATTCCAAGGTGAGAAAGAGTGGGGGGACTTGGAAGTGCATTCCTTCTTTAAACCACTTCGGGATTCACACTACCAACCTGCATACTTACATTAAACACTCATTAGCAGATAAGTCCATAACGCTTTGAAAATACCGTTTCTTTTTGTCCTGTCTTTTTCAATTAAACTTCCACGCTTTATTCTTTTAATTTGACTTTCAATTAAGTTTTTTCTCTGAAAAAAGCTGTAGAAACAATCTGCAAAGCTGCAGTCGTTAGGTCTGCTTATGGAACTGCCCAAATTGGACAATCATTTGCTCAATCCAAGCGAGAAGGAATAGGAGAAAAAGCTGTAGAAACTATCTGTAAAGCTACTGTCATTCAAGTTTCGTTTGGTCTGCTTATGAGAATTGACCAAATCGGACAATCGCTCAATCCTAGTGAAAATAAATAAGAAAAAAGCTGCAGAAACCATCTGCAAAGCTACTGTCATTCAAGTTTCGTTTGGTCTGCTTATGGGAACTGACCAAATCGGACAATCGCTTAATCCTAGCGATAAGAAATAAGAAAAAGCTGTAGAAACCATCTTCAAAGCTGCAGTCGTTAGGTCTGCTTATGGGAACTGCCCAAATCGGACAATCGTTTGCTCAATCCTAGCGAGAAGAAAAAAAAAAAAAATGCTGCAGAAACCATCTGCAAAGCTACTGTCATTCAAGTTTCGTTTGGTCTGCTTATGGGAACTGACCAAATCGGACAATCGCTAAATCCTAGCGATAAGAAATAAGAAAAAAGCTGTAGAAACCATCTTCAAAGCTGCAGTCGTTAGGTCTGCTTATGGGAACTGCCCAAATCGGACAATCGTTTGCTCAATCCTAGCGAAAAGAAAAAAGAAAAAATGCTGCAGAAACCATCTACAAAGCTACTGTCATTCAAGTTTCGTTTGGTCTGCTTATGGGAACTGACCAAATCGGACAATCGCTCAATCCTAGCGAAAAGAAATAAGAGAAAAGGCTGTAGAAACCATCTGCTAAGCTGCTGTCATTCAAGTTTCGTTCGTTCTGCTTATGAGAACTGCCAAAATCGGACAATCGCTCAATCCTAGCGAGAAGAAATAAGAGAAGAAGCTGGTATAACCATCTGCAAAGCTGCTATCATTCAAGTTTCGTTCGTTGTGCTCATGAGAACTGACCAAATCAGACAATCGCTCAATCCTAGCGAGAAGAAAAGAGATTAACCAAGTAATCCTTTAACAAGATATAAACTTAAGGCGAAAACGACCCCTCCTTGGCAGACTTTGGGTACCCAGGGGACTATAGTTTACCTAACCGTAGTTTATGAGACCATTATCATATTTCAGGGATTTCGACCCTAAATTTCAATATAAGAGCCCTCAAAGTTTTAAGCATAATTCCCGCATCGGTTTCTACTCGCGGTCTATTTCGAGTGACAGGAATTCCGTCTAGTGAACGTCTATTTTTGTCATTCTAAAAAAGAAAAGGGGAGGTTTTCAATAATGAATAATTACCTCGTTTTTAATTAGAAGAGATGTTGTGGCATTAGGAAGTCCGTCTTTGAGAGGGAAATCACCCGTTAATAATAAACCGGAGTCCGGCCTTCTAAGGATAACTTGATTACCAGCATCCCTAAGTTTGAGAAGCGGCATTAGCATCTCGCCGCAAATCACTAATGCACTGGTGATGAACTGCAACTCCTAATTAAAGCCCCACCTCCTCACTAACCCTCTGGAGGTTTGCGGGAAACTTTGTCCGAAAGATCAAGTGTAAGAGCACTTCCAAATAATAAATGAGACACATCTTTAGGAATGTCAAATTTGAATCTTTTCTTCATAAATTAGCAGTCCCTATGATTTATTGGAACAATAGGCTTAATAAAGATGGAAACCGTAATTAAAACGTAAACTGGTCTTATTTTAGAAGACACTTCCTCCGCGTATAAACCGAAGTCGGACAGGGGAACATGATTGATGTTGCCAAGGAAGAGCTTACAATAGAAGCCTAATTACAGAAGCTACCGTCGCCCCTTCAAGACGACTTTATAGGCGCACATCCGCCTCGCCTAAGCATATATCACAATGAGGAGAGGGGTAAAGAAAAGGATGACTTGATTCAAGACTCGGCGGCACCTAATTGCTACCTGAATTTAATTTTCGAATCGTTTGTTTATATTAAAAGAGACAGAACAGATTTACAACCAAACATTTTATCTACACCTATTTTAAATTTTAGTCTTCCCACACCCGGAAAAACCATTAAATTTAATAAAAAAGAAAAAAACGTATAAATTACACCCTTGGCTCCCTTGGCCGCCAAGTTTTAATTTAGACCTTCACAAACTGTGAGGTGTGTGATTAAAGTTTTAATGATTTACTTAACACACTTTTTTTTCAATTGAAAAAAATGCTGAATAATTAGAGTCATTTTCATCTCTAATAATACAGCGAGGATGCTTCGCATCATGAAATACGCGGAGAAACGAGTAAGAAAAAAAATTAGATAAAGGACTTAATAAGATAATGAATAAGGAAAACCGAGACTTTAAATGCTATTGTATTTTTAACAAATTCCAAGAGCTACTACGGTTAAACTTTTAGGTAATTTTTTAATTTTAAGGACAATTTTGAATTTGGATCAAAAATTGGAGTTGCTATATGAGTGGTTATAGCACTGCTATCAACAGAACAAAGATGTGGTTATATAACTGCCAACAGTATGAATATGGTTATAACTCTGCTATCCACAAAATGGCTTTTGATACCACTATAATCACACCACTGATACCATTATTGTCATATTACTCCTAGTAACATGTTCATACCACCGCAAATAGCGTGGTTATAGCACTGCTATCAACAGACACAAAATGGCTTTTGATACCACATAATCACACCACTGATACCATTATGTCATATTACTCCTAGTAACATGTTCATACCACCGGCAAATAGCGTGGTTATAGCACCTATCAACAGAATGAAAAAGTGGTTATATCACCGCCAACAGTATTATGTTATAGCTCTGCTATCAACATCTGGCTTTGTATACTACATGTCATACCACTGCAATAGCGTGGTTATAGCACTGCTATGAACAGGAAGAAAAAGTGGTTATATCACTGCCATCAGTATGATTATGGTTATAGCTCTGCTATCAACAATCTGGCTTTTGATACTACTATGTATAATCACACCACTGATACCATTATTGTCATATTACTGCTAGTACATGTTCATACCACTTCAAATAGCGTGGTTATAGCACTGCTACCAACAGAATGAAAAAGTGGTTATATCACCGCCAACAGTATGATTATGGTTATAGCTCTGCTATCAACAATCTGGCTTTTGATACTACCTGTATAATCATACCACTGATACCATTATCGTGTTATATGCTAGTAACATGTTCATACCACTGCAAATAGCGTGGTTATAGCACTGCTATGAACAGGATGAAAAAGTCGTTATCACCGCCAACAGTATGATTATGGTTATAGCTCTGCTATCAACAATTTTTGATACCACTATGTATAATCATACCACTGATACCATTATCGTATTACTGCTAGTAACATGTTCGTACCACTGCAAATAGCGTGGTTATAGCACTGCTATGAACAGGATGAAAAAGTGGTATATCACTGCCAACAGTATGATTATGGATATAACTCTGCTATCAACAATATGGCTTTTGATACCACTATAATCACACTACTGATACCATTATGATCACACCACTGATACCATTATAATCACACCACTGATACCATTTCGTCATATTACTGCTAGTAACATGTTCATACCACTTCCAAAAACTTATAGCACTGCTATTAGAAGAATGGCTTTTACCGCTGTAGAAGTGGTTATACCAACCCCAACAGCATGTTATGTTATAGCTGTGCTATCAACAACATGGCTCTTAATATCATTACAGTCTGATTCCAATATGGTCATATCGCTGCTACCAACATGTTCATACCAAGAGCTTATAGCACTGCTGTCAGCAGAATGGCTTTTGCGCGTGGTAGAAGTCGTTACACCACCCTAATAGCGTAGTAATGGTTATAGCAGTGCTATGAACAACATGGCTCTTATAACATTACAGTCCGATGCCAACATGGCCTTATCACTGCTACCAACATGATCATACCACTGCCAAGAGCGTGGTTGTAGCACTGCTGTCAACAGAGTGGCTTTTGCGTGTGGTAGAAGTCGCTAACCACTCCTAATAGCGCAGTTATGGTTATAGCTGTGCTATCAACATCATGGCTCTTAATAACAGTCTCTAGATTACAGTCTGATTCCAATATGGTCATATCACTGCTACCAAAATGTTCATACCACTGCCAAAAGAGTCACATAGCACTGATGTCAGTAGCTTTTGCTACGAACTGCTACCAACTTGTTTTTCTTTTTATATACATTATTGATAAATATATCGCGGTAGCATTTCGCCCCGTCTAAGAAAATCCGTCACAAAGCGTACAATATTTTTACATTTGAATGAACAAAAACTATGTTTACTTGCAAAAAAAACCATAAATCAGTAAACTGTTTTTTTTTCAATGGTTGTTATTTTGATGTTGTATAATAGAAAGGGAATAAGTTAAGTCTCTTGAATAGATCGAGTGAAAAGTTTCTGAATAGGATCGTGGGTTGTAAATCAAGACATTTAGCGAGCATGTTGTATACTCAAAAAAGAGACGTTGGTAAGGGAGGGGGTGTTCAAATTATACAACGAGCACTCTACATTAGTCTCGGAGAAGCATCCCTGTTTGTTAAAAACCTATCAAAACTCGCTTATCATAATAAAAAGGGGTAACGACTGCTGTTATCTTTTAAAACTCGGACTCTCCCCTTTTTCGGGAGCGCCACGTCCCGAATTCATCTATATTAATGCACATCTGACGGACAAAACAATTTATTCTTACTCGGACGTTTTCCTACGTCGAACCGGGGGGTGTTTTTTTCGCATATTTACCACAGTCGTTTTCCAAAAGTGGGGTTGGGGGTATTTATTAAATTATTCCGAAACATTGAACAAGAAGAAGAGGGATGGCTTAATAAGAAGGAATTTTCGGTTCCATTAATCTTGACTACTGTCCGTTTTTTTCAATAGTTAAATATAGGGTTAAGATAAAACCGCAAGTTCTCGAAAATTTATCAATAGAGCAATTGTCCAACTCATCCGAAAAAAAATTTCTTTTTTTCGTACACCTGGCCGGCTCTCCCAGCCTATTTTTATAACGTTTAAAATTATCTACTCGAAATAATAAGCGGTTATTTCCAACTTGAATTTTTGGAAAAATATTTAATTTTTTATTAATTCATCGTCAGTCATATTTTTGATTGATGTGTTCTGAATTTGCTTAATAAGAATCCGGTTCCTACTGTCCGTTTTTTTCAATAGTTAAATATAGGGTTAAGATAAAACCGCAAGTTCTCGAAAATTTATCAATAGAGCAATTGTCCAACTCATCCGAAAAAAATTTCTTTTTTTCGTACACCTGGCCGACTCTCCCAGCCTATTTTTATAACGTTTAAAATTATCTACTCGAAATAAAACGGTTTTCCAACTTGAATTTTTGGAAAAATATTTAATTTTTTATTAATTCATCGTCAGTCAATATTTTTGATTGATGTGTTTCTGAATTTATTAATAACTTTTAAAATGTATAAATAATGCAAATTTTATAAATCAACGAGCTTTCAAAATATCGATTTAAAAGGATTAATTATTAGTAAAAGTATGATTGATGTGTTTGACAGGCGTGGGCTCAAAATTTCATTTCGTCGTTCTAACACCGGCTATCTCATTTTTTATCAATTTTGTGTTGGCATTGTTTGTGATGGTAAATTTTGTGGAGAATCGAATTCCGTTGGTAGTTTAACCCTATTACCAACAGAAAACGCGTAGTTCGCGATTTAGCCAACAGGTGATGCATTGATTCCAATGAGAAATTAATCCGTATTTTGGCTCTCCTGAAAACCAGGACGAATGAGATAGCAGGTGTCAGAACTAACGCGACGATTTGCAACTTTTTGAAGCGGATCAAAAATTGGCTCGGGGGGGGGGGGGGTTAAAAGCTTAGTTGAAGCTCATTTTGAGATTTTGAGCATAACGCATTTCAACATAAAGCGTTTCGCCGTAAACGACTTTTTCAATAAATGGAAGTGCCATAAATAAAGTGCAAGTCACCATAACGCTTCTCACCATAAACTAGGAAAGCAGCAAGAAGGCAGCCAAGGATCAGCTCATTAATGACACTCGCGAGGATGTGTAAATTTTATTATGGTGAACTGTCAAGTTTTAAGGTTTTTGTCGTTTCGCCATAATCGCGGTTTTAAACGGGGAAAATAGTCTTGTTCTTTGGCTGTCCCTAGTTTATGGTGAGATGTATTATGACCAAACGACGGAAGCAGTTTTTGGCGAAACGACAGAAGCAGTTTTATGGCGAAACGACAGAAGCAGTTTTATGGCGAAACGACAGAAACAGTTTTATGGCGAAACGACAAGTTCTTTAAAATGAAAGTTTTCTTCATTTCTTCATGTTTAACTCCATTATGTTGAAGCGACAAATTTTATGTCAAAACAAGTGTTTAATTTCTTCTTATGGTGAGATGTATTATGTTCAAATGCATTAGGGTGAACGTTTTCGACTATTTTCTTTATGTTGAGTTGCAGATTTTTTTATAGTGAACGCTAACTCGCGATTTCTGCGATTTTATGGTCAAATGCACTATGTCGACACGTATACACTCAAAAAATGAGTTGAAAATGAAAATAACTTAAAACTATAAATATTTACACAAACAAATCTACCTTACACATAAATTTGGATTGATTATTTTATTTTCTTTTTTTTTTTTTTGGTTTATCGGTGAATCAACCCCCCCCCCCCTTTTTGCTTCGAAGGTGTATCCGAAAAATTCCGAGTAGGTTAAAGTTTAAACGGTTTTTTTATTCTGTATAAAACGAAGTAATTTATCGATTCTAAATGGCCAGGATGTCCTTTATTAAAAGAGCTCAGAAGTCTAAAACCAAACTTCTCAATAGGTCGCTAACGAGAAGCCCGGACAACGCAAACGCACCTTAATTACCGTAGAGCCGTTACTCTCAAATGTCCAATTATAAATAATGGTAGACAGACGAGAAGGGGTTGTAGAAGAGGAGGCGAGAGGGAGGGGTTAAGTCCGACTCTCGGCCGTTTACCAATCGTGACAATTCCGAGCAAATCTAAAGCCTCTTTACGCCCATTTTCTCCCTTCAAAGGCGTCCAATTTAAGTTGAACGTCTAGACCGGGTTTCACTACGATTAAAACTTAAACAAACACTGTTACGGAATTGATTTAAATTAATTAATAAAATAAGAGAAGGGAGGTGATTTATCGTGTGTGTAGAGGGTGGAAAAAGCACAGAAAAGGGTTTTCCATTCTCTCTGATCCCTCTATAAACAGCAATTGAGGAATATCTGAACTGCGGTTGACACCCTCCCTTGTCCATGTCAGATTTATAACCTTATACTTCATTATTTACAGAGCACCTCAGTTTCTCTTCCCCCATGGCGGTTTTACCCTTTTTATTGGCACCAACTCCATAATTTGCAGGTGTCCGAAGGGTTGCTCGTTTCCTATAAATCACCGAGAAAAAAAACAAAGAGTTCCATTTTCGGAGACATGAGGGGTGGATTCTCCAAATTAACCTTTACGAGCCCTTTTTCACCCCTCTGCATTTATCTAAATTATGATTTCTGATAAAATCCGAAGCTAATAAACGAGATATTTTAAGGGAAACTTCAATTATTTTTCCATTATTAAATACCGGCGGTTTTCAACCCCTTCCTGGTCGTTTTTCTCTCCCGCGGACGATAAGGCTCCGATATTATATTATAATTTAATATCAACTCAAGGCGTGGCATTTTTGAGTAGTGAGTTTTCCCTCTTGAAAAAGGCCTTTTTCCTCTCCCGTTCTTTCCCGACCGCGAAATTTCACTTATCTTTCAGGAATTTTAATTATTGAATTTTCTCTAAGTCAATATTGAAAATATGGCTTAATTATAAAATTTTTAAAAAACCTTTTTTTTCTTTATAATAAAACCACCTTAGGATCATTACGTTTTAATGAGGCGTTCATTTCATAAAATTGCAGTCCTTTTGACGCCTCAGGCTTGTTTTAGAAATGAAACATAATTGATGGTCCCATTATAGCTCTGGGCAATCGGGACAAATTTCGAAATTCCTCTAATATATTAAGTTTTTTACCTTATGTCACATAATTGATCAAAAAAAAGGTCCAGCAAAAAAATAGAAAGCGGTGAAGAAGAAGAAAAAATGCTAGTTTGAAGAGCTTCCAACGAAAACTTCCTAAAAAGAAGTAAATATAAGAGGGGAAGTATTAAAGTGAGGAAGTATAACGGAGGGAGAAGTACCGGAGGAGGAAGTATAAGGGGGGAAGTATAAGGGAGGGAGAAGAGAGTGGAGTTTTTGTTTTGTTTTTGAAAAATTTTACAAGTTATTGGGTAGGTACTTATGTTTTTTTTTTTCAAAAAATTTTGAAGTTTTTTTCTTAAAATTTTTCCAAACGTTAAGGTAGAATAATAGGATTTTTGCCCAAGGGAGGACCCTCTCGTAACGCGTGGAAGTATGAATTTCTCCCTACTAAATATTAATTAATGAAAAAAAAAAAAAAATTCAATTTTTTTTTTTTTTACATCAAAACTTCTTTAATACTATGAGGATTAATTGGTGAAAATCGGACGAACGGTTCGGCCCCAGCGAATTTCTTAAAATTTTTAACAGACATATCTCCGCCATTTATTTGAAATTCAAAAATCGCCTCGTTAGTTTCTTGTACCGACTAAAGAAAATTTGGTGAAAATCGGTTGAAAACTATGGCCGTAAAGTGTTCCGGAAAAATGCTACGGCCGGCCGGCACCACAGACAATGTTGAGGTAGGTGAAGGTCATTATTCGGTTGATCCTAAGGGGTCTGGAAGACCCTTCCGAAAAACCCGACCCGAGGGTATCACAATAACTTCTTTAAGGAAGCTGTAAAACGTGCAAACTTTTTGATATGGAATAATTGACTGCTTAATTGAGGCGCTCCGGGTACGAAGGGCGAACTCGACATCGGACAAATTTTTTAACTTCCTTAAAGAAGTGATTGTGATACCCTCGACGTCGGGTTTTTGGGGAAGGGTCCTCCAGTTTTTTTTCATTTTCAGATTCTAGACCTCTTGGTGAATACACCCATATAATTTTATGTTGAGTTCACCATTTTTTCCCCTTTAAATACGTAAAAACCGAAACTTCAAAATGCGAATATCTCGAAACTACGTTTTGTCGAGTTCGCCCTTCGTACCCGGAGCGCCTCAATTAATCCAGATGGTCACCACTTTTATTATTTAATAAAAAGGATCAAAACGGGCTTGATGTATTATAAAAACAAAAAAAGGAAATCAGACAAATGATTCTTGAGAGTAGGCGGGCAGTAAAACACGGGTTGGAAAGAGAGGAGGTAAAGCTAAAAGGGAGGTTTTATGAAAAGTGAATTACCATACCTGGAAAAACGTGTGTGTTTGGAGAAGGGGAGGGATGGCATCTGGTGCCTGAGGGAGTGGCGAGGTGGAAGCATGATGAAATGCAATAAATGCTACAATTCCACGCTGGGGCCTCGATAGAAGTGGTTTAGTCAGGGAGGGATGATCTACGACTGTAATCAGAGTTTTCATCAAAGTCTTCATCTCTTTCAATCGCCCCCTCCCAGCCCACCGCTGCGCCCAGCTAGCCTTCAATACTGTTGCCAATATACACTTTTTTTTCATCCTCTTTCCTCCCCTCAACAAAAGAACACTAGCCCTCTAACTATTCTCATTCCCAACCATATTCTTCGCATTGTTTGTTTAGCATACGCTCAATATTAAAAACGATACGTCTCTGTCGCCTAATTCCGTCGATTTCATTTTTTCTCATTCAACCTCTACTTCACCCATTAATGAGTGGGGTGTCCACAAACGCATTTTTAACTACATCAAATTCTTTGATACATTTAACTTTTGTAGTAAAACCACTTTTTAACGCTCTCCGGATTTGAAACGGATGGCAACAAGTTAACGTGTAGTGGGATGTTTTCAGATATGACCGCTTGGAGTGCTTTGCGATCATATCGGGCTAAAATTTTAACACGGGCAGGCTGGAAAAAAAACGTGCAGCAATAAAACGGGGAAAAAGGAGCTAATTAATGGTGCTGTGATTTATATACTTTTTTTAATGAAGTCCGTGATGAAAGATACATTCAATTCTAATACAAGTGGGGTTTTAAACGGACACCGGTGGCATTAGCTAATTTGAAATCCGAAAAGGAGGGGTTCCCCTTCTGTCCCATCTCCGACGCGGAACCTTCTCATTAACATTGTCTCCCGAAAACTCATTATCCGACATCCTAATGAAACGGATGCCAGTAATAGGGAGTCCCAGGGTGGACCAGTTCTTTAATGAGCGTACAGATATAACGAGCCATATAATGGTCATCGCCCACCTCTCGGCTATTACTTTCAGCCAATTGATGCCCGCCCCATCCCAGCTCACGTACCGCTACGTCCTTAATGAAAACGTAAATTGTTTCCAACGATAAACTCTTTTTCCACCTTCAATTCGAACCTGTGAATTTGACATCGTGATCTCACATTAGACATTAAATGCAATCTCGACTCGAATATCAATGAGGCTGTAATAAACCCCGCCACGTTCGCCGTATGAATTCAAAGAAAGTGGGAAGGGGTGTAAACGTAATAACGATTTGACATAAACGTTCGGCACGAGTATAGACCCGACAATATCTCGAAGGAAAGCGTTTAACATGACTTGAATTGCAACGCGTGTTACTATATTCGATTCTCGAATTCAATCGCTTCTAGTTTATAAAACAATTACCATTGGACATTTTCATATAATAGTGCAAACATCGAAGGTAAAATTATATCGAGCCTGTTTATCTATGGGACGTTATGTTTGATAATGCTTTCTGAAAGCAAATCAACGAGTAGTTACAGCGTAGGGTTAAAATTTCGTCAAAACAAAGGGAAAGAGGGTCGCCCGACGTATGATGCAATTAAATTTTAGTGTTTTCCCAAAGGTTAACTACAAACAAAACCTGCGACTACTGTTGATGTTTACTGCATAAACAGGAGAAAAAGGGGCACCGGTTTTCGCCTATGTTTTATGAGCTCGTTTTAGTTTCCACGTGTTTTTAAGTGGATAAGCGACAGAAAGTTTGGGTTAACGGTTTTCTGGTTGCTCCACCTGGGGGAGGCTTTAACTCCTAACAATAATAAAAATACGCACCTGTTTACCATGATTTTTTCCAGCCTTCTTCAGCTAAGATCTTTTCCAACTTTACCACGATTTATCAACTTCATAGAGTTCTAGTTTTTCAGCCTAAAGTGGCCAAATAAGAGTATTATCTCCCAAAAAGGGTTCTAAGGTGGCCAAATATGGGTATTATCTCCCAAAAAGGGTTCTAAGGTGGCCAAATATGGGTATTATCTCCCAAAAAGGGTCCTAAGGTGGCCAAATATGGGTATTACTTCCTAAAAAGGGTACTAAAGTGGCCAAATAAGGGTATTATCTCCCAAAAAGGGTCCTAAGGTGGCCAAATATGGGTATTATCTCCTAAAAAGGGTACTAAAGTGGCCAAATAAGGGTATTATCTCTGAAAAAGGGTATTAAAGTGGCCAAATAAGGGTATTATGTCCCAAAATAGGCTCCTGATTTTTTCAACTTTACCACGATTTATCAACTTCAATGCGTTCATTTAGTTTTTTAGCATGTTGCCTTTTACCAAATATGGTTATTATGTTCCAAATAAGGTTCTTAGATGGCCAAATAAGGGTGTTATCTCCCAAAAAGGGTTTTAAGGTGGCCAAATAAGGGTATTATCTCTCAAAAGGGTTCTAAGGTGGCCAAATATGGGTATTATCTTCCGGAAAGGGGGTGCAAGGTGGCCAATATGGGTATTATCTCCCGGAAAGGGGGTGCAAGGTGGCCAAATATGGGTATTATCTCCTAAAAAGGGTTCTAAGGTGGCCAAATATGTGTATTATTTCCCAAAAGGATTCTAAGATGGCCAATAAGGGTATTATCTCCAAAAATAGGCTCGTGATTTTTTCAACTTTACCAAGATTTATCAACTTCAATTCGTTCTTTCAGTTTTTCAGCCTGTTACCTTTGGCTAAATATGGTTATTTTATTATGTTCCAAATAAGGTTCTTAGGTGGCCAAATAAGGGTATTATCTCCCAAAAAGGGTTTTAAGGTGGCCAAATAAGGGTATTATCTCTCAAAAATGGTTCTAAGGTGGCCAAATAAGGGTATTATCTCCCAAAAAAGGCTCAGGATTTTTCCAACTTCACCACGATTTATCAACTTCAAAGAGTTCTTTCAGTTTTTCTGCTGCAAAACGTCATTTATACAGGATTTTTGGGCCTTTATGCAGGTGGGGGAACCCCCCCCCCCCCCTCTTAAATACATTTTTTCGATTTTCAGGTTGAGAATCCCCATTTTAAAAAAATTTTGGTCACTTTCCTTGGGTTTTTTGGCCGAAAAAAACCCCTTTTACTGAATTTTCAGGTAGGTTACTTCCTTCAATTTCTGTTGGAGGGATAAGTCCCGAGTGTCCCCTGATTCTCATTCCTTAAGCAGTAGAACCGTTCTCTATGGGGAAAACAAAAAAATTTAGGATGATTTTTTTTTGGCAAGCAGTTTTTAGACCTCCTGGGGCCTTTTATCCTACAGTTAACTAGAGGATTAACCATTGTACGACTTGTAGTCTTTCAAGTCCGATTCCTTTTGATACAAAAAGCACAGCAGGATGTTCGATGTTCTAATCAGCTACATTACACACACGTCATGTAGTATTACTTGCTCTTTCAATTAAGCTCATTCTTTTTTACCTGAAAGGTTTTTTTTCTTTGTGTCCAGGTATCATAGGCACCTGTGTCCCTTTTATCTGAAACCTCCCTCTTATTTTTAGTGTACCGCTTAAGTGCTTAAATGCGACCTCTTTGTCGGTTTGAAAAACTCGTGTCCCGGCTAATGTTCTACGACAGATAAATCAGAAAGTTTGTTAAAACGAGAAACGAGAGGATTTTTTTGTGTCGTCATTGACTGATTAGATCTCTGGAAAATTGGCGGACTGTTGTAACATCGTATTTGGCTAATGAGCGTTAGTATTACAACCCGACAGGGACAAGTTTAATATACAGACACGACTTTATCAAGATCTTCAAGTCCAATAAGAATGAAGTTGTTTACGCCAACTGCGATGAAGAGGCGAGCCGCCAATTACAAATAAGGATCGACCAAATTAATTCGAATTTTCAAGTTTTAATTGGATTTACGTGGTATTTGAAAGAAATGACCTTCAGTTTAGTGATGTAATTTTTTTTCTCCGTTGAAACACTTGAAACAGGGCGTTATTTAGGCAAGTTTTAGGAGTGTGTTTCCCTCATTCATTAACGTTAATGAACGTCGTCTGAGGTGAGGCTTACTCGTAGAACTCGAGTTACCCCCTCTTTTTTGAAAGGTTTCTTCCCTTCATCTCTTCCCTACTAGCGGACGCCCACAAAGCACTATAACTTGTCAATTATCGGCCAATTATATTTAATGAGCCCCGGATACCAAGCTAACGATCCACACGCCTTATAATATTGAACCGTTTTTATAAAAATAGCTCCCCCTCCACTCAAATTCCCCTTCTCTGACCGTTTTTCCAATGATCCCCCCTCCCCAAACCTGTCGTCGATTTTTTTTAAATTAGGGCAAGCCAATTAAACCAATTACACTATTTTTAACCCGCTTTTAGCATAATTGATTTAAAATATTGGAGAAAAAAATTGTTATTGAATTTTTAAAATCCATCCAGACACTATCTTTAATAATCTTATTCTGAAAAATGTTTTATTTTTTAAACACTGTTTTATAATCATTAAAAAGAAAATCATTAAAAAGGGTTCTAATGTGGCCAATTAGGGTATTATCTCCCAAAAAGGGTACTAAGGTGGCCAAATAAAGGTATTAACTCCCGAAAAGGGTACTAAGTGGCCAAATAAGGGTATAATCTCTTAAAAAGGGTACCAAAGTGGCGAAAATGGGGTATTATCTACCAGAAAAGGTACTAAAGTGGCAAAATAAGGGTATTATCTCCAAAAAAGGGTACTAAGGTGGCCAAATAAGGGTATTAATTCCCGAAAAGGGTACTAAGGTGGCCAAATAAAGGTATTAATTCCCTAAAAGGGTACTAAGGTGGCCAAATTAGGGTATTATCTCCCAAAAAGGGTACTAAGGTGGCCAAATAACGGTATTAACTCCCGAAAAGGGTACTAAGGTGGCCAAATTAGGGTATAATCTCTTAAAAAAGGGTACCAAAGTGGCAAAAATGGGTATTATCTCCCAGAAAAGGTACTAAAGTGACCAAATAAGGGTATTAACTCTTAAAAATGGTCCTAAAGCAGCCAAACAAGGGTATTATCTCCCAAAAGGGTACCAAAGCCGCCAAATAATGGTATTATTCTCCCCAAAAGGGGCCTAAGGTAGCCAAATTTGGGTTTTGTTTCCCAAAATTTTCCAAGATTTCTTTTTTTCGAAATCTACCTAATATAGCTAACGGGAGAGCCAAAATATTGGCTAACTGAAGCCCAACTTTAGCTGAACGGCAGATTATTTGCCTTGGCTTCAATCAAAGAAGCATAAGCCCTGTCCCTAAGTATTCACTAATCGACTATTAGCAAATCTTCGATTACGCTTAATCAGATGATTATCAAACAAAATTAGCATTCTCTTGTATACGGTGATTCGTCCATCTTGAAACCTCGTAGAAAGATCCTTATAACGGCTCTGCAATTTTGAAAGAATGTTGAAATGGCTTCAAATTCCATCAAATCGTAGAAGCACTTAGTTGTCAGGAGTATTTAGTTAGTAGGATTTCTTGGATATTGTGGAGGAAAAACCACTTTCTCAATTTTTTCCCTAGAACTGCTAAGTATGTCAAAATGTTCAAATCGAAGTGTGTCGTAACTTAAATCGATTTTAGATTGACTTAGATACTTAGAAGAAAGAAGAGCCGTGGGAAAAATTAATTTTTTTAAGTATTTCCTATTGGGGCTTTAACGATTTTTTAAAGTTATAGCCTCCCCCTTTTTTTATTTGCCCACTTTCCCATACAGTCTTCGGGATCTGATATCCCGAGAATAGGACGTGAAAATTAATATTGTTCCACAGAGTCAATTATAAGTTGGGGGTTTTTAATTATAAGTTACCCGCCTCCCCCTCTTCGGCCTCTTCGTTCTCCTCCCGCGCGGCACGCTCTGTATTGGAAGTAATTACTATTGTTCAAACCTTGTGCTCCTCCTGCAGTAACAACTCTATACCTGGGCATTGTTTGCCCTTTTTTCAACAATCGACGGCTTTTTTGTGTGTGAAGTGCTAGTTTTTTTCGGAACATGGAACGTATCATTACTTAGGAATGACAATAGGACAGGTAACGTTGTTTTTTTTTCTGTGGAAAAAATGCGTTATTTACGTATCCAATGGGCTTGAATTTGTATATTTTCCCTTGAGTTGTCACCGGATTTGTAATAAGAGCTCGTTCTGAACGTGTAACCCCCGCCCCTCATACTGGCATGCTTCCTTCGCAGCTCCCATTCTGTTTATTAAACTCGACTGACTTACCACATTTGGGGCCTCAGCCATTCTTCTCATTGCCAATTACCTACAGTAAATTCTGCGGGGAAACTTAATAACCTAGGGGGTTGAGGTAGCGGCTTTTATGGGAAGCGGGCAAAGGGTGGCGCTTTTACTTTTCATTCCTTTCTCTACTTTTGATATTAAACTTTAGTTTCGCCGGATGTAAATTATCCTTGAGTTTTATTCGAGAAATTAGTCTCTTTCTACACGAACTAAAAGTCTATAAAAGGGAAATTCAATTAATTTAATTTCTCCACAGTAATAAAGTCTTTTTCAAAAATTTGATTAATGGTTTCACTTGCAATAAACTTAATGAAGGTAATAAATCAAAATTAAATATGAGTCTAGCACCTTATTTTTTTTTGTACAAAAATTTTTTTCTTGAATTATGAAGTCAATGGCATTTGACCGCAGATCGCAGATGACATTCAATTTTGGCTTGAAACCACGCGATTGCGGTTCGGAGCATCCTGTCTCCCCGGTCCAGCGACGTCCACTTTTATCTCCCGATTTCTAAACCACATTTTTTTTTCTGTTTCAGGATATCAAGCTGGCCGCGACAACAATGAACCCGCACTACCACCCCTACACGGAGCTGCCGTCTCCTCATTCCCCGCCGCCGGACGGGACGTACAGTAACGGCCACCACGTGATGGGGGGTGGAGGGCCTCACGAACATCATCATCATCCCGCCGGACCCTTTCCACCTCCACATCTTCACCACCACCATCACCATATTAATAACAATAACAATAACAATAATAACAATTCGACCGGCAACGCGGGTGGTGTCAAAGTCTGTGCGGGTTGCGGCGGCAAAATTGTAGAAAGGTATGGACCAAAAATTCGATATTAAAAATATTATAATATCGATATTATAAATATTTCGCACAATTCCTGGCGAAAATTGTAGTAAATGAAGCTGTTTTTTTCTAATAACGAAAAAATATATAAAAAATGTGAAAATTTATGAATAACGAAAGATTTATTGGTACATGAGTGTTTACGATATCATTACTAAAGGCAACGCGCATGCGCGAGCATTCATCTATTTTTAGTTCCCGCGATTTTTCAAAAATTCATGTTTGAGATTTCGGTAAATTCAAAATAGTTTGATAACACGAGGGGGTTAATTTTTTTCCTCTCGCAAGGAGTGCTCCTTTGATAATACGAGGGGGTTAAATTTTTTTCCTATCGCAAGGAGTGCTCGTTTGATTACAAGAGGGGGTTAATTTTTTTCCTATCGCAAGGTGAGCTAGTTTGATAACACGAGGGGGTTGATTTTTTTCCTCTCGCAAGGAGTGCTCGTTTGATAACACGAGGGGTTAATTTTTTTCCTATCGCAAGGTGAGCTCGTTTGATAACACGAGGGGGTTGATTTTTTTTCTCTCGCAGGAGTGCTCGTTTGATAACACGAGGGGGTTAATTTTTTTCCTATCGCAAAGAGAGCTCATTTGATAACTCGAGGGGTTTTATTTTTTTCCTCTCGCAAGGTGAGCTTGTTTGATAACACGAGGGGGTTAATTTTTTTCCTCTCGCAAGGAGTGCTCGTTTGATAACACGAGGGGGTTAATTTTTTTCCTATCGCAAAGAGAGCTCGTTTGATAACTCGAGGGGTTTTATTTTTTTCCTCTCGCAAGGTGAGCTCGTTTGATAACACGAGGGGGTTAATTTTTTTCCTCTCGCAAGGAGAGCTCGTTTGATAACACGAGGGGGTTAATTTTTTTTCCTCTCGCAAGGTGAGCTCGTTTGATAACACGAGGGGGTTAATTTTTTTCCTCTCGCAAGGAGAGCTCGTTTGATAACACGAGGGGGTTAATTTTTTTTCCTCTCGCAAGGAGTGATCGTTTGATAACACGAGGGGGTTAATTTTTTTCCTCTCGCAAGGAGTGCTCATTTGAAAATACGAGGGGATTAATTTTTTTCCTCTCGCTAGGAGAGCTCGTTTGATTTTTTTCCCTTTCTTATCCAGCTTTTTTAAACTAAAATTAGATTAAATTTAGCCAAATCTTAAAGATGAATTTTTGAAAAAACGCGAGAACTAAAAATACATGAAGCTCGCGCTCTAAAATTACGGGGAAAATCAGTATTGCCAACATTTACTAAATGTTTGTATGTACCTACTGTGCAAAAGATATGTTATCGCACACTGTGAGTACCTGAAAAAGTAAAATCAGTTGGTAAAACTGTTTATAAAGCGCTTAGGACACAGAAAAAGCACAAAATAAAATCGTGATTAATACAATTTTGTTGTTTTTCAGATTTTTACTTCACGCCCTAGACCGTTATTGGCATAATTCGTGCCTAAAATGTACCTGTTGTGGAGCAATGTTAGCAGATATAGGATCTTCATGTTTTACTAAATCAAATATGATTTTATGCAAAAACGACTACATAAGGTAAATTTTTATAATAAAAGTGACCTAATAAAAACGACAATAATTAACTTAAACCACCCGAAATATGATGATTTAATTTAGTACATAGGATAGTGTGTAAGATAGTGTAAATTACAGTGTAGGGGGTGACTGAGTTCCATGTAATAATGTGTTGTAAAGGGAGTTATGGAGACAGGGAAACGGTGGGGAAGGGCGGGTGAAGACTATTAGAACCACGCGAGCGTTTGCGTGCCTGGGGACCCCCTTTCTTCGTATAAATCCTCCGTTATCGGCTACCTTATCGTAGCCTTTATTAATATATGCCCTTATCCTGGAAAACAACTAGAGGGTGCTGAATAAAAAAAAAATCATTAGGCCATCTGGGCTCATTTGATTTAAAGTCCGAAATGTAGTTTTTAATTCGCGTGGGAGCTTATCGAGCTGTACTATTTAACCTTTTTTTTCCCCCCTTCCGAGTTTGCTGTGGGAAATGAGCGAGTGGGCGGAGAAGTCTAATCGCACGCGATCTTAAAAGAAATCTGTTTAAACCAAGGAAACCCCACTATAAGTTCTATAAAAGTGGAAGGGATAACGAAAAAAACAATTACTACTTACCCTCAATTAAATCCCATTGAGTCCCCTTTTTCCTCCATGTCAAAACTTTTGAAAGACATTAGCTTAGTTTGGAACTGGAGTTCCAAACTCCTGGAGCATGCGCAGAAGGATTTGCAAGTCAAATTTGACGGACAAGGGATTTGAACGACGTCTAAATCCTTCTGCGCATGCTTCAGAAGTTTCAAACTGAGGTTGAAACAAAGCTATTAAACTGTTAGGTTCTCGCTTCTTTTTTCAATTACTATCTCCTGTAATTTCTTATTTTATCGAGGAAGATCGGAAACGCCGTTCTAACCGAAGGCGTTTGTAGTTAAAAACGTGAAGGCCGCGATGCGAAGGAAGTGGAAAAATGAAGTGTAATAAAGTAAACAAGCTCTAACTAGAAAGAGAGAAAGGAGGAGGCGGACGTGAGGGGTAGAAGGAAGTGTCTGCTGATTGCCCAGGACTGATTGCTCTGCCCAGCATTATCTCTTTAGATATTCACCGCCAGTTATGTTAGTTGACTTTTTTCCTCTCTTTGCCAAAGGGTTCATTTTTTAAGATCCGATAGGATCGATTTTGAAGAAAAAAACGAATTTCGGCTCTCACTTGTTAGAAATTGGTTAATCAGAATACTCTTCCTCATCTCATTATGTCTAAGTGGAAACATTGATCCAATACAATAAACGCTCTCCCTCCCCGTCCGAACTCTTGTTGAGATATGGGATTACATCTATCCCTCCGCGCCGCCTCCCCTCGAACCTCCTTACTTACTAAGATTAAAAAAGATACCAGAAGAACTGCTGCCCCCGCCCGCTTCCCCAGACAAGAAAAGACGAGTGATTGTTCCATTGTTTAATGGAATTAATAAAAGTTGCTTGGGAAAAACATTGAAATGGATCCGAGAGCTGTAAATCTTGGAGATAACCCAGTTATCCTTGAGTACGTTATGAGGATTAATCTGGAAGAGTTTTATTGAGACTCTTCTTCTTTTTCTCCATCTATTACTAGTAAGGTCTAGTTATCAAAAACAACCCCCCATACTTTCTCGTCAAACTTAGATCCTATTTTGGCCAGAATCCTTTTTCAAAATACTAACCTACTTTCATTTAACTTCCTTAAAGAAGTTATTGTGATACCCTCGACATCGGATTTTTGGGGAAGGGTCTTCCAGACCCCGGAGTGTCAAATTGAATGTTGATCTTACTGTGGTGCCGCCCGGCCGTAGCATTTTTCCGGAACACTTTATGGTTTTCAACCGATTTTCATCAGATTTTCACCAAAGTTTCTTTGGTCGGTTAACAAGAAATTAACGAGGGTGATTTTTGAATTTCGAAAAAACTTGGAAACTTTTTCAAAAAAAAAAACTAAGAAAATTTATTGAAAAAAAATTCCTCCCCGTTTGCTTCTCCTCCTTTTTACTCCCCCCCCCCCCCGTTATAATTCCCCTCCGTTATACTTCACCTCCTTTATACTTCCTCCTCCTATATTTTTACTTCTCTTTAAGGAAGTTTTCATTGGATGCTCTTAAGCCGAATTCGACCAAAATTGCATTTTTAAGGCGATTTCGACCAAAATTGCCTCTTATTAAAAGCATTTTTCACAGTTTTTGTCTTAAAAACAACAGATTTAATGCATTTTTGACCAAAATTGCATTTTTCAGGCGAATTCGACCAAAATTGCATTTTTAAGGCATTTCGGCCAAAATTGCCTTTTATTTAAAGAATTTTTCACATTTTTTGTCTTAAAAACAACATATTTAAGGCATTTTTGACCAAAAATTGCCTTTTTTGAGGCATTTTCGACCAAAATTGCCTTTTATTTAAAGCATTTTCCACAGTTTTTGTCTTAAAAACAACAGATTTAAGGCATTTTGACCAAAATTGCTTTTTTAAGGCATTTTCGACCAAAATTGCCTTTTATTTAAAGCATTTTTCACAGTTTTGTCTTAAAAAAAAACAGATTTAAGGCATTTTTGACCAAAAATTGGCTTTTTTAAAGGCATTTTTGACCAAAATTGCATTTTGAGGCAATTTTGACCTAAATTGCATTTTTAAGGCGATTTCGACAAAAATTGCCTTTTATTTAAAGAATTTTTCACAGTTTTTGTCTTAAAAACAACATATTTAAGGCATTTTTGACCAAAAATTGCCTTTTTTAAGGCATATTTGACCAAAATTGCATTTTTAAAAATTGTTCATTTAAATAGCTTTTTATCCCTGACGTACGTTTTATCAAGTTTTGTTTTATGGTTCTCTTAGGTAGGGCTGGCACCAATTATTATTTCATGCGATATTGATTGATTCAGTAGACGCAAATACCCGTTTTGAGTAAACGTAGGGCTTCGTATTATTATGCTAAATGGCTATTAGAATAATAATTCCGGTCTTTTCCTTTTAGATTAATTGTCTCCTCCGTCAAGAGTTGCCGTTTCTACGTTTCTCCCCACGGGAACACCTCTTTTCCCATTCAAATTCGTATTAACATAATGATCCGATAACCCTGTAGAATGTCTGGAAGGCCCTCGGGGTACTTTACCTCGACAAATTTTTTTTTTCTCTTTCTCTCCCTTTCCTTTTAACAAGTCTTTTCTCGCTCTTCCCTCTTTGCGGAGTTTTGAAGAGGAGTCGCGAAGGGAGTTTTTAATTAAATTATCCCCGAGTAACTTAATAGCCCAGGTGGTATTTTTGATGTAGGCTAATTTTCAGCGCTTTTGAATTTAATTGTTCAACGCCATGACGTCAAAAAAGATGTTGAAACCCTTGTAAAATTTGCCTAATCGCAGTGAGAATAATTTCCCTCGACTTCCTTCTGTATAATTTAAATTTTAAAAAAATTACTGCAATCTTAAGAGCAAGAATAAAGACATTCAATGAAGTAAGGCGCTCCGGGTACGAAGGGCGAACTCAACATCGGAATTTTTTTTTTTTTTTTTTTTTTCATTTTCAGATTCTAGACCTCTTGGTGAATACACCTATATAATTTTTATATTGAGTTCGCCCTTTTTCCCCCTTTAAATACGTAAAAACCGATATGCGGCAAAGCTCTAACTGCGATATCCGAGCGGGTACGAAGGGCGAACTCCACATCCTAGTCCACAACCCCCATTCCTTTTCCCATTCCAGGGCTTGACCTTTTCTGTTGAGTTCGCCCGTAACATAAAACTTTAAAATGCGAATATCTCTAAACTAGGTTTTGTTGAGTTCGCCCTTCGTACCCGGAGCGCCTCAAGTGGACATTGTGGTTGTGCTGCGAGTCGAAGATCGGTCGAGCCTTACTTTCCTCAATTAGGAGGCTTTTTTTCAATTTAAAAAGTAAAAAAGAGAGGAAAGTTTGAATGACTCAGAAAGTAGAGTTTTGGTGATAGTATCTGTTAAAGACGGGGCCATTAGGGCAGCTTGTTTCAATTTACCTCCTCATTAACCTCTTAATTGCTAATTACGAATATCAGAGGGAGTGGATCTCGGTTGGGTAAACAGTGAGAAAACTCGGCGTGATCGTGTTGTAGAAAGGGCGTCTCCCTTCCAACCACAAAGGCCATCGATGTCCCGGAATCAATCTCCTAGTTAATTACCCTAGGATGAGAAATCCTTGTTTTACTTGCAAATAGAGGTTTTTTTATACGTGGGGGAAAAAAAGGTGGGCCAATCAAGGGTACAAATAAACGAGTTTTTCCTCACCTCCGGAATACTCAGGCCGTGTCTTTAAATTGCCGTCAAATGTGAGGTAAACGAGAGGTCTGCGATTAGATTGGACGAAGCCCTCCCGCATGAGAGGGGGGCGGCGTTTCCATGAGCTCGTCAACCTGATGATGTTTGAAGACGGATTTAAGCCTTGTACACCTTCAACCCCTCCCTTTTTTTTTCTCTCTCAGCCACCCCCGGCCGTCGTTTTCCCGTTACTCAACCGTCCCCACACCCCCCCAACTAGAACCACCCGCGCTCCCTTTCCCTTCTATGGTTAACGAGCCTCTGTTTGACTTGGTTTTCCGACCCGCTGCCTCTTTTATACTCTTTCGCCTAATTCCTTCCCTCCCTCACTCTTTCCCTTTTCTCGTGCCAATCAACGGAACCCGGACGAATCAAATTTTTTAAGGTCGCTTCTCTCCGCAAAATGCCCATTTATTAGCCCACCCTTTTTCTTACACTGCGCTTCTTCACATCTGTTATAAATGATATACTCCTTTTTTAGAGAATTATTCGTTTTATCTATTGACCTGTTGCAAAATTTTCTTTTTTTGTTATTATGTAGGTATTTCTACTTATTTAGCGTTATTTGCTATCTTTATTTAGCTAAAGTGGCCAAATAAGGGTATTACCTCCCAAAAAGGGTACTTAAGTGGCCAAATAAGGGTATCATCTCTCAAAAAAGGGTACCAAAGTGGCTAAATAAGGGTATTATCTCCCAAAAAGGTACTAAAGCGGCCAAATTAGGGTATCATCTCCCAAAAGGTTACAAAAATGGCCAAATAGGGGTATTATCTCCCAAAAAGGGTACCAAAGCGGCCAAATAAGGGTATTATCTCTCAAAAAAGCTCGGGATTTTTCCAACTTTACTACGATTTATCATCTTCAAAGAGTTCTTTCAGTTTTTCAGCTTGTGGCCTTTGGCCAAAAGGTGGTATTATCTCCCAAAAAGAGCTCTAAAGTGGCCAAAAGGGGGTATTATCTCCCAAAAAGGTACTAAAGCGGCCAAATTAGGGTATCATCTCCCAAAAGGTTACAAAAATGGCCAAATAGGGGTATTATCTCCCAAAAAGGGTACCAAAGCGGCCAAATAAGGGTATTATCTCCCAAAAAAGCTCGGGATTTTTCCAACTCTACTACGATTTATCATCTTCAAAGAGTTCTTTCAGTTGTTCAGCTTGTGGCCTTTGGCCAAAAGGCGGTATTATCTCCCAAAAAGAGCTCTAAAGTGGCCAAAAGGGGGTATTATCTCCCAAAAAGGTACTAAAGCGGCCAAATTAGGGTATCATCTCCCAAAAGGTTACAAAAATGGCCAAATAGGGGTATTATCTCCCAAAACGGGTACCAAAGCGGCCAAATAAGGGTATTATCTCCCACAAAAAGCTCGGGATTTTTCCAACTTTACCACGATTTACATCTTCAAAGAGTTCTTTCAGTTTTTCAGCTTATGGCCTTTGGCAAAAAGGGGGTATTATCTCCAAAAAGAGCTCTAAAGTGGCCAAAAGGGGGTATTATCTCCCAAAAAGGGTACTAAAGTGGAAAATAAGGGTATTATTTCCCAAAATGTTTTTCCTTCAAAATCTCCAGGAGAGCCAAAAAATTGGCTATCTGATGCCCCAACTTGAGCTGAATGGCTGATTATTATCCCACATATAATAGCCCACCTTTTTTCTTTCACCGCGCTTCTTTAAATTTGTTATAAATGATATACTCCTTTTTTAGAGTATTATTCGTTTTATCTCTTGACCTGTTGCAAAAATTTTCTTTTTTTGTTATTATTCTTCTTATTTTGCAAATCCTCCCTGCAGTCCCCGAGGGGGCACTAGGACTGGAGAGAAGGGGTAAAGAAGGAAAACATATTTCAAAGGAGCAGCCGAAGAATTCATATTAAAACTCTCGAAACGTAATATCTGCTTTGGGGGTATTCCTCTTTCCCCACACCTCACCTCTTCTATTTCAGACCCCCCCGTCGGCCACCCTCCACCCTCGGGGACCCTTCACCCCGACCGGACAAGAATGGGGAAAGTTTAGATTGAAATATAAGGAATTGCTTTGTAGGTTCCTCCTCTCGCCTTAGCGTGTACCCTATTTCGACTAATGAACAAACGACTACTGTATAAAAAAATCTTTTAAAAACATAATAAAATCATCATTTTTGACAAAACTTACCATGTGTAAAAGTATGAAACTAAAATTTTTTTGAAAGAAAATTAAATATTTGTGCACGGAATAGGTGGTCCGAATGATTTCTTTCATTTCTTCATACATTTGAACCACTTTTTAGGGAGCTAAAAAGGGTAAAGTTTGGGATTTTGGGGAAGAAGCGTGAAGTGCTAGATCCTCCGGAATGCTGGTTATAAACGTACACACATCTTTTAATTTTTCATTTTGACAGATTTTAAGGTATTCTTGTGAGATACACATTGATATATACTTGATATTCAAAAAACATAATTTTTTTTCAACTTTTTTTTCCCAGACTCGAGTTTTAGAGTCAACCTAACGAACCGAATACGTTTGATATTTATCAAAAAGAATAAAAGTGTTGG
Source organism: Orius insidiosus (assembly GCA_014119065.1). Classification (NCBI taxonomy): domain Eukaryota; kingdom Metazoa; phylum Arthropoda; class Insecta; order Hemiptera; family Anthocoridae; genus Orius; species Orius insidiosus. The sequence goes on along the minus strand of JACGAQ010000084.1, from coordinate 52,755 downwards.
GGATAAAATTGATTTAGACCGATGTGTGAGGGCGTCTGTGAGTGTAGAATTGGCGTTGTCGAGATAGTTATGAATGGGGGTTTGTTAGGTGTTTGTGGGGGCGGCGGAGGTGAAGTAATCCCTGGGTGGTTCATCAGCTGAGGGAGAAGAGGCGGCGGCACGTCCACACACAGACACCGCCCTGGGATCACCCAAGTAAAACCAGGCCGAAAACTCTCAAAATCAAACGTTTTACAAAAAAAAAACCATCTTATTGAACTATTTACATTTTTTTCTTACTCATGAGATTCCTTTTCCACTTTATATGTTATTTTATCTCCTGTCCTGTTGCAAAGTTTTCTTTTTATTATTGTTTCTTCTTATTTTGCGAAAGTATTAACTCCCAAAAAGGTACTAAAGTGGCCAAAAGGGAATATTAGCTCCCAAAAAATGGTATTAAAGCGGTGAAATAAGGGTTTTATCTCCCAAAAAGGGTACTAAAGTGGCCAAATAAAAGTATTGTCTCCCAAAAAAGGTACCTAGGTGGCCAAATAAAAGTATTGTCTCCCAAAAAAGGTACCAAGGTGGCCAAATAAGGGTTTTATCTCCCAAAAAGAGTAGTAAAGCGGCTAAATAAGGGTATTATCTCCCAAAGAATGTAGCATAGTGGCCAGATAAGGGTATTATCTCCCAAAAAGGTACTAAAGCGGCCAAATTAGGGTATCATCTCTCGAAAGGTTACAAAAATGGCCAAATAGGGGTATTATCTCCCAAAAAGGGTACCAAAGCGGCCAAATATGGGTATTATCTCCCAAAAATGGTACCAAAGCTTTTGGGACTGAAAACAACTTATTTTAGCGAGTTTTAGGGCGCAAGGATTTCCGCAAGTTTTGGTCGGTCAAGGAGTCCCTTTTTAACCGGGTTTTTCGAGTTTTCTTCAATTCTTCGACAAAGACCCCCCCCCCCCCCAATAAGTCGATTTTCATCGCTCTCTCAGCCGAGAAACTCCCTTTTTACTTCCTTAAGGAAATTATTGTTTTACCCTCCACGTCGAGTCTATGGGGAAGGGTTTTACAGGACCTGTATTACTAGGTTTTTGGGCTTTCCCTGCCTTCTAACCGTTTCCAAAAAAAAAAAAAAAAAATAATAATAATAATAATAAACCCTCTTATTGAACTATTTACATTTTGAACTTCGTCATGACTTCATGAGATTCCTGGATTCTAAAAATATTTCATGTTTCCCTTCATCCGGATTTAATTATAAAAATTTAATTATTTCGTTTTAATTATAAAAGTCTAAAAATTAATTATGTGTCAGCTATATGGGCTGTTTATTAAAAATTCGTATTAAAAAGTTTATTGGATCGTGACTTATGAGGGTCTTATTTTATTATATTTAGAAAAAGATAAAGTTTTTGTGTTTAAGCCTTTTATTTATGCGTTGTCAACGATTCTTTTGTAGTTTTCGTTATTTATGGGGCGTCTTGGTAATTGGATAGGAAGTAATTGGAAGTTCAATTTAAAGTTTAATTAACAAACAAATTCTCGAGTCGGGCCATTTAAAGAGATTATCTTTCTGATGGTATTGGTCTTTTAAGTTTCCCTCCTTTAAAGAGTATTCACATGTCTGCGAAAAGGGGAGGAGACATAAGTGACGTCTAATTAAACTAGTCTGAATAATGGCGGTGGCTAATTTCGCCTGAAAAGGGATCAATGTTAATGCCGGGAGCTTTAATTTCTCCGTCTTCATTTTGGTATAAAAAAGAGTCCCGTTGTGTATGAATCAATTTATTTTTAAAGCCCTTTTCCCTTAGGATTTTCGGAAAGGGAGTTTAATATAGGACGTTCCTCTCGAAAGGCAAATGAGTCTCGCAGAGTGTGTATAACCAATAAATTGCAGGGTTGGTGGTAATTAGAAAGGTTCCCCTTGTTAACCGAGCCAGCCCATTAATCACGGTTCATTGCTAGCGCTTTCCAGAGTTGCTTATTGGAATGTCACTCACTCAACCCTCCCCACCCGTTTTCTTCGTTAAACTTCCTTTCTGTCCAACGCGCATGTTCCGACAGTCAAAAAATACACCCTTCTCCTTATCCTCACACAGCCCACTCTGAAATATGTTTAATTAAAAGCTCCTCAGGATCCTCCGGAATTGCCAATATCGTTCTAATGAGAACTAGGAACCTCTCGTGGCTTTTGAAATAATACCTCGCCCCCACTTAACCCTCTTGTTAATCGATACACTTTTAATTGGCATATCTTAAACCTTTGTAATAAATCCCACTTCTTTCCCGCAACCCTTTAAACCTCTCCACGTTTCTGTAATTCGAAATCTTGGAAAAATAGCTTGTCTTTGAGTAACAAAAATCCTCACCACCTCTTCCAGGTTTTTCTCGAAACGGGTGGTACCGAAATTTTCCAGATTGTTTACTGGACATTTTGGTAGTTTTTCTTGTTCTTTCCATAAATAGACACCCGTCACAAATTTTTCTGGCGTCCTCTTTGTTTTTTAAGCCTCAAAACTTCTGTCGCTCGGAAGTTTTGCCCGTTTAAGGAGTCCCTTTAACCGGTTTTTTTCGAGTTTTCTTCAATTATGCAACAGAGGATACCTTTCTTCCCCCGATTAAGTAGATTATCTTCTCTCTTTCAGCCGAGAAACTCCCTTTTAACCAGTTTTTTGGCTTTGCCTGCCCTCTGATGACCAAAAAACCGCCTTTTTACAGCAGTTTCTGGTGTTTTTACATGTTTTTTGCTACGAAAACAGATTTTTGAAACTTTTTCTCCGTCATTTGGGGCAGAAAACACCCTATTTTAGCGAGTTTTTGGGCGTTTTTCTGTTATTTGCAGTTGTTATTTGCGTTGAACGGGAGTTCCAGAATAGCCATTTTTCTCAAAACGGTCGGCACCAAAATTTGCCAGATTTTTTACTGGACTTTTCGGTTGTTCTTTTTGGTATTTCGAAAGATAAACAGCCGTTACAAAATTTTTCTGGCGTCCGCTTTGTTTTTTAAGCCGCAAAACCTCTATTGCTAGGATTTCCGGAAGTTTGGCCCGTTTAAGGAGTCCCTTTTAACCGGGTTTTTCGAGTTTTCTTCAATTCTTCGACAGAGAGTCCCTTTTCTCCCCCGATTAAGTCGTCTCTTTCAGCCGAAAAAATCCCTTTTTACCAGGGTTTTGGCTTTGCCTGCCCTCTGATGACCAAAAAAAACCCCTTTTACAGCAGTTTCTGGTGTTTTCACAGGTTTTTCGCCATGAAAACAGATTTTTGAAAGTTTTTCTCGGTCATTTGAGGCAGAAAACACCCTATTTTAGCGAGTTTTTGGGCGTTTTTCTGTTATTTGCACTTTTGGGAGCCTCATCTCCCGTTCCAGAATAGCATTTACAGGATACTGTAATAGTACTTTTAGACATACATTTTGGTTTAGACAACGAAGTTTGAAGCCCTGATAATACGCTTCAAGTTTTTAAAGCTCCCCTTGGTGGCCTGCTATATTCTTTTTATAAGCTTATGGATTACAGTTCTAAAGATTTAGAAAACTCCCAGAAATCGGGTATAAAGGAGGTTTGTTGGTCTAACGAGCCCAAAATTGGTTTTTTGTGGCCAAAATAACGAGAATGGCTCTTCAAAATGTTTAAAAATAGCATGAAAATAAAGTTCAAATATCAAAGACAATCATTAAAATAAATAATGATGTTTAATTGCATACATTTATCGGAGAGGGAAAGAGGAGGCCGTTTGAGAAACGATTCTCCCCCATCAAACATCCCTTTGGACTCGAACCTCTTTAGTAAGGGCTATATTTGTGTATACGCTGAGGTAACAAGCCCTGGGATTGACTATACATCCTCCGTGAATCATGTAAGACTAATTATCTTGTGTGTGTAATAATTAATTAGTGTATCAGAGGCAGGCTCTTTGTAGCTCTGTTGACTGATAGTAATTGCCCTACCGCCCTCACTCATACCCTGCCCACTTGCGAATGTACAAAGTCGACATGTTAACCCTTTGTCCCTAGATCAAATATAATTAGTATTTATTCAACTCTCTGGAGAAATTCCACAACACGTAATAAAGTTCTTTAAAATTGTTCTTTTGTTTCTTTAAATGATTTTTTTGTTATTTTTTAAATCCAATTTAAAAAAAAAGAGTTGTAAATCAATCGGTTTGGAGTGTCCGTGCGTGATTAGGGTCGTATTGGCAAGTTTCCCTCTTCCCACTTTGCTTAATTGCCTCGGGGTAGCGCCTAGGGACATTTCCCACCCTTAAACAACATATATCTCAACGTCGACCCTAGAAATCCAAACACTTTTTACGGTTTTCTCGACGTTAAATTCATCTTCTTTTTCTTTTTTTTAAACTTGTGTACTGTGCCTTTAATTAGAAGTCCCATTCGTTTCTTCCTGGATTAAAGGGAGTAATTGGCGACTGTTTGCCCTTGTGCTAATCAATGTGCATGGCAAAGATTTCCTTATGTAATTAGTGCGTTTTCTGTTTGCCTTTTACTTCTCGTTTGTAATTGGCACTCCTTCTAAAAGCGACCCCACCTCTCTTAACTAGCTTACTCGAAAGAAAAAGGCTTTTAACTATCTATAGACCTAGGGACGCTAATGAAATAGGAAACATGTGTATTTGTATCAAAAGAGCCGCCCCTTAATTTTCAAAGACCTATTTTTAGTTAAACAAGTTTTTTCCCAAGCTTAAAAACTTTTCTAAAAAACAATTGTTCCGAAAAAAACCTGTGTTTTAAATTAAATTAAACAAGGTGAACCGAAGAGGATGGGGTAGAAAAAAAAGGTAATAACTAAATCAGCTTAAATAGCCTAAAGTTGATGTCTGCCAATGAGTTAGTAAAAACAGCTTCGTCAATATCAAACTTTTAATGAAGCTGATTTTAATTAATTTTGAAACAGGATAAAAGAACCAAGGGAGAGTTTGTTTCTGTAATTATAGCGAGAGGGAAAAAAAACGTACCTAATCTAGTTAATTAAGAGAAAGATGAAAAAAAATTATTATTTTCACTCCTATAACTTTTAAAGCAATGGTTAATTAAATATTTGAAAAAATATTTTTGAAAATGATATTAAATTGAATAATAATAAATTAAAGAAAATTAATTAAATGTAAAAATTGGAAAAAGTTGAAGGTTAAACGATTTAATTAGTTTAAAATCCTTTGATAGGTAATACAGTCTTCGAAGCGTAGAACCGGTTAGAGAGGGATCAAATCAAACAACTATCAATCAGAATGGAGTGACAAGTTACTGGGATCTCTATTAGCGCAAGTGGTTTGGAATGCATCTATTTATCCGATACAACGAACGTCGCTTATCCCATTTGAATAAAAGCGTTTGTTCAATTTCGATTTATTTCGCTTTATTATAGATAAAATGGTGTAGAAATTTTGATGAAAGATTTGAATTTGGCGTTTTTTGACAGGGTAGTTAGAAATGCTGAGATTTTTCGGTTGGATTAGAGAAGTTTAAAATGATTGGCAGGCCCAGATTCATCCTTTCTTTCTGTTAAAATTTGAAAAGTAACGCGAAAATCTCCCAGAAATGTCTATATCAGGAAAACGCCCCAAAAAGTGTTTTTTTGTCCCGAAAAATAGAGAAAAACCTTCAAAAGACTGTTAGAAAGCTGTTTTCACAGGTTTTTCGCTATGAAAACAGATTTTTGTAAGTTTTTCTCGGTCATTTGGGGCAGAAAACACCCTATTTTAGCGGGTTTGGGGAGATTTTTCGGTGGATTAGAGAAGTTTAAATTGATTGGCAGGCCCAGATTCATCCTTGCTTACTGTGATTTAAAATTTGAAAAGTAACGCGAAAATCTCCCAGAAATGTCTATATCAAGAAAACGCCCCAAAAAGTGTTTTTTTGTCCCGAAAAATCAAGAAAAACCTTCAAAAAACTGTTAAAAGGCTGTTTTCACAGGTTTTTCGCTATGAAAACAGATTTTTGAAAGTTTTTCTCGGTCATTTGGGGCAGAAAACACCCTATTTTAGCGGGTTTTTGGGGAGATTTTTCGGTGGATTAGAGAAGTTTAAATTGATTGGCAGGCCCAGATTCATCCTTTCTTTCTGTTAAAATTTGAAAAGTAACGCGAAAATCTCCCAAAAATGTCTATATCAGGAAAACGCCCCAAAAAGTGTTTTTTTGTCCCGAAAAATCGAGAAAAACCTTCAAAAAACTGTTAAAAAGCTGTTTTCACAGGTTTTTCGCTATGAAAACAGATTTTTGAAAGTTTTTCTCGGTCATTTGGGGCAGAAAACACCATATTTTAGCGGGTTTTTGGGGAGATTTTTCGGTAGATTAGAGAAGTTTAAATTGATTAATTTGATTGATTGATTTGATTCTCGAAAAATCGAGAAAAACCTTCAAAAAACTGTTAAAAAGCTGTTTTCACTGCGAAAAAACATAAAATGTCGAAACACCGAAAAATGCTGTAAATTATCTTGGCGCGATCAATCGATGTAAAATAAAGAGCGATCAATCGAAGAAAAAAAAAAAAGGTTCTCTGTCGAATAATTGAAAAATCCGATAAAACGAGTTTGTATTTAAATTAATGAGTGTTTAATAAAGCTAAATGCTAAGAAAATTTTTTCTTAACCACAGACAATTTTTTGTAACTTGGGAGCAAATTCAAAAAACTTGATAAATTACGATTTTTTTCTTCATCGGTCCTGATTCTCCTATGCAGAGACAGTCTAAAAGAGAAATAAAATCAATTAGTTACTAAACGCAGAAAACAAAGTAAAAAGGAAGTTTCCCGTTCGAAAGATAGAGGAACAAAGAGATTTTCTTCGTAAAAACTTCAAAAAACGATCCAAAAAGGCGTTTCTGGGCCTAAAAACAGAGGGAAACTTCTGGAAATTAGGAATTTTTTGCCGTAAAAAATGTATTTTTTTCTTGATTAAGGTATTAACAATTAAAGCAATTCCTAGATTAAAACATATTTATGTACAGTTAACAGTTTCGTAAATAATTATTTGAGTTAAAAATTAATTTCATTAAATTGTAACAGAAACCATTATCTGATGTATAAGTTAAAATAATGTCGCTGAAATGTTTTTAATCTAAATCCCGAGAATTTTGTTTGGTTTTTCGATTTACTAATTAAAACGTTATAGGTGATAATAATTAAAGCGACCCTCCTCCCTCACTCCGGCCACCCTAAAAACTCGTCTCTTATTTACGATCCCCGCTCGGAAATCGCTCTCTAAAAAGCGATATATGATTTTATTAATCGACCCTTTCCCGCTTGTTTTATACTAATACGCGGTGAAATTAAAAGGGACGAGGTGAAAATAAAGGGGGAATGACATCGGATAATTAATAAATCTTATCACGTTTAAAATAAACCCACTAAATAAGCACTTTTAGATATAAAGGACAAAATGATTGCGAATTTTTTCGTTTGATTGATGAAAATGTTGGAGAAAAGACTTTATTTGAAATCGTAACATAATACTTTGTTAGTGGTCTCCCCCTCTTCTTTTTCCGCATTTAGCATTGTGCCAGTCAAATTAGTCTCCGACTCACAGGGCCCTCGATCATGAATAATTCAATAGAGTTCGTTTAGTTATTGTAAGTTTTTTTCTCTCTCTAGCGTAGGTAAGAGGGGAAAAAAAAGGTCCTTTGGACAAAATAAGCAATAACTCTCCTCCGCGAAGGACTGTCCCCGCCCTCAATTACACACCTGATTGTCTTCTCCGTGCACCGTTAGAAAAAGAGGACGTTATTTATAGCGGGTTAGTTAGGCGGAGACGTCTGGTTATGCATATTAGTCAACGGGTCATTTTGAAAGAGGGGGAAAAAATATGGTTTTTTTTTAAATCTCAAAAAGGAAAAGATGTCCTACGTTTAACAGATTGACTTTTCAGGCTGTTTAAAACGCCAGGAAAAATAAAAAATGAAAAGTTTCTTTGATGAAAACCTGAGGTAAACGCTCTAAAATTTTATCATTAGCTGTGAAACTGATTTGAAACTCCTGGAGCATGCGCAGAAGGATTTGCACTGCATATATGACTTCAGATTACTTCAGATTTGGCGGACAAACGATTTGAACGAAATCTTTAACGTCCTAATCCTTCTACGCATGCTCCAGGAATTTCTAACTGAATCAAAGCTAATAAAATGGGATTTCTTGATTAGAAAACTTCTGAATATCCGGTCGAAAATGGGTTTCTTGGTCGAAAAACTGCGGTCTAAGTAAAGCGGGATTTATCGGCTGGGATAGGGATGAATAGCCGATAAAAAAGTCAACAAAATTTTTGACAACATCCTCTGTTTTTAGGCGACCGCTTCTGAGCCGCTGAAGATCCGCGAAGTATGAAAGTTGGATGGTACAAAAAGGACCCCGCGCGAAAAACGCTATCCCTAATTACTCTTTAAAACTCGAGATTAAATTTAATTAAAAAGTCTAATTTTCTTTTACGCATCATTAAACTTAGGGTAAAAAGGGAATCTCTGAAAACGGAGAAAAAGGAGAATATTTGTATAGAAGGAACGATAATAAACTGAAGCAAAGAGGGCGCTTTAATGAGCGTCTCTTAATTAATTAATACTGTTGATCAAGCGTGGTCCAATCGAGTTATTAATTAGTGACTCCCCTCTTCTTCACCCTGAAGATAATACGTCTCAAGTTGCTTATCAGAAATAATTATTACGTTTTCATTATTTAACATAAAATAAAAGTTAAAAGGCCTATTTAAAATATTGAAGGGAAGCTGGAAAAAACGGGGGGCAGAAGTGTCGAGATGGATTCATGGCGAGTTTGGAACTCCTGGAGCATGCGCTGAAGGATTTGGGCGTCAAATTTGAGGTCGTCCAAATCGTTCGTCCGTCAAATCTGAAGTCATCTGACTGATTAGACGTGCAAATCCTTCTGCGCCTGCTCCAGAAGTTTCCAGTTCAAAACTGCTGTTGGGACAAAGGTAAAAAGGCAAGGATGTTGTATAGACGCTTCTTAAAACTCTCCCCATGAGCAACCGGTGGAATTTACAGACCCTTTTTTGCTCGAATTTAACGAAAATTTCTAATTGTAAATTATGTTTTTTGATGTTTCAGGATGTTCGGAAGTTCGGGTGCGTGTTCGGCGTGCGGTCAGACGATTCCGGCGAGCGAGCTCGTGATGAGAGCGGCTTCAGGAGCGGGCGGACCGCAGCACCACGTCTTCCACCTCCGGTGTTTTACCTGTTCGAAATGCGGTGGCCCGCTCGTCCAAGGGGACCGATACTACCTCGTGAGCGGGAGCCTCGTCTGCGAAAACGACTGGCTCAAACTGGTGAAAGCGAGCGGGGGTCCGGGAGGCGGCGCGTCAGGACCTTCACCCTCACCCGCCACCGGCGTTCGCAAAGGGAAAGTCGGACGGCCTCGCCGAAGCAGGGACTGAGCACACGGTAAATACCTTTTAAAACTAGACAAATTACCACTAGGCCAATGATATATGGACACCTACGATTTCTAAACCGTTAAGAATACTTCTCAAAAATTTTTGACTCCTTGTCCTTTTTATTTCATTGGCCCGCTCAGTTTATATTTATATCCGTCCTATTGTTATATTCGCCCTGTTCGCTAAAAAGGAAATAATCTCCTTCGTCACTGTAAATATTAGTAAAAATTGCCCTTAAAAATAATTTTTTTAATCGGCTATCATCTTGCCATGAAAACGCCGTCCTTTTTTTTTCGTTGCCTTTTTATTGTTTACGCCTAGGCCAACATTAAAACGGACATTTTGTTTTTTTTTAAGTTTCTTTTTAATTACTGTTAAAATTTGTAAATTTCTCTTAAATTCGTAAAAACTGTAAATATTGTAAAAAAACACGCACACTCTCATATTTTGACTTTTCTTTTTCTTTGATTATTTAAGCAATATTTTGTTTAAGTTTTTTTTTGTTGTATTATTTTGTAATATAGATAACTTATAATAATCAAAATATTATTTTATGACTGTACAAATTTGTTTTTAATTCACCTGAAATATACGTTTTAATTATAATTTATTTTGATTTTCCTTTTTTTTTAATTTCTTTTTTTTTATACACACAAAATACTAGTCTGGAGCTGCCCCCGATGGGAACTACCTTAAAGAGAAGGAACAATATAGGAGGGGGAAGTATTAAGTAGGGGAAGTATAACGGAGGGGAAGTATAAAGGAAGGGAAGTTGAAGGAGCGGGAAGTATAAGGGACGTTAAGTTTAAGGAGGGGTTTCTTTTCTTTTTTTTTGAAAATTTTTCAAGTATCAAGGTAGAAATAATGGAATTTTTGCTCAAGAGAGGTCCCTCTCGTAACGGGTGAAAGTATCAAATTTCTCCCTACTAAAAAAATTAAAAAAAAAACGAAAATTTTTATCACACCAAAAATTTGTAAAAAATATAAGGAGTATTTGGTGAAAATTTGGTAAAAATCGGACCAACGGCCGCAGCGAATTTCTTAAAATTTCGAACTGACATAGCTCCTCCATTTTTTCGAAATTCTTGTTCTCCAAAGAAAATTTGGTGAAAATCTGTTGAAAACTGTGGCCATAAAGTGTTCCGGAAAAAAATGCTACGGCCGGCCGGAACCACAGACAAAGTTGAGATCGGTCAAGATTCGATTTGACCCTCCGGTGTCTGGAAGACCCTTCCCCAAAAACCCGTCGTGTAGGGTATCACAATAACTTCTTTAAGGAAGTTAAAAACGAAAAATTGTTCTGGACTTTTGCCATGGAGATAGCTTATAATAAACATTTCTGTGTTTATAATTCAGGGGAGAAATCGATGTGATTAACGCGTGTCTGGACAACCTATTTTTGTTTATTTTAAGAAAAAAGGGGATACCAATAATTCTGTTTTAATTTATTTTTTTAAATGTAGAATTTTGTGATTTGAGATGAAGATGAGGTCAACAAAGTGCCACTACCGCTACCTAGCCGTAACCGTGTGGATTAGGAACCCGACGGACCGTTGAGGTCAAAAATAACCGCTAAGCTTCGTATTTAAATTGTTTTTGTTTTTTCTTCTGGAAGTATCTTACGACCTGTTGCTTCCTCTGTCTCTCATCTCCCTTTCATTTCTCAACCCCTACGGACACGTGAGTCTGATTAACTTCCCCACCCATCTCATCGTCTAGACCGAAAGCATTTTCAATTAACGTCTAAGTTTTCCAACATCTGTTTACTCCCTCTTCATAAACAACGTTAATTATTTTCCTAAAAATTTTTTAAACTTTTTATTGACTTTGCGCTTTCAATTTTATTTTTAAGCCAAATTGGACGACTCATGCCATTTTCTTCCACCATAAAAAGTTCAGAAAATACTCCAGAAACGCGGATAAAAAAAGGGTGACGCTTAATTATTTTTCAGGTTAGTTTAAGGTAGTGGTAATTGACTTGGAAGAATGATATAAGGCCCATTTAAACTGCGAACGGACTCCGTGGCTCCTGCGGGGGGAATTTATCGGTTTAAGAGTTTTAATACGATATACGTTTAATTACATCCAGATCGTAAATAACTTGTTATAATTCAAGGATGGTCTGGAACGAGTCCTGACCCAGCAGGTGGTAGATTGGGTACTTTATTTCTTTCAAATATACAAAAAAAAATTTTTTTATAAAATATCTCTGAAATTGTCCCACGGTAAATATTTGAATAATTTAAAATTTAATTAAACAGATTAATTCATGCTCTTATGAAGGAAATCCTATCAAATCTAATTAAACTCGTTTGATCTACGTCAATTGATACTTAATTTATAATAAATTAATTTACATTGGAGACAATCAAAATTAATAAAGGTTTTAATTATCGTTTAAATCCTTCCGTCGAAAGGTTGAAAACGTTTCATGTGGCTTTTTGACCTCAGCGAAAAATGAATTTCTTAATTAAAATGTGCAATTAAAAGCAATGGGAAGTAGTTAAATGGTGTTTGAACAACAAGCCCCGAAAGAACTCAAAATAATTCATTTTTTGAAGACATAGGATCCTCGAGAATCTTTAGACATTTTTATTTAAATTAAAAAAAAGTAAATATCCTGCCAATCGCTGTACAAAGAGCTGAGATGTATAAGGAAAACAGTGGTTTTCCTTAAGGTGCTTAAGACATATGATCCTCAAGAATTTTAAGAGATTTCTAAAAATAGAGTATTGATATCTTTTAAATCTGGCATTCGAAATTCCCTGAAAATTTCTTGCCTGTGCTAAGAGCGGAGATATAAAATGAAACACTGGTTTTCTCAAGGATCTTAAGATATACGATTCTCATGGATCTGAAGACATTTGATCCTCAAGAATCTTATGAGATTTCTAAAAAATTGAGTAGAGATGTTCTTAAATCTTGCATTAGAATTCTCTGACAATTCCTGCCAATTGCCGTGCAAAGAGCGGAGATATAAAATGAAACACTGGTTTCCCTCAAGGATCTTAAGATATACGATTCTCATGGATCTTAAGAAATTTGATCCTCAAGAATCTGAATAGATTTCTAAAAAATTGAGTAGAGATGTTCTTAAATCTTGCATTAGAATTCTCTGGAAATTTCCTGTCAATTGCCGTGCAAAGAGCGGAGATATAAAATGAAACGCTGGTTTTCCTCAAGGATCTTAAGATATTTGACCCTCAAGAATCTTATGAGATTTCTAAAAAATTGAGTAGAGATATTCTTAAATCTGGCATCAGAATCTCTGAAAATTTTCAAGGCAATCGCTGTACAAAGAGCTGAAATTTAAAAGGAAAACACTGATTTTCCTCAAGGATCTTAAGACATACGACCCTGAAGGATCTAAAGACATTTGATCCTCAAGAATCTGAAGAGATTTGCATCAGAATTCTCTGAAAATTTCCTGCCAATTGCCGTGCAAAGAGCGGAGATATAAAATGAAACACTGGTTTTCCTCACGGATCTTAAGACATACGACCCTCAAGGATCGACATTTCATCCTCAAGAATCTGAAGAGATTTCTAAAAAATTGAGTAGAGATGTTCTTAAATCTTGCATTAGCATTCTCCGGAAATTTCCTGCCAATTGCCGTGCAAAGAGCGGAGATATAAAATGAAACACTGGTTGCCCTCAAGGATCTGAAGATACGACCCTCAAGGATCTTAAGACATTTGATCCTCAAGAATCTGAAGAGATTTCTAAAAAATTGAGTAGAGATGTTCTTATATCTTGCATTAGAATTCTCTGGAAATTTCCTGCCAATTGCCGTGCAAAGAGCAGAGATATAAAATGAAACACCGGTTTTCCTCAAGGATCTTAAGATATTTGACCCTCAAGAATCTTATGAGATTTCTAAAAAATTGAGTAGAGAAATTCTTAAATCTGGCATCAGAAATCTCTGAAAATTTTCAAGGCAATCGCTGTACAAAGAGCTGAAATTTAAAAGGAAAACACTGATTTTCCTCTAGGATCTTAAGACATACGACAAGACATTCTTAAAAACTGGGTTCCCCTAAAATACATAAGTTAATCTGGTTGTGTACTACTTAGAGAAAATCATGTGGGCAGTTTGGGAATCTTGGCAGAATGACTAACGAAGTAGTAGGGAATTATAATTAAATGCCAGTGAAAACCTACGTAATTTTTTGTTTGTCATAAATAAATTTAATTCAGGGTTAAAATGAGATAATCCATTCTATTGTGACACGGAATTTCAGTTTGACGCGGGATCAAGTCTCGCGGAAATTAATTTACTCCTGTCGTACGCCTTTATTCGTTGCTGGTCGACCCCTCCCAAACAGCCGATGCCTCCATTACTCGATTACGTGTTGTTTAATTCACGGGGTAAGCGCGAGAGAGACGCGGGGCCGGCTCGAACGGGGAGGGTGAGGTCTAGACCCTTTTAAAGTAATTGCTTGATTTGGGCAATTTGGGATATTGGACACTGTTTTGAATTTGTGATTCGAAACGGGAGCGACTCCCCGGGTCTTCGGTTATTAACGCCCAGGCGAACGGGATCACCGTTCCACCGGGGAGGGGAAAAATTACATTCACCTCCAGCGAAAGCTTTTGCATTATTTCGCCCTTTTACGACTCCTCCTAAACGCTTTTCTCTTTTTCAGATCAATTCACTCATCCTCTCTAATCTTATCAATTCCATTTTGACGATTAGTTAAGGATTTAAGGTTAAAAAAAAGTACCAGTTTGAAGAGCTTCCAACGAAAACTTCCTTAAAGAGAAGGAGCAATATAGGAGGGGAAGTATAACGGAGGAAAGTTTAAGGAGGGGGAAGTTTAAAGGAGGGGATGTTCCTATAATTTTAAGCATTTTCGTCAAACAGGACGTGAAGGGTAAAACAATAACTTCTTTAAGGAATTCTCCTTCTCATGCTTCGACTCACCCCTCTCAAATCGCCAAACTTACGCCCAACTTTTAATTTTCTATTTACTTTTGCGTTTCTGACGCCAACTTTGAATCAGATTTCGAACAAAAGAAATCTACCAATTTTAATTTTGGATAACAATTTGAAGTCTCTAGCTTCGTTGTGAAAGGAAAAAAGGGTAGAATTGCGAATTATTTTAAGTTTAATTATGTAAAAGTACCCTCAACTTCCAGCTTAACCTTTAAATATTTGTTGCCTTTATAGCCAATTTTTTCCTGAATTTTTTGAATATTTTATAATTTGCAAACTGTATGAAGTTATGGAATTTTAATTTTTTTTAAAATAATAAGAAGTAGGTAAACGTTAACGTAAAAATTCGAGGGAAGGAGCCCTCGGGTCCGATGTTAACCGTCCGGATTAAACACAGGAGTTTATTATTGCCGTGGGAATTTAATTCTTTCATCGCGGCATAATCCCGCTCAATTACCGGAGCAAACTCAATTAAAAATGTTTTACTGAAATTGCTCGGAGGAAAGCAAATTATCAATTCTCTTAAAAGCGAGCTTGGTTTAATTAATTAAATAGTCATAAAAAAAAAACTTGGGAAGGAAATTAAACAGGTGAGGAAAGGGGTGGTGTTTTTCTTTTTTTACGGTGTTTAGTATGTTTTCTGATACGATCCTGAAGCTGAACGTTTTTGTGTGGAATTTTTAATTAAATTTTCTTAGTCGTAATTTTCAATGTTTTAAAATCATTGCTTCAAAGTTGTTTTAATTAAAAACAAATTGATTACGGAATTTTTAGCATTAATAACCATAAAATTTAATTTTAATGAAAAATTTTAATATCCCTAAATTTGTTTTAATTGAAATCAAAAATTAAAAAAACGTATATTGCGATATTAGAAAAGGGAAACTTGCGGACTTATTGGAAAGTTGGTAATTGAGAATCTTAAAAATAAAAGTGTAATTTTGAATTAAGGTGTATCAATTTTTTTAAAATTAACACAGTTATGAGGGAGGATGAAAAAAAGGATATTGCACGGCCGGTTTCGGCGTAATGCGCCTCGTCAGGTGAACTATTTCCTTATTTTAACTTCCTTAAAGAAGTTATTGTGATACCTCCACTTCGGGTTTTTGGGGGAAGGGTCTTCCAGACCCGGAGGGTCAAATCATTGATCTTTACCGATCTCAACTTTGTCTGTGGTGCCGGCCGGCCGTAACATTTTTCCGGAACTTTACGGCCACAGTTTTCAACCGATTTTCACCAAATTTTCTTTAGTAGGCGAACAAGAAATGGGCGAGGGCGATTTTTGAAATTCCAAAAAATGGCGGAGATATGACTGTTAGAAATTTTAAAAATTAGCTGCGGCCGAACCTTTACCAAATACTCCTTATATTTTTTACGAATTTTTGGTTTAAAAAAGTTATCATTTTTTACATAAATTATCTGTTTAGTAGGAAGAATTTCATACTTCCACCCTTTACTAGGCAATTCCTCCTTCCTTGAACTTCCCCTCCCTTATACTTCGCCCTCCTTGTTTATACTTCCCCTTCCTAAGCTTCTTTTCCGTTATACTTCCCCTCCTATGTTGTTCCTTCTCTTTAAGGAAGTTTTCGTTGGAAGCTCTTCAAACTAGTACTTTTTATTCTCTACTCTTACGCCGAAACCTTTTTTTTCTGCCTCGTAATTTTAGTTTTTTTGTATTATTTTTCGTTAAATAAAAGGTTGTTTTAAATTAAAACATTTGAATTACAGAACATTTCAAGGGGGTAAACGAACAAGAAATTTAAATAAGTAAAATACACTTTTAAATGAAGAAAATTAGGTACGCAAATCTGTTATTTGAAAGCGGGCGAAGGGGTAATTTATGATAATAGGATTGAAATTCGGTATTCTAATTTTGAGGATCCTTTCCTCGGCAACGGTGTTTATGGACAGTAGAACGAGGGAATTTAATAAGTCTCGAGAGCTAGAGTAAACAATTTATGACGTCACTCGAGCGTTATTAATGATCAAAGAATCAGTTTGAACAAACTGTGCGATAGACTGTGTAATGGACTGTTCAAAGGAAATTCATTTACGTTGAATTGCAGACAGGTAGTTGGTACGCCTGTAAGGGTGGGGGTAATTACTGAATGGGGGATCAAAGGTTTAACAATTAGTAGGTGGTTCCCCGCAGGGAAGAAAACGTTGAGGGCCCTTTTCCCTCCCTCCGGTTTGTTCCAACAAGTTACAAGACAAAGAGATGTCCAAGCCCCGTCCCTTATTGCCCCTTGACTTCTAATAGAACTCAAATTAGTAATTAGATTAGAGTTTGATAATGGATGTCCGACATGGGGCTTTCCAGAGGGAACAAATTAGAATTTAAGCCAAGTTTACGAGTACCAATCGTAAGAGACTCAAAGCTTCGATTAGTACTATATTCAAAGGCTTTTCCTCCTTAATTAACCCTATGAAATTATGCATCTACTATTCTCGTTTGAATAGTTTGAAGGGGACATTGTTTAAAACTTTAATAATTTCCCTTTAATGGCTTAATTAAATCTAAACTTAATTTTACACCGAATAGATATGACATAACTCCAATCTTTCCCTCAAAGAACTTTTGAAATTTCTCTCCCAGTTTGTATTATCTTATAAAATTATAGTTTCATCTCTTTCAATAACCGTTTCAATTTGGCCTCTCATTTTTTGGGAGATTAACTCAGAGGAAAGACCCTCTATTTTTCCTGATTTAAGGCGATTTCTTCCCCCCCCTTGTTTTCATCTGAAGAGTCACCCTCGCGTCAATGGTGTTTTCCCGGAAAAATCCATTTAGGTTCATTGGGTTCAATTTAATTTTCTGGCGTTTTCCTCGGTTTTTTTGAGGTTATTAGGGTTTCTTAGAACTTTCGGACAAGAAACATCCTTTTTTACAGATTTTTGAACGTTTTCTCAATGTTTATGCCATCAAACACCATTTTTACTTAGTTCTATAGCTATTTCTTTTTATGGTTTCTCAATATTGTTGGCCTTTCAGGCGCATCAAGAGTCTTCAACCCTCCAGCCGTTGTTTTGAGGAATAATCTTTGGGAAAGCTGTAAAAATTATAAGAAATAAAATTGCTGAAGATCAATAAATATTATTAGATTCTGAAGCGGATTCGTTAAATATTCTAAAACAAGTTTTCGGTCTTGCTCTTAACGTGTCCTCGAGCTTAATTCAAGTTGAAAATTCTTGACGCGTGCTCCTTCGGGGTTAATATAGAAGTATAAATTTTGGAGGCGGCGAAGGGGAGGCTGTTACGGGGCGGGGGTGAAGAGGAGAGGGTTCCTAATTAGCCTTGAGATCCTCGGGTCTTAGGACGGCTATTACTTCATAACAGTCTTGATGAGACGCATGAATTGTGTATCATCTTTCTTGATTGCATACGGCGGGTAGGGCCGGGGGAGGCTTTTAAGTAAGAGCTCGTCGCGGAAAGCTCAAGTAGACGATGGCCTGGGGAAAGGAGGGGTTAAAGGTTGAGCGGGAGGAAAGTTAATGTAACCACAACCCCTAAAAGGTCGTGAGTGGGCCCGGGGAAGGGGTCTAAGGAGAACGGCTAATTATATACCCGACCCCTTTAGTTAATTACGAAGGGTCCGGCATGCTAAATCATGCACAAGCATCCGAGAAGACAAATCAAGATTTCCTCTCCGATTAACAAACTTTTCTTTTTTTAACGCTATGGGGTTAGTGCGCTTGACTCACAACTCGGTCCCGGGTTCAATCCGGCTGGCGTACTTTTCGTATTCACATTTTTTTTTCGGCTTATAAATATGATAAATCTTTGATTCTTCTCCATGGTTCTGGGGGGTAAAATTGAAGAAATTACGTACTATTTTATAAAGATAATAATATGTCGGGGATAGCCTGAGAGGATGCACCTTAAGGAGACACTTGCAGTGTTACCTCTTCTCCCTTAAACTAAAAATCCCCGACATTTTAATTATTTCTCTCGTGAATTTTGAAATATTGAGTACTAACGATTCCAGGTTAGAAGAAATTTTTCTTCCACAATTGATTATTTATCTAGCTCGACTCTTTGACGAAAGGGGCGCTGAGATTATAAGAGTTTAATCCCGGAACAGTGTGAATTGTCCGGCCTAGAGTACGAATCGTCCGGTACGAATTTTTCAGTGCGAAGTGCCGATTACCTTCAATTGGCTGTGTAAATTTTTTTGAAACTGGAGAACTTCCGCGTCCTCCACCAATGGAGAGTTACTGTTTGCAGCTTCTCATTTTGGTTTAAACTCCAAATTTGCTATTTTACACCCTTATTTGCAATGCGGTGTTAGTATTTAGACACTGGTGAGGCGTTTTCCCCTAAACACTGTCGGCGACGGATTAAAACGCTGCTAAAGGGTGAAAGGAATTTGTCACGGTAGATTGCCATTGAAGGGTGGAATTTGTCATGGTTATAACCCGAGGGGCTTTAAGCCAACGCTAAGGATACTGATGTCTTTAATTCGAAGTTTTGCTATGTGTAAACGTGAAACTGTGACTTCATAATATGAATTCTTATAATTAAAAAGTTAATTGCGCAAAGTCAATTAGGTAGGAACGTGTTTTCGTCTGAAGGTATGAAACAAATGGAGGGTTAAGGAGGGTAAGAGGATGAGATTGCTTTAAGGAGTGGCTAATAACCGGATTTATCTTCTCCTAAAGGAGAGCTACCCTTAGGCGGTGAGTTCCACTTTAACCCTAATATTGACTCTGCTAAGGTGAGCGTCCGGGGCTTAAACGTTTTTAACTGTAAACATTAAAAAAAGAGGACGGCTAGTGTTTCTTTTCAACGTCATCTTGAGAAGGGTGGAGAAAAAAAAGTCAGAGTGAAGTGTCGCAAGGGTGGGTTTAGAGGATTACTTCTTTTCATTAGTTTGAGTGCACCCTGGTGAGGAGCATTCCCCCTCTTTAAATGAGTCCCCTCTCTTCTTTCTTCCCCCTCCACGACCGCACTCCTTTCTCTTCTCGCTTTTACATTTGCAGTTATAAATATTTCATCCAATCTCGGCTAATTTCATCACTTCTTCCGCCCTCCCAGGACCTGAAGACACCTAACCTGATTACTCCCCTTTCATTAAGTCACCTCACCCCCGTTACAGTACACCCCTCTCGCCCTTTTCAGGCTTCTTCAATTAACTCGGGTTTTATTATTCCAATATTCGTGAGCAGTCTGCCAGTAAATTAAACCGCAACCTTTGTGTGGGGAAAAAATTTTAATCGTCATGAAATGAGGGCGACCGAGCGCTTTGACGTGGACCTCTCAACCCGACTCGCTTTCACACCCTTGTCACTATTAGACACCGTTTCTATCCCGGGAGGAAACATCCCTTTGACACCTGTTGCTTTTCCTATCTTGATTCTCACTTGTGCTACATGTGTTGCTCTCAAAACGCATTCTAGTCTCAAGGTCAGCCTCGTTATCACCTTTTTTAAATTTTATTATTCAGACAAAAAGCTCCTTTTTTCTTTTCTTGGATTGTTCTTTTTCAGTAGTTGACACTTCGTACTGTAAAGGCTGACGTACACAAAAATCAAAATTCCTATCTGCTATCAATTCTTCGTCAAAAAACAAGGGGGTTTACAACTTTTTTTGTAGGACGAAAATTATGGAAGTTATGCAGGGTGGTCCATCTAGGGACAAAATGCATACAAAAAAAAGTGCTCCAATCGAAAAAATGACTTAAGTAAAAGTTGCCTAAAATTGAGAGAAGAATCGATTAAAGGCATAAAAATAGAGTTCTTATTTAAAATAGCGAAGTTGGGGCGCCTGGGACATCCTGTATACGAAACAAATCTGCTTAAATGGAGTCGATCCCCGTCCAAAAATATGGGGGGTTTAAATTTAACTTTTTTTTGTAGGACTAAATGCTTTACCGTAAAGTTGCTGGTCCACTCTAGTTGGAGCACCCTGTATTTTGATTATTATCTAGCTAGAATATTTGACGAATTGAGGCGCTCCGGGTACGAAGGGCGAACTCAACAAAACGTAGTTTCGAGATATTCGCATTTTAAAGTTTTATGTTACGGGCGAACTCAACAGAAAAGTCATGCCATGGAATGGGAAAAGGAGTGGGGTTGTGGACTAGGATGTGGAGTTCGCCCTTCGTACCGCTCGGATATCGCAGTTAGAGATTTGCCGCATATCGGTTTTTACGTATTTAAAGGGGAAAAAAGGGCGAACTCAACATAAAAATTATATGGGTGTATTCACCAAGAGGTCTAGAATCTGAAAATGAAAAAAAAAAATTGTCCGATGTTGAGTTCGCCCTTCGTACCCGGAGCGCCTCAATTGTTCAGCAGGAAGTGTCTGATTACCTTCTTTCTGAAGCTATCGTAACATTAATCATGCAGTTTGTTTACAAATTTTAATTGGTTTAAAAATGGAGAATGGGGAAAAAACGTGACACGTGAAAAAAGCAATAGGTGGAGGTGAACGTGAAATTGTAAAGGGATATGAGAGACGGAAGTACAATAGTGTGCTAATCCAAACGAATTCGCCTTCGGGCGCAATTCATTAAACCTGTCGTCTATGTTTGACGTAGAAAGGTTATTCAGAGAGGGGGAGGTTTCCACCCTTCGATAGCCAACAAACTGAGTTCAAAATTCAAAATCTCATAACGGCGCTAGGTCCCCACCGGAGAAATCTGGAAAGGTCGGGGGAGAGTTTAATTTGCAGAGCGGCCAGGGGGGATTCGGAAACAATAAGTTAATCAAGTCCTGAGTCCGGATCGGTGATTGTTCTAGAAGCGTAGCCCATTGCATGATTTAACAGTCGAGTCCATGTAATTACCTTTACAACTTCCCTCCATTAGTAATGAAATCAAATGTACGATTCCGCTTATCGGAAGGGACGGAAATCATTATTTATACGACATTATATACAGGACGTTTCTCTAGCCCTTTTGTTTCGCGACCCTTTTTCTTTTGAAGACTCGTTAACATTGATTCCGACTCCCACCAGACGGCTCCCTTTTTCTATTCTCAACATAAAGATTAACCGTGCACTTATCTTGATGAATATAGATCGAAACGCTTTCAAATTTTCTCGGCTAATGCGTGGAAAACTCGAGTGAATTTTCTAATTCCTAATGGATTCCCGGAGTCGAACTTTAAACAATGACCGACGAATTTCATCATCTTAAATAAAATTTTCCACTAAAACAAAATTATCTTTTTTTTTTCAACAACAATAAAAAAATTATTACGATTTCACAGAAGTTCTAGCTTTGTTCCAACCGGAGCTTGAAACTGAGGTTGGAACAAAGATATTATTTCAAAAACTAAAACACAGCACAAATAGAGTATTCCGAATGAACCCTCAAAATTTTCATTATTAGTGAAACCTCACCTTTTCCCGCTATGATATCCTTTGATGCCGATTTACCTTTTACATTCAAACATCAAAGGGCGGTTTGCAAATCTTAATTAATCTCAATTATCGCCCTGCAAAGCCAGACGTCAGATTGCCCCAATTATTCCGCGGTTAAGTCGGTTAAATTAATTCAACGATTTTTTTTTTCAAATATAATTGCTAAAAGTATCGATTTGGCTTTAATAAAAGCGGACGTCTAAATGCGGCACTAAACGGAAAAATAATTTATCACATTCGATAATGGATCCATCACGCGAGGTTTCGTTGAAAGAAAAGTTTTAATTCGAAAAATCGACTTTTATTAAACAAAAAAATCGTTCACTCTTCTAAAATCACAAAAGGGCAATCAACTCGTTTGAAATTAGAGCGAAAAGGATCGTTTTCAAGAAAACATTTTTTTAATATCATTTTTAATTGCTTTATTACGCAGTAATTTCTGGGAAAGCGCTTTTTTTTTAGGTAGAGAAAATATTCCCTTTTGATTCCTTTATTGAAAAGAGAACTGTAATTCTGGAAATGTTTTCGATTAGAGTAATGAAACATTAGTATTCCCATCAGTGTTTCTTGTTAATTGTGTTCCTGGCGTCACATACTTAAGCTAATTGACCCTGTGATAGGCATCAAACACTCCATATTTGTTTGTTTATGCTCAGCAGGCTTTTCGACTTCAATAATAATTATTTCGCCCTATTCTCATATCTGAAATTTGCCCAACGTTTCTCTGAATCCATATCATTGCTGTCCTTTGTTGGGATATTCATGAGAGATTTTTTTTGAATTAAAAGAAAAAAATGAGATGCGAAGATTTCGAAGATTCGAGAAACTCGTTTCGTTTAGTCGGCCTATTCATATTATTTTTCTTCTCTCCCGGGGCGTCCCAGTAGGTGCTCCATTAGAGAGGAGAAGTCCTGAGGATTATGCATAATTATTTGACTATAAATAGTAGCCGGGTTGGTTGTCTCCTCGCACCGCGGGGTGTCTCCCGGGACGGGGGTCTGAGGCTTCCGTTCATTATCGGCTGACACGACTTCTCCTCAGACAGACGGACAAAGCCAATTAAAGAAGCCGGTTCTCGAACTTTAATATTAAAAATTTCATTTTAAAATATTAGCCCAGCAATACAGGTAGCCCTCAGTTCAATTTTTTTTTGACTTTTTATGATTAAACTCTTTTTAACACGCTACTACATTCCTATGACGTATTACCTTGTAAAAAAATTGTTTCTGAACATCTGAACTCATGCCCTTCAGGTTTACGAAGAGGGTTGTAGGGACACTGATAAAACTTGAAGCCACTGCAATTCAAAGTTGTAAATTCAAAGTTTCTTTTTGCGAATTTCAAAAGCGCGTTTCTATGGTCCTGTATGGAATTTTGGAGTACTTTTTCTTTTTAATCGCCATGAAATTGGAGCAAATCAGCAAGACAGGCGAATTTCGATTTTTTTTCTGGATCAAATTTTAAATTTTTTAAAATTTTAAATTTTCAAAAAAACGAAATTCCATTCCTGTCTTGCTAATTTCGCTTTAATTTTATGGCGATTAAAAAAAAAAGCACTCAAAAATTCCAAACAGGGCCATAGAAACCTGTCGACGAAATTTCGTCAATTCCGTGAAAAGGCATTTAAAGGGATTAGTTCAGGGCGGTTACCGCCAGATGAGAGTTTTCACCCTATAACTTTCGGATTTGAAGTCTCGAATTCTCCTCCTTCCCAACAGCTTGACGTCCATGTTTTTGTTTACAATTTGGCCCCGCCATTAACATGCTAACATGTTAAACAAATGGCTGGACGTCTCATTATTACAACTTTTTAAGTTCCACATTAATTCTTTTCAATTATAATATGGAAATTTAATAACGTAGGTAGTTCTAAATATCCTTAATTGTTTTCATGTTTGTAAATGAGTTTTAAAAAGAAAAGAACACAAATCAAAATTTTTGATTCAATACCGTTGTCCGGGGGTGGAAGTCGGGACGACAATATTCGGACGGATCATTCGTCAAATCGACATTCCTCGAGGGCATTTCGAGCTGTTTGCGTGAAAGATAGAGTGCCGTATAAACGTTGGTCATATTTGTCGGACTTGATTGAAAGAAAACAATTGGTTTTCGGAGGGAGAGAGAAAAGCTAGAGCGTGGGGAGGAACATATTTCATTAAGCAATATAAAGTCCTCAATTGAAAGGTCTTTTTCGGAAACAGAGAGAGAAAAAAAAAGTAAAAAAAAAATCAATTTACTTCGCCAAGATGCTAAGTGATTAAAATGTAATTGAAAGTAAACATCGATGTTTGGAAAGCGGACTGTCCGAGTATCATACAATTCACTGTTTATTAGAAAACCCAGGAGGGGGGGATTTTTTTTCAGTTTGGAGATTCGAATGTAATCGCGGCGATAGAAAAGAGAAGGGGTGTTTGGGGCTTTCGACGATCGGGGGGCATTTTCTATTGTCCGGTGCGTGGCGCTTCCGTTCGAAAAGCGTTGTACTCAGCCGATAGCGTATAAAACCCACCCTCTATTGAACGGAAAATCGAGACGTATATCACCCATCGGCTTTTTGAAGGAGGTTTTGTGAAACGCTTATCGGTTATCTCCATGAATACGAACGGGCGTAAATCAAACAGCGAAATTAAAAATTCCATATTAAACCCCCCTTTTTCCATAATATTGTACCGAAAGTATTTTTCAACGAAAATCTATTTATGACGCAATTATGCCCTTCATTGCACCGTTAAAGAATAAAGCCACGCATGTCAGAAACGGGTAGCTACGCGTCTACAAATAAAATTCTCTATATCTTTTTTTTTCTTAAGTTTACTACCACCAGGAGCTTTTTTTTTTCTTAAGTTTACTACCACCAGGAGAGCTACTTCTCTCGGATACGGGTGGCCAAAACTCTCTATTTATTGGGTTTCTCTATTATTATTTTCTTTTTGATCTGTTAGGAAGGAGGAAAGTTGGGTTCAGTGGCTTTTGCCATCTTACCTTTGCTACCAGGAAAAAAAACGTACTTTTCCTTGCTTTAAGTCGTGGAACCCCCGATTTCTTGGTTGTCTCATGTCGATTCGTCATTGTGACGTAATAAGTGGGGAATGATGTTCAAATTTTTTAATAAAACCTCACCCAGAAATAATCTCCACCAGTCAAAAACAAGGACGGACTTTTTTAGGAATTATTACATCTGCTATAATTTTCTGCAGTCAGGACATACCCTATAGCAAAAGTTCAATATTGATTTATTCTTTTAAAAGTATTGTTTGTTGGTAATAAATACCGTTTGGTTCTTCTTTTATTAGAGAAATTTTCAATCAACGTCATCATTATGAATGAAACCATCAGGAAATTTTGAGAACGCTATATTTCGAATGAACGCGTCCGTGTACATACAGCATTTGTTTCTCATTAACGAAACATATGCCGAAGCAAATGTCCGACTCTGATGAATTAGGCATTAGGGGCCTTCCCACCGAAACGTCCGAACTATTCGATGAAGTTTTAATTTTCATATCCAGCCCACAACGTAATGCACATTTCGTTGCCCGTTTTCGTCCAGTCGACACTCCGGTAATGGATCATTAGTACTAAAAGCCGCTATCGCCTGTCTGCATCTGTTAATGGGTTACTTTAACTAATTTGGTACCCTTCAACGTGGGTTTAATTATTTAAAAAAAGAAGAAAACCTAATTTTTTTTTATATTTAAAAATAAAGGCTTAATAACACCGAAGAGTACTCCAATTAGAAACTACTGAAAGAAACAAAAGGGCGTAACACATTCCCCTTTATACTTTGATCTTTAAATTGCTAATTAAAACCGTATGGAAAGACTAAAGAAAATTAAATTAAAATCGGATCTTATTTTTAAAAAGTCAAATTTTTACATTGTTAAAGAAAATTTTAAAATTATTTTCCCCCTATTTAGCTTGTAAACGGGGAATTGATTTTCTTTAGCTTCTGGTGAACGAAAAAATGGCAATTAAAAAAAATTCTGATTAAAGCCGAGTCATTAGGAAAACTGCTTAGGTGTAAACAGCACGAGTTATCACTGAGCGATTCGGTTAATCATGCTAATGGATCTGTGTAATTAGCAATCCGGAAAGCTTGAACTCTTCAGACCATCAAATAGTGAAAACGGGTAGGGGTTGTTTTATTTTCCATAATTTCGCATTAGAATGATTAAAAAAAAAAAAATTTTCAAAGTGAGATAATTCGATACTCTGTAATCTCAGGAAGTTTTGTTAATTCCGCTTAATTATACTTCCTTTCTGAGCCGGGGAGCGGGAGTTAAATTTTCTTATCTCCCACCGTTTAAGCTCCATTATGTAGAAGTGGAGATAGTGTTATTTCACATTATAGCTCCCTGATATCAACACTTAACTACACTCCCGGGGACGCGCAGCCCCCCCCTTTCTATTGATAACGACTTTACGATAATTATGATAAAACAATTTACATTTCTCGTATACATTTTGAAATTAAAGTAGCTTCCTCTCCATTATCTCAGTTTCGCCCTAATAAGACCCAAAAGTTAATTATAGAGCAAATTTTAGTTCAAATTATCTATCGACCAAAAACCCACTTTACTATGACTCCCTCAAAAACCTCAATGTATCCCGAGCTTATCAAATTTTAGGCGTTTATTATAGAATTTTCGCCTATTAAACACTTTTTTACCAAGGATTGTTTTAACTTCCTCAAGAAGTTCTGTGATACCCTCCGACCCCCTGTTACTAGAAAAGGGTCTTCCAGACCCCGTAGAAATCTGATAAGTGATCTTTGCCGATCCTGACTTTGTCTGTGGTGCCGGCCGTCCGGCCGTCCGGCCGTCCGTCGCCACTTTTTCCGGAACACTTCACGGCCGCAATTTTCATCCGATCTTCACCAAATTTATACACAAGCTTCCTTTCACAGAAATCTTGAAAATGACGAGAGCTTTTTTCGAAATTTTTCAAAATGGCGGAGATATGACTGTTCAAAGATTTAAATGAGCGCTGTGGGCGTACTGTTGGTCCGATCTTCACCAAATTTTCACTAAACATTCCTTGAATTATTTAAAAATTTTCCATGTTTTTAAAATTTTAATTTTCCAAAATTTTTTTTACTTAATAATTTTTAGGCAGAAATGTCACTTCGCCGGCTCGAGGGCGGCCTCTCTTTGGCTAACCGTACTGAATTTCTACCTTGATATAAATTTTCAAAATAATTTTTTTTTTTTTTTTTTTTTTAACTTCTCAGAATTTTTTAACGGAAAATAAAATGGCGATTTATTAGGTACTTAATTTTTATTTTTTTTTTTTCAAAAACAAAACGAACAACAAAAAACCTAAAATTTCTAACTTCCTCAAGACTTACGATACCCACCAAATTTATTTCACAACTTTTACAAAATTTAGTTCTCCTACTTAATACTTCCTCCTCCTGTATCCTTGAGGAAGTTATCGTTGGAAGCTCTTCAAACCGAACTTTTCCTCGGTCATTAGGCGAATGAACACTCTATTTACCAGAGTATCGGGCGATTGCCTCGGTCATTTGACAATAAACCTTCTTTTATCGGATTTCTGGCGTTTTCCCTGGGTTATTCGGTAAATAACACCCTCTTTTCCAAGATTTTTGGCGTTTTTCTGTATCATTCGACCTATAAAACCTCCTTTTATCGGATTCCTGGCGTTTTCCTGGGTTATTCGGTAAATAATAACCTCTTTTTCCTAGATTTTTGGCGTTTTTCTGTATCATTCGACCTATAAAACCTCCTTTTATCGGATTCCTGGCGTTTTCCTGGGTTATCGGTAAACAATACCCTCTTTTTCCAAGATTTTGGCGTTTTTCTGTATCATTCGACCTATAAAACCTCCTATTATCGGATTTCTGGCGTTTTCCCTAGGTTATTCGGTATATAATAACCTCTTTTTCCTAGATTTTTGGCGTTTTTCTGTATCATTCGACCTATAAAACCTCCTTTTATCGGATTTCTGGCGTTTTCCTAGGTTATTCGGTATATAATACCTCTTTTTCCTAGATTTTTGGCGTTTTTTTCTGTATCATTCGACCTATAAAAACCTCCTTTTATCGGATTCCTGGCGTTTTTCCTGGGTTATTCGGTAAACAATACCCTCTTTTTCCAAGATTTTTGGCGTTTTTCTGTATCATTCGACCTATAAAACCTCCTTTTATCGGATTTCTGGCGTTTTCCTGGGTTATTCGGTAAACAATACCCTCTTTTTCCAAGATTTTTGGCGTTTTTCTGTATCATTCGACCCTTAAAACCTCCTTTTATCGGATTTCTGGCGTTTTCCTAGGTTGTGCGGTAAATAATCGTACCCCCTTTTCCTAGATTTTTGGCGTTTCTCTGTATCAACCGAACCTCTTACCGGATTTTCCCAACTTCATTTTCAATAGAATCACGACGGCGAAAAGAAAAACAAAATTATTTTTAAAAAAAGGAAGTGCTGTTTTAAAAATATAAAAACTCGTCGTGCATTAAGCTTTACAAATAAGTCCGAGATATCAACGTGTATATCCTAACTCAGCAGTTAAATTTGTGAGAGCATTAAGGACGGTTTATACTACACTTGGACACTACATCAAAAGGCTTTTTATAAAATGAGGTCCTTCATATCTTTCGGGGTTACTTTAGAGATTGAGCCGTAGAAGCATGCAACAGAGAGGGAAGGAGATAATATTTCTCTTTTCTCTCTCCCCCCCCCCCCCCCCCCGCCCTTGCAAATTTTTTAGGACCGGATGGAAAATTAGCGTTTATTTTTAATCTTTAAATTGAAAAACTTGTTTTCAAAGAGTGTGTCCCAAAGGATAAATGATTACTTATGCTAAATGGTAGCTTTTGATATACCTAGAGAAAATTTTTTTTATTATTAATTACACATAATAACAACAGTTTAAGGGGGGAGTTACCAGCTGATTTTTACTTGGTAAAAGTGGACGCTTTCGGTAATCCTAGCTCGGTTATTTCTTATCCGATCGCATTTGAATATTTTTCGATCATATTCTACAGAGTATCAACTATACATTTCAAAAAAATAATTCTGCAAAAAAACTACACTTTTTGAAAAAAAAAAAAAATATTTTTTTCATTTTTTTTTCATTTTTAAAAATTTATATTAAAAAAACTAAACAATGAATTTTAAATTTGTGGATAAAATTTTAGATCAGACGATTCTGCATCATTTAAAAAAAGGACGAGTGCGAAAAGTAAGTACATCCTGAGATATTTGTTCCGATAGATCGGAAAACACGATTTTTTCGGAGACGCAAAAGTCAAAAAATAGCGGGATTTATCATTTCTTTGTCTATGGTTTCCTAATCGATAGAATCGGTAGAATCGATACTTCAATAATTTTGCGTTTCAAAAATCTTAGTGATAACGAAAATTTTAAACAGCAGCTCTTTTATCATGTGCTTATCAGCTGCATTATAAAATCATGAATTTTTTTTAGGTGTCTGATTAGTTTTGTTCCCACCGCAGTTTGAAACTGATTTGAATTCCTTGAGCATGCGTAGAAGGATTTGCACGTCAAATTTGACGTCAGATGACTTCAATTTGAACGACTTCAAATCGTTCTACGCATGCTCCAGGATTTCAAACCAGTTTCAAACTGCGATTGGGAAAAGCTAATAAGTGATAAGACCTAAGATCTTTTTTTTTTTTTTTTTTTTTTTTTTGAAAATCGGTAACCCGGGCCGCTAATAAAAATTGATTGGTAGATTAAAATGAGAAAATTTATAAAAGTGGAATAGGTGTCTACTCTGAAGATGTAAAAAGGGTCTAACTTTTTCCCTACGAAAGTTTCTAATGGGAAAACCAAATTGGTTTGAATGAAGAGAGGGCATGGAGGAAAAGTGCTCTAATCCAAACTGTAGACAGGTCCGGACAAGTGCCTGTTCGGTTGGTGGGGGGGGTTTGAATCTGCTAATGCACCGACGTAATGGACAAGAGTTGTCTTCATATATTTTCCACCAGGTGTCACCCGATCTAATGCACTCCGACCTGCCTATCAGTGAGCTAATTGTCCCTCACTTCCACCCCCACCCGAAAACCCTTCACAGTTATTCTAAACTTGTGACCAAGGATTCATCCGATTCCCCTGTTGAAAATCCGAACTCGTCAATAAATTGAGCTGACTAAAAATATTCCGGCCGTCCAAAAGGTTATTCGAGTCAAATTAATAATGAATAAGGCCTAGAAAACCTTCAGTGAGAAAACATGTACAAGATAATCCACTTGTTGGAAATAAATCCTTAATATCACAAGCTTATCAGAAGATCTTCTAGAGTGTCGGATATGCAGAGTTCGCCCTAGGATGGCTGCTAAAGGACTTGGTGGAAGCACCCCTACTGCAAGATGTCCGAAGACAAGTGCTCTCTAGCCAAGGGTGGACAAGGGTTAGAGAAAGACCTGAGGAACTCCGTTCTTGTGAAATGTGTTTCTCTTTCTATCCTTTAATAAACGGCCATTGACTGGGTCCGCTGTTTTCAGTTTTTACAGTTTCTCAGTGCCTTTTAAATAATCTTTTAAAGAGTATGTTTTGTATTAATTACGTCGGCTCGTGAGAATTTAAATTTATTGTTGTTAGCTCAGGTTTGGAATGGGTGATGGATGTGGTATTGTGAGCTCTGGCTCTGAAACTTTAATTGCAAAGCATTGTTTGTTAGGGGAATATTAGATTTATACCCGGAGAGGTCCCCCACTCCTCTTTTCTACCTTAAGAGTAACCCTTAACAAAGAGAGCCTTGTGTGTAATTGGCTAGTCTAATGAATACTGAGTGTGTGCGTATGTGGTGGTGTGTCCGGAATCCTTTTGGTCACTTCAAAGGTTTCGCCTACCTTAGAAAAACATAGGGGCCCCGTCACTGTTCCTCTTTTTTGAGATTAAATAGAACCTGTTTAATGAAGCCTTTTAAAGAGCTCCCTGACAAGGCCCTTAATTACTTACCACCTAAACCTATTTACTTTATTTATGTATTTAAACTGTACTTCATTAGAAAAAATTTTAAGACACTTCTTTTTGTTTACAGGTCAGCAAGGTGGATGGTGTAGTCAACCGCAGGTGCCGGAGGATCTTGGTATAATTATCACCAAAGGCCGGCGGGACTTTTGAAAATCGCCGGCCCGGAGCACCAGTATTACTACCCTCCTCCTTGCAACCACTGAACCTCAGTGTGAGAAAAAGCCCAATTTGTACAGACATTTCGGTGTATATAGCACATTTTGTTTCTCTAATCCCTTCTTTCCCGTCCCTTTTAAATCTTGTAAATACTCATGTGAATGTCCCCGATATCCTTTGGTTGTGACGAAGTGGCAATATTTTGTGCACACCCCTTTTAGTAAAACTGTAAAATAAATTTTAAAAAGACACCTTTCTTTGAACAGAAAATTTGCTCAACTCACACCATCGTTCTTTGAAAATGCAATAAATGTATTATTTGAATCTTGTTGTATATCTTGTATATTTGTTTTTATTAATTATTAAACGTTAGTTAACTTATTATCATCGTTAATTGTTATTTGTGTATAAAATTTCTTTCGAAAAAAACTTAAATGTTTCTCGAAAGAATTTTTATCGTTAAATAAAAATGTTAAAAAATCTACTGACTGTAGAAACTTATTTATTTTTTGATGTAGATAACACAAAAAATGTAATGTTTAACTTTTTAGTGTATCTTTTAAAAGTACTCTAAACCGTTTGACATAATTTAATGAAAAAATTAGCACCGAACTTGGTTTTTTAAAAAAATGAAATAATTTGTAAATTTTCTTTTAGATCAGTGCTAACTTTTTTTAAATAAATAAAAAGAGATTTTTTCTTCAAAATTACACTGTAAATGTACAGTTCTCCTTAAGTTGCAATAATCATTATTCACTATGTAAAAAATCACAAATAAAATAATGGATATTATAAAAATTTATTCTCCCTGTTTTCGCAAACCTATACAAGGATTTTCATTACCTAGATAATAAATTATTAACAGTAAAATTAAAAATTAAAAAAAATAGTATGCATAAAAAATGGATTTACTGGAATTAGTAACAAAATAGAAAATGAGGCGAAAAGTTTTTATGTTGAGTTTTCCGTAAATTGATTCTAAATGAAATTTCTAAAGCGAAGCCTCGCCATGTTAATTAGACATTCAAAGTTTAATTAAACAGGCATTTGATATCATTTTTAGACATAAATCATGGAAGAGATTTTCTTTTTCCATTTTTATGAAACATTAAACGTTAAAGTTTCCATTGTGATGAAGTTGTTTTATATACGTCGTAAGTAGAAGGAAGTTGACATGGTTTTTGAAAAGAGAGCGGAGTTATTATTTTATTAGACAGAAGACAATTAGAAAACACAATGCGTTGTTTACATAGTAAAAGAAAGGGAGGAGAGAAAATTCCTCGGGGGTTGGTACGCGTGCAATAATGGATTGGTTCCGACATGAAACGCGCTCCCTTATACAAAGAGGACTTTCCTTAAAATTTAGGTTGGGAGCGTATACATTTTTTAAAGGCGCGTATGTCGTCGTTGAGGGTAAATGCAATTTGACTCGGTCTACATTTGACGGCCATCATTCTGACAGTAAAAACCTTCCCCTTCCATCAACATTTTAACAACTCCCAGGTTAAAAAATAAGAGACTCTGCATATTGTATGTCGTCAAGTAAGACACGTTCTTCTACCTCTATTATTATTTTACGGGGGCGAAAAAATTTTCATCTGACGCGTTGTACCCGATGCAAAATTGATACGAGCGTATCTTCCCATCACGATAAGTGCCTCAGTCCCGCAATATCAATTCATCACTTCTTTTTAATAAATTATACCAAATGCAATTCTCATTCTTCTGAATAGTTTACGCGACCGGAATTGTTCTCTCCCTAAAATATTACGTCTCCATAAACAATTACTACCAACCAGCAGATAAAAGTACTTGTTTGAAAGCTTCCAACGAAAACTCCTGAAAGAGAAGGAACAATATAGGAGGGAAGTATTAAGGAGGGAAGTATAACGGAGGAGAAGTTTAGGGAGGGTGAAGTATAAAGGAGGGATGTTCAAGGACAGGGATTTACAAAGGAGGGGAAATAATTTCAAGCATTTAGACAAACTTAGAATTTTTTTTAACGAAAAATCCAGTTATTATTCCATTTTCTTCCAAAAATTTTCAATTTTTTTTTGCATGGAAAATTTTCATTTTTTTTCTTCATTTTTTTGTCAAAATTTTTTTTGTTTTATATTATTTATTTATTTTTTTTTTTTTTAAAATATTTTGAAGTATCAGGTTGAAATATGGCTTTTTGCCCTAAGGATGTGCCTCTCGTAACGGTGAAAAAGAAAATTTATCCCTAAACAAAAAAAAAAAAAAAAAAACAAAACAAAAAAAATTTTTTTCAACTCCAAAAATTCTAAAATTGCCGACGACAATTCTTGTTCAACTATTTAGGAAAGTTTTGTGAAAATCGGTTGGAAACTGCGGCCGAGAAGTTTTGCGAAAAATGCTACGGCCGGCCGGTACCACATACAAAGTAGAGATCGGTAAAGATCAATATTTGATTTGACCCACCGGGGTCTGGAAGACCCTTCCCCGAAAACCCGACGTGGAGGGTACCACAATAACTTCTTAAGGAATTAATTTTCTCTGAAAATTGAACACAAATTATAAGAGATTGAAATCGATTCAGAATAAAAGTTTTAAGGGGGGTAAAAATTAGTATTGTTAGGTAGCCTAATTATAAATTGTTCATCCCCTTTAACCGCCAGATTTCTTTTCAGGATTTATTTTTAATTATGAAAATACCATTAATCAAATCTCCATCTACGGATTGGTGCGCAGTTAAAAAAATTGTCAATTAAAACTTTTGTTCAGCCCCATTTAAAAATTAAACAGTCCATGTAAACAAATTGGCCGCTCCTACCAATAATTGCTAAGAGCGGCAGAAAAAAAAAAAAAAAAAAAAAAACTCCACTCTCAATTTAAAGTTGTGTGATGAATTTCCAAATAAAGTTTTTAATTAAGCCATCGGAGTGATTGGGTGAAGAGTAGAGGGGTGAAAGGTTCTTGATTTAATTGGCCTCATGATTGGCCGAGTCGATGACTGACTGATATCGTAAACCTTGGTTGAAGTTTTCTGGGGTAAAAAAGAGCGGGAGCTACATAAGTAGGGGTAGTCCCAGCGAAAAACTTTTCCATTGTAAGATATTAGAGCTTTTTACTGTTTCGAGGCCGTGCATAAAGCCGGGTATTGGCTAATTCCGGGGGCCCAACTTGCTAACTCCATACACCACTGTTCCCGGTTCCACTTAATTAACTCTCCCTCTC
The DNA here is from genome assembly GCA_014119065.1 of Orius insidiosus. Taxonomy (NCBI): domain Eukaryota; kingdom Metazoa; phylum Arthropoda; class Insecta; order Hemiptera; family Anthocoridae; genus Orius; species Orius insidiosus. The sequence goes on along the minus strand of JACGAQ010000084.1, from coordinate 18,772 downwards.
CCTCCCGCTCTCTTTTCCACCCGCGTCCCCGAAGCCAGAACGCTGGCGAACATAAAACGGAAATAAAAACAGAAATTAAGGCACTGGTAGCTAAGTGGCAATCGTAAATCCAGACTTAAGTGGCAAGTCGCTAAATGCCTTTCGAAATATTATAAATTTATGTTTTATTCTCGTTTATACTCAGCCTTTTTTTTTTTCTCCCTCACTTTTATACGCTTTAATCTTTTAATGAAGTAGTTTACCCACAACCAAGCTAAACCTTTAAACAATAAAAAGGCCAAAATACAAACTTCCTTGAGCCTACTTGTAAGGATTATTTCCATAATAATGATTTAGTGAAGCGATATTTTTTTAAAGATTAAAGCTTCACTTAATCTGCAGTAATTAATTAAATAATTAAATTCTCTAACAATTACAATGAATTCAATGACCTAGTCAAGAAATAAACAGGTCTATTTCAGTAGTTTCATTATAAAGGATTTCTTCCGAAAAAACGCCAATTGGTGCATGTGAGTTTGCGATACCATAACAACGCGCATGCGCAGCATTTAATGTTTTTTTTTTTTTCAAAAATTCATCTTTTAGATTTGCTTAAGTTCAAACTAGTTTGATAGGACGATGGGGTTAATTTTTTTCTCTCGCAAGAAAAACTCGTTTGGAGAGGGGGAAAAAAATTAAATGAGCTCTCTTAGCGAGAAGAGACAAATTAACCCAATGGTGTTATGAAAGTAGTTAAATTTAGGCAAATCACAACATGAATTTTTGAAAAAACGCGGGCAGTAAAAATACTTGAAAACTCGAGCATGCGCGTTGCCCTTGGTTATGGTATCAACTCACATGTACCCACCAATTTTTCGCAAACAATAATTAAATACCAAAACGCCTAAACGACTTTTTTGGCTGGTGGGGTTACCTAGGCAGAGGCTTTTGCCATATTGCCTTGGAGCCCTTGCCAACTCCGGACTTTGAGAATTTGCTCCGTTCTTTCTGAAACTTCCTTTTTGACCCAGTTCTAAAAATTTGTTGGTGAATTTTAAAATTAATGTCCGTTTCAATTTTTAAAATTTTTGGGCTATAAAAAAGGGCGAGATTTATATTTTTCTGAGGTTTTCACTCTGAGAAATTTCAACACTTGAACCGCAAAAATTTACTTATACATCGCATGATATTTTCTTGTAATAAATAACGAAATGTAAAAGAAGCTTTCTTCTTCTGCAGCTCTTTTTTGAATTATAGTCATGCGAAGACTGTTTACGCTTCTCCGAGCTCTCTGCATAAAATCTTGGACCCGACCCAACGTTCATAAGATTTAAAAACAAACGCTTTCAACTCCCTTTTTTTAAAGAAACGAAAAAAGGTGCCATTAATACCTGTCCCATTAACGAAAAGACAGAAGACAACTTGTTAACACTTGTTATTTTCTGTACTTCATTTTTAGAGAGTTTTTCGACTTTTAGTGTTCGGCATTAATAGAAACGACGTCTTGGGGAATAGATTATTGTCTTTTTGCCAAAACGGTTGAGTGCCTTAATTAATTTTAAATTTTATTTTTAGGTCCATAAAATAATATTTGGATTCGAGCACTCCTGCAATAAGTGAAGTGCATTAGCTAATTGCCGGGTTGATGCCATAACCCCCCCGGTCCTTTACTTTCCATTTTGCGACTGAAACAACTCCCCTCATTCCCGCTCTGAAAGCTGTCTGTCAATCAAGCCCCTCAAAACTGAGCCATCATTCCGATGACAATCACTCAAAAACAAAAGATTACACATCTATAAAGGCCGTTGTTCCTCCCAAATCCCTTTACTTAAATAATGTAATTACTAGAAAACCTTTTCCTCTTTGTTTTGGTAGCGAACAATTAAGTCATTACAGCGTCGAATCGTGACCCCGCTGTCTTTTCTTCTCTCTTTTTAAACAAAGTAAACCCCTCTTAAATAATTTACCTCTTTAACAATTTTGTTAAAACCCTTTTTACTTTAGAAAAATAAAAAGAGTTTCTAGATTTGTTGATACATGGATTTCTCATTGCGGTAGAAAATTTACTGGTCAAGTAAACAGTGGCGTTTAAAACGTGGATAAGTAGGTGGAGCTATTCCGGGCGAAATGATAAGGTATTACACATATCCACTTTATCAACAACGCTGTACCTATTAAAACGGTGAGGCCTTAAGTGAATATTGAATTTCCATCATGATCTCGCGTAAATGCGGGGATATCTGACGGCCGTCCTCGCTCTATGACGGGACTTAGCACGTATCTCATAGAGTCATCTTAATTTTCCACTAATGGCCTTTAATGGAATCTAACGGGTTCGGGAGGCTTTCGAGTCCGGCAATTAAATCCATTACTGGACCACGCGTAAAGGTTTATGGTCTGGACGCCTTTTTTTCTCGGTTAGTACGAGAAACACTAAAACCTCGGCGCGAACACACTTTGCCGCATTCCCAAGTCTTCAAAATTCTTTCTCTTTCCCACTTTGTAAATTCTTTATCCCTAAAATAACTCCTTTTTTTAATTCTTCACATCCACGCATTTATAATGCTCATTAAAACAGTCATCAACGAAGTTGGGGAACTTTTCTCACATCTCAGTACTCTGTCGTCCAAGAAAATGAAAATAGTGTTTTCAGGCTTTAGAAACGTTTATTCAGTCAAGAGGAAGTTAAATACCCATGAGTTATAACCAGCTTAATAAGTCAAGTTAAATAGGGACGGAAAGTAGGTGGATACGGCGGACGGGGTAACGCACAGTGGAAGGGGAAGCCCAGGGGGTTATTACATTTTAGAACTGGTCCAGTTTAATCCTTTGTAATTAATTTAAGTTGCAAAATGAACTTTAAATATTTAACTAAAAGTCTTGAACTAATTGGAGGGATGTTTGACCAAATTTGAGGACTTAACTCGTCATCCTGAAACTTTAAATTTCATATTTAACACTTTCCTACTCCGGGAAAAAAAAAGTTGCTGGTTTACTCGGGTCAGAAGAAATCCGAAATTTGGTAGCTGGGAAGACTTGACCGGATAAGGGTCCCTATAGACCCGGCCTGACCTGAATAAACTTGAAGTTCAAAAAGTCGAGAAATGATAAAATTTCCCTTTTAACCAGGTCGGGCTAAAGTGTCTCCTTAATTATATTTTTATATCATAACTAACTGCGCATGCGAGTATTTTTAGTTCCCGCGATTTTTCAAATTCTATGAGATTTGCCTAAATTCAAACTTGTTTGATAACACAAGGGGCAGTGTATTCCGCAAAGGGGGGTGATTTTACTATCAAATATTAACCAATAATGGAGGAAGAATTGACTGAGATAACGGGAATCTACGACGCGTTTCGGCTTAAAAAGCCTCGTCAGGTGAGCAATCCCCTCAATCACAATCATTTCTATCTTTTCACTGTGCCTTTATCTCTGAGAGATTAGTGGATACAGCGGGAAGCCGAAAACAGTCTCCCAAAAGCTCACCGCCGCCACCGTTCTCCAAAAGATAGAGCCACTCACCACCACATTATTGGTTTTTAAATTTTTATGACAGGTTGCATGGCAATCTCTACCTTTACATTATAATGAGGTGAGTGGCTCTATCTCTTCGTGAACGCTGGCGGCGGTGAGCTTTACGGAGACTGTTTGTTTCGCGCTTCCCGCTGTATCCACAAATCTCAGGAGAAGAGGACAGTGAAAAGATAGAATTGATTGTGATAGAGGGAATAGCTAACCTGACGAGCTTTTTAAGCCGAAACGCGTCGCGAGATACCGTTTTATTTCTTCCTCCATTGTTAATTAGTTAAAATTTTCATCTCGCAAGGAGAGCCACCGTTCTCCAAGAGATGAGCCACTCACCACTTCATAAAAATGTGAAGCTAGAGTATTACCATGACAGCAACCTGTCATAAAATTAAAAAACCAATAATGAGGAAACACACAATTGCTCGCGCATGCGCGTTGTTATGGCATCGTAAACTCACATGTACCGTAAACTCCATTTCCAGATTATGAAAACGAGGGAAGAGTACTAACGAAAAACTACGCGTTGGGTCTCCTGGGACCCAACTTGAGTAGGGAAGATTTTAATTAAAATTACAAAAACTAAAATATAACTTTGTTTTTTTCAAAATATTGAATTTATTGTTAATTTGCTCAACTATAGCATTCATTAATTTATTGAGAGAAGAGAATTAACGCTATAATTATTGTTCGTGTAACGTTACCGATAAAGTTCTCTCTTAGCATCTATTAGCCTCATCTGCCCGAACCGGACCGCCCCCAACCAATTTCTCCCTCATACGTTTTCCTTCTATTATTATAGACTTTACCCCTACGGTAATGGATACGTACCAATTATTTCTCCATGGTCAATAAAATAATGAACATTCCCTTCATCAAATGAAAGACAAAGCAAAAGTAATTGGATTAGTTAAAAAAAAAAGTTTTTATAAAAAATGAAAGGATAACCTTTATTTTCCGAAGATTTTTATCCATGATGGAATTGGATAACAAGGTACGAAAAAAAAAAATGAAAAGCATTTTCGCTGTTTCGTGATCCTCTTAACCGGAATCTAGGAAATGCATGATAAGCGTTCATTATAAACCGAGAAGCAAATTATTTTAATTTGGTTTTGTTTTCCTTTCCAATTACCCTTCGGTTCAGAAACAATTTCAAGACCCCGTGAGTTCGCCGGTTTAGAAAGAGAGGTGGGAAAGGGGGGACTTCGGGTAAGATACGACGAAAGTTCTCGTGACTTTTTTAATTGGTTTTCATGAGCTCCGTCCTCCCTTTCTTCACCTCGCCATCAGAACAATTAAAATAGATGAGTTTTCGATTGATCTAACGATCTTTTTTTTCCCCTTAACTTTAGTTATATTGAATAAAAATTCATTTTTAAAAAAAGTTTCGATAGGTATAAAAATAAGATGTTGAAGTTAAGAGCGATTTAAAGTAAGTGCTCACGTTGAAAATTGTGTACGATGTAGTTAAAGTAGGGAGTTTGGTAGGGGCACTTTGGCAATTTGCATGAGCCCTGGGCGCCGTGCCCAAAATCTCTCGGCTAATTTTATTTGTAGCAGTTTCCGTTGAAAGCTGGTAAATCTGGCCGGTGAAGGAAGAGGTTAGGGACTCGCGAGAGGGCGAGGGGTGGCCGAGTTAGAGAGGGATGGAGTGCTTTTAGGATGCTATTAGCCCCGGTCTCATGAAAGCATTACCCGCAAACTACATTGCAAGCCTTCCCTCCCGACGGCCCAGCCACCCCCTTCGAAACCCCCACCAACACCGAGAAATCCGCGCCCGTTGCCGACGACGACTCGAACTCCCTTCACTCTCCCGCAATGAAAGTAAAGCAACCACTACCTCATATAATCATAAACAACTATTTATATCAAAAGCCACTTTCGGCGGCCCAAAAATTTACTTGCTAATATTCAATCCAGCGTGTCTTTAGGGAATATGTTGCCGGAATGTCGTCAAGAAAAAAATATTCCAGGTTTTCGAAATGATTTCTTCATTTTCATCTGTTCCACTTTTTAGAGAATTGATAAGATTGATGAGAATACCAGGTGATCAGAGGGGAGAAGAAATCTGTAGTTCACCATAATGAGTTTCGGCTTTTGAACATAAAGCTCTAAAAAGTTGAAAGATTTTGAGCATAATGCATTTCAACACAAAGTGTTTCGCCATTAGCGACTATTTAAATAAATGCAAGTCTCATAAACTTGTTGTTTCCCTTAAAAACTGTATCTGTCATTTGGGCATAATACATGCTTCCTGCTTGCTTTTACTAGTTTATGGTGAGATGCTTTATGTTGAATTGCATAATGGCGAACTGTCAAGTTTTAAGGTTTTTGTCGTTTCTCCATAATCGCTTTTTAAACGCTCTTTCGTTGTCCCTAGTATATGGTGAGATGTATTATGCCCATACGACAGAAAATTATGGCGAAACGACAAGTTCTTTAAATGAAAGTTTACTTCATGTTCACCTGAGTTGGGTTGAAACGAAATTTTCATGTCGAACGACAAGAGTTTAATCTCTTCTTTATGGTGATATTTATTATGTTCAAATGAGGCGCTCCGGGTACGAAGGCGACTCAATATCGGACAAAAAAATTTTTTTTTCATTTTCAGATTCTAGACCTCTTGGTGAATACACCCATATAATTTTTCTATTGAGTTCGCCCTTTTTCCCCTTTAATACGTAAAAACCAATATGCGGCAAAGCTCTAACTGAGATATCCGAAGGGCGAACTCTACATCCTAGTCCACAACCCCCCACTCCTTTTCCCATTCCAGGGCATGACTTTTCTGTTGAGTTCGCATAACATAAAACTTTAAAATGCGAATATCTCGAAACTACGTTTTGTTGAGTTCGCCCTTCGTACCCGGAGCGCCTCAAATGCATTATGGTGAACGTTTTCGACTATTTTTTATGTAGAGTCGCAGACTTTTCATGATGAACAGTAATTCGCTCTGCTATTTTATGGTCAAATGCATTATGGCGAACCGTATTATGTCGACACGTATACACTCAAGCCTAGAGCTGCTATTCTCGTTTTACCTCCTACAGAAAAGCATTTTAGTTCATTTTTATTTATTGAGAAATTGAGAAACATATTTAATATAATAAAAATTCATTAGATTTCTAGGAAAATACTGACAAAAAATTTTTTCGGAAAACAACGAAGGGAGGCCACAATATTTGATTTTAATATGGGATCGATTGCACTCGATGGTAGGGTATACATAACAATTAACTAATAACAATTTGATTGTCCCTACGGCTCAATTAAATTGCGCAATTAACGTGAGGATAGCTCATGCAGGTCGTTGAAATTTAAAACCTTTATAGCGGAAAATTTTATACAGATTCGGGGAAAAAAAATTCAACGCTCTTCCAAAAAAAAAAAAAGAATGAATGAATTTCTAATAATTCAAGCGTTCGGAAGAAAATTGGTCACAAAGGAAAGTTAAAAGGAACAGGAAATTTTAAATTCAATTTTTTTATATACGTAGTTTTCAAATTTTTTTGCGTTTTTTTTAACTAAGCGTAAAAACTGTTTTTGAGCTATGGTTAAAATGTCGGATGATATTAATTATGATCTTGTTATTCATTTGCGTTTAAAAAGCGCCTGGCTTTGTCATAAATTACAATTAATTTGGGATATCGAGCCCGGCCCTCAGTTACACTGTTTTACTTTGATCCTAAACGAATGATTCCCCTTTGATAATAATTAATATAATTGAATAACCCAATTTTATTTACCAAAAAAAAGAGAAAAAAGAAGGTCCTTTATTCTCCTAAAAACACTGACAATAGAATTATAATTAAATAAACACGATCGGACGAAATATTTAAAAAGGTCCCTTATTATTGCCTTTTCGTGAATTCTGTCAAATTTGTTTGTTCGCGGGGTGGGGATTTTTTGGCGTGGGGTTTTTGACCCGACATGGAAATCCCTTTAAACCGGGCGGAGAGGGAGGGATCTACGGGTGCCAAAACACTTTTATCTCATATCAGTAATGGCTATTGCTCATTAACTCGTGAATAATTTATACTGGATAATCGATTGGGGAGGCCTCTCTTTTAGGTGTGGAGATATGAATTGACGAGCCATTAGTAAATGAACAAAGAAAAAAAAACACCAAAATTTCAGAACAGGAAAAAACAAAAACCATTTTCCGTAATACAATTGTGTAATTGTGAAGTTGGTCGCTTCGTCGAAAAAGACGGGGTAGAAAGAGAGGGTAAGGTAGTTAGAAAGGAGGTTTAGGGAACATCGATGGGTTCCAATTACAAGTGATTCTACTCATCTGTAATCAGAGCCGGCACCCCCTTATCCCTGCCCTGCTTTCCCTCCAACGACCTCCATCCTGGGTTGTTGATTACCAGGTAATTGCGATCTGCACACTCGCCTCGTTATGTCATCCTTTCCCTAGGAAATTAATTAGACGACTCAAAAGACGCGTTTCTCTACAGGATTCGGTCATGCATTTTATTCAATTAGACAGCCATTTATCACACACTGGCCCTGTTTTAATTAATCCCTCGAAATATTATACCCTCGAGGATACGTAAATGCTTCAACCCCCTTTTCCTTTTCTTCCACATGTCATAACCATATTAGAAACGGTAGGTAAAGCTTAAAAAAAAGTTTTTGCAACCTAAAGTATCAACAAAATCAATCCGAAATTCGTATCGTTTTAAAACTGCTGTGTCCAAATATTTGATAATTTTACTTTTACCTTTTGAATGGTAAAACAAGAGCTTTGTTCCAACCGCAGTTTGGAACTAATTCCTGGAGCATGCGCAGAAGGATTTGAACGTCAAATTTGACGTCAGATTTGTCATCGTTCTGCACATGCTCCCGGAGTTCCAAGCCAGTTTCCAATTGTGGCTGGAACAAAGATAATATCCTTTATGGGTCAAAAATGGAAAGTTTCACCTTTCAAACAGTAGCTGTAAAAGTAAAATTCATAAAATTTTAAATGTAGTTTGAAAAAAGATGCGATTCTGTAGTGATAACTAGCGATCCTTTAAAGAAGAACAATTGAAACCCGCTGGAAAAACGCTGCATGAGGAAAAGGCACTTAGCAGATAGTGAAATTGGCCAAAAAGCAATTAAAACGGAAACTGATAAACTAAAGAGCAACAGGCAACTAGACTTTTTGGTTATCGGTGATGCGACTGGACGCCGATGGTGGCAGAAAATCGAACTAATTTCCCGAACCGGAAATTTTATAATTGCCAATATTCGATTCAAACACCTACAAAAAGTAGCCATATATATTTTTTTAAAGAAAATTGGGGAAAATTGTGATATGTAAATATTGAAAAAGGAATTAGGTAATAATTTTTTTATATTCTTTTTACTTTTTATTCTATATTCTAACCCGAGAAAAATTGTCTGGTCCAAATGGCGGAAAAAAAAATTGTTTTATTAGTTTAGGTGGAACTTTCGATGTTTAAATTGTGTAATTATTTCTTTCATGAATATGAACTGGAGACGAGAGAAGCTGTTATTACCTTGATAATTCCAGGGACGGTTATTTCGAAAAACATTAGAGGATAAACGACGTTTTTTGAATCTATTCGATTATTTTTTTTACTTCTGCGCTCGCGGAAGGCGTTAGTTTTACGTCCTTCTTCTGGCACTACTTTTTCCGAAGATGGTTCCTTCGGTTCTGCTAAAAAGCTAAATTTTTCTTCAGGAATCACGAATTCTGAAGATTTTTCTCCCAGATCGCTAAAATGCCTTTCCGGTTTAAATATAGAAGCAGACGTATTTGGCTGCCTCGGTATCGTTTCTTCTTTTGCTAGGCTTTCTAAGATTTTACGTAGGGACAAAAGGAGCCCTGTGACAAGCCCGATTTCTACGGTTGTCAAAAGAGTCGTCAAAAATGTCACCACAAAAATCATCATATCTTCTAAAGATTTGTAAAAATATTTTACGTCTAATATTCTCATATAAAGGAGTTTTAAGACAGCGATGAGCATTATGCAGCCTAAAACCGATTTTGGTAATGGTCCGAAAAGCGGTCCAGCCTAAAACATATGATTTAATATTCAGTTAAAAATGAATAAGTTACGCATAAAATGATGATGAACATAAGTAATGCGCAGATGGCGGTGCTAAGAAGACTTTTGATGCCGAGATCGATGGCGACGAGGGTGCGCATCATGGAATTGCCGAAGACGAAACATTGGAAGAAGCAGCAGACGACGTTCGCGATTGACATGGCGAGGACTTCCTGCTCTGGGTCTAGGTCCTCGTTGAAGACGATCACGTTCGTCACTGTCGTCGCGTAGTTGACAGCAGCGATCGGTACAGCGATAAGCCACGTGTCTCTGAAAGCGCCCGCGCTCGGAACGGTCAAAGAAGGCAATCCCATCGGAACATCGCCCACAATCGGTATTCCCAAATTGGAAAAATCAAAACAATACGACAGAAAATTATAACCATCACGACGAAAGTTTCAATCGGAATGACATAACGTGTGTATCTTGCTATGTAAGGAGTCAGAAATATTTGGTTGCCACAGAATATTAAAATGACGACTCCAGAAACAATGATCGTCGGGTAACTAGCTTGGTGTAAATTTTTAAACAAGTCGATTGTGTTGTAGACAAAATTGAGAATCCCGCTGTGCCCTCCGAGGTCCGGAATGCCTAAGACGAGCCTCATCGATTTCTGCATCATGTATAAAGCGATCGCTGCCATAAATGCGGAGACGAAAGGCTTCTTGAAAACGACCGTCACGTAATAGAAACGCAAGAAGAAGAAAAGAAAATAATAAAGGCCGACGATTAACGTCAAAGTAGAGACCCATTGTTCCACTGTGTAATTTGGATTTGGAAAAGACATTTTGGAATGCGCTTGCCCGATCATTATCGCCGTTAAAGACACCGCGCCGAACGAGCTGAATTTTGCTGTCCCGAATACTGCGTAGATAAGCGACGGTATGCAGCAAGTGTTGAGGCCGTAAATGGGACTCACGTTCGCGAGGACGGCGAATGCGAGACCTTGCGGGACGCAGATGCAGGCGATCGTCAAACCCGAAATGAAATCCATCAACAAATTCTCTCTCCATGAGTACTTCGGGAGCCATTCCAACATCGGGATACGTCTCTTCAGCTGTTCCTTGCAATAATCCTTACACGTCTGCTCCTCATCGTCTACTCAATTAAACATTTTTTTTATCCAACACATAATTTATTCTTACCTTTAATTTTGTTCAAAACCTTTTTCATTTCACGTTTTTTATCGTTTCAAGAAAAATTATGTTTTAATAATCAGCTGAATGTCCCATAAGAGGATGTCCGTCGGCGGGACCACTAGCGAAGAGAGTCAAAAAGTGGGTTTTTTTATCATATATCATGAGAACTGTAAGGTTTAGCGAGAAGTACACTAAGCACAAAAATAATCTAAAAAAAAAAAAAAAATTTACAACAAAAGTGTTGAGCACATAACGTCGCTTAAGAGAACGGTTTCGGAGTTATGAACCGTCAAAAAAAGTTTTTAATCACATGATAGACATATTAGCTTTGTTCCAACCGAAGTTTAAAACTCCTGGATCATGCGCAGAAGAGTTTGGACGTCAAATTTGACATCAGATCATTTCTGATTTGACGGGAAAATCGTTCTGCGCATGCTCCAGGAGTTTCAAAGTACGGTTGGAACAAAGCTATTTCATCAAATAACTTGAAAACCGCTTGTCCCATTGAGATAAACATTTGGTTTTCATATATCTCAAAAACTATAAGATTTAGCGAGAAATACACTAAAAACAAAAATAATGCATTAAATTTACAACAAAAAGTGTTTAGCATATAACCTCGCTAAAGAGAATGGTTTCGGAGTAATGAAACGTCAAAAAAAGTTTTTGATCTTATGGACGACATATCATCAAATAACTTGAAAACCGTGGTCCATCGAGATGAACACTTTTTACAAAATCAATCTTCGGGAAAATTTCTATCGAAAACAACTTAGAGATTTTTTGGTTGGACTAATAGTTTAGAAAGTATGCTCTAAAAATCCGGTGTAATTTTAACAAAATCGTTGGATTTTCAATTTCAAAATACGCTCAGCTTATTTTAAATGTTTAGAAACTTTTTGTTTTTTGATAGAATAGGCCTTTTTTTTTCTTCATTGTGTGGAAAAACAGTTGTGTAGACTGGCTATCCCTATTTTAAAGACTTATTATCGCATGGGCAAAAATAAAGTTTACGCTTTATTTTATCAATTTAAATTGATCTCACCCCAAAATGTCACAAATTTTCCCTGAGAGGAAGTTGTGTTTCATGCGAAAGGCTTGTAGCCGTGATGTTGAGCGCCCGGTGAAGAATAGCCTGAAACCAGTGTAGCGGCAGAGTATTGCCGGTTTAGTATATGTTGCCCCCGATTTTTGTTCTATTTTTGACAAATTGACACCACAAATCAGATTAAGATTTTAAAAAAAAGACGATTGTTGATTAACACAGGAGGGAATAATAATCCAACCATAATGCGCTTGAAAACGAACAGTGGAAGAGGGGAGCGGGGATGGACGTGGAGTGAGTTATGTCCGTTCCGTGGGTCTAAAGGGACAAGGTAAACCGGGGCTAATTAAACACGAGATGAGACAATTACAGTAATTATGGGAGAGTAAATACCCGGAGGAGCCGTGTTTTAACTGTCCGGCAACATTGACAGTGGATTACTCGAGAGGAGAGCGGCCTCCATTAACTCATGTTTGACTTTTAGCAGAACCCAAACTCCCCTCTCCACCATCCACCACCCGCACAATCTATCCGCACACTATCTCTCTCAAGCCTCTAGACCACACGGCTATTTCACTCAGCAAATATCTACAGTTTAGCTCGTTTACGGATTCATCCCTGTAAATTTCATAAAGATCTATCAATATTTCGAATAATTACTAATAATCTCTCAACTTTTACCTTTCAACCAATTTGGTAAGGTATTAATACTTTAATTTTGTGAGAATTAAATTTTTATTTACAAATTTTTGGTGTGATGATAAATTTTTTTTTGGTTTTTAGTACCTAGGGAGAAATTTGATACTTCCACCCTTTGCGAGAGAGGCATCCCTTTGGCAGAAAGCTCATTATTTTACCTTAATACTTTAAAAAATTTTAAAAAAAAATTTGAGGAAAAATTTGACGAAAAAAATTAAGTTGGAAAATTTTTCGGTGGAAAAAAATTGGAAAATAATTTGGAAAATATTTTGAACAAAGAAAAATTTGTCTGAATGCTTGAAATTATTCCTCCCCTCCTTCTGTACTTCCCCATTCTTATAGTTCCCCCTCCTTGAACTTCCCCTCTTTTATACTTCCCCTCCTTATACTTCCCCTCCGTTATACTTCCCTCTTCTTCTCTTAAGGGTTTTCGTCGGAAGCTCTTCAAGTACTTTCGATTATAACTTTATTTCCAGAAAAATTGTTTATTTACTGTCTCTTTACACTAACAAATAAAAGGAAAATAAAAACAGTAAATCATTTTTATATTTTTCATCTTAAATTTTATTGTTCATTTTTAAAAATATGTCATTTCTATACTTAAATTATTAGCTGAAGAATGATTTTGAGAATCAATATTTTATTCATTTAAAAATTTATTATTCAAACATGATTTTTCAATACCGATCGATTATAAAGGTTTTTTTCTCTCTCTCAAAAATGTATTAAGCTTGTTTAATGAATTGTTTCAAACTCTTTCCCATGCTAAGTTAACTGTGATTCATTTTTTGCATTAAGCTTTTTTTAATTTTTAAAAATTTTGTAAATTCGAATGAACTGTCATGTTTTATCAATTGTGATATCTATTTTTATATAAGCATTTTAATTTGTATTTATCCGTAAAGTAGAAAGAAATTCATGTCCACTGCATCGGTATGCATGAATAATGGCTGGAAGAGTATATTGGATTCAGCGGAATTCACATGATTCCGCGCAATATTCCTTTATTAGATTTTTTTTTAAAGGTCACAATTGGCCATCTGAACTTTCCACGAATTCGATATTATTTAAAAAAAAATGTTCTCAAACGAGAACAGAGGAAAAACGGGCGAGGGTGGCTTTTGAGACATTCTTTTGAAGTGCCTTTATCGGCAGTATTGGAGCGGTCTGTTTAAGGATTTACTTGTAGGGACCGACCGCTTGACCCTACTATGAAGTAACGAACGTTTCTTCTGCTTATTAGGTCCGGTGGCCCTCCCACAAAGACCGCGACCTGAAAGGTAAAACGTATTGATCCTTTTGAGCGACTTCCCTCTGTTAGTTATGTAAAACTCAAATGAATCTTTAGTATTTTATTTTCACTCTTGTACATTTTTTTCTATCCCTTTTGAAAGTTAAGCAGTCTTTTAATTGAGAGGATAGGGCTCCTTTTATGGCTCCGCCTTTCGAAGCGATCTGTCGTCCAGTATTGTCACTTCCTAAAGCAGGACTTCTTCACTTTTTCCTTATTCCTCTTTAATACAATTCGACGGTCTCGAGGCAGAAATTCTTCAAGCGCCAGTCATCAAATTTTTCTGGAGAGCTCACGATAACCTGTCACTATAATGAACTTCGAATGTAGCTTACAGACTTAAAACCCGATTCGCTTTATTATTCGATTTTTAGCTTCCTTAAAGAAGTTATTGTAATACCCTCCACATCGGGTTTTTGGGGAAGGGTCTTCTGACCCTGGAGGGTCAAATTGAATATCTTTACCAATCTCAACTTTGTCTGTGGTTCCGGCCGGACGTCTTTCCGGAACACTTTACAGCCACAGTTTCCAACTGATTTTCATCAAATTTTACATAATCTTCCTTATTCGGTGAAAAATAATGTAACGAGGGCGAATTGTTCGTAAATAGTTCGTAAGAAATAAATATTGTCTAAATGCTTGAATTTATTCTTCCCCTCCTTTATACTTCCTCCTCCTTGGACTTCCCCTCCTTTATACTTCCCCATCCTTAAACTCTCTTCCGTTATACTTCCCCCTCCTTAATACTTCCCCCTCCTGTATTGATCCTCTCTCTAAGGAAGTTTTGGTTGGAAGCTCTTCAAACTAGTACTTTTTAATAATAAAAAACTATCATTTAAATGAAAGAACTGGCCGCTCAGCATCATTTTCCACTAAAAACCGCATTTTCGTCAAATTGGATTTTACGCTTTACTCTCTGCCTTGAGACTGTCGATTAAATAATAATAATAATAATAATAATAATCAATTTTTTTTTTTTGCTAAAAAAAAGTTTTTTTTAACGATACCCCGTCCTATTTTTGATCATTTGAATTTTTTAAAATTTTGTAGGTACCCAAAGAATTTTACGAAATACCGCTGATAGAGGAAATAGCTTAATTTAATAATTTAGAATCTGACTTAAGTACTAAACAGCTAAGAGGATTTCATGACAGCGCTGGTGTCGATTTATCGGGTTATGAATAACTTCTATAGCATATTCTCTAGAAAGGCAAGTCGTTAATTATACAAAGTTTTCGCTCGAATATTCGTTAGGGCAGACGAAATATGGTCAATTACTATCGATCAGTTCCGAACGAGGGAAGTTTTTTGGAAGGCTAGAGGAGTATTGCGTTTTGATATTTACTTTTAGCAAGAAAGAGATATGAATGTCGAGCTATTAAAACTTGTGTAACTCTATCCGTGAGGAAAGAGTGAAAGTGACTCTTTGAGTGTTCTTGATGTCGAGAGGGAGGAAAAAGGAACATAAAGTATTTAACAAGTCATGATGTTAAGTGATAAAGGTGGAAGGTGAAACGACGGAATGGCTTTAAAGGTTCCAAGTCCTGGGGAGTCTTGAAATATGAGCTTGGTGCCCGAGTGCAGTTAATTTGGGGACAGCTTGAGAATTATTCAGGAGCTCTACATTTATTGGAAGGCACCCCTCACCTCAATCCATTTCTCGTTGAGGGTCAGGGAGCGACATCTTTAATAAGAGCCCTCAAGTGGACGAAAGCAATCACCTTAAAGGGTCATCGAAAGGCATTTCCATTTTATTGCACTTTTTTTTAAATAATAAAAGGAGTTTTCAATAAAGGATTATACGAACAAATCCGAGTTTAAATTCAGAGAGGCCACAGGAAAGGACCTGACTTTTAGGTGAACTTAGTTCCATTCCTAATGAGCTTGGTTCATCAACAATGTTTATTTTTACGCAAAACCCAAGAGCGGTCAATTAAATACAAGGGTTGGGAAAACCGCAAGGGTTGAAGGGGGTAGCTAGTTAGGGTTACTTACTTGGGACGTCTGATTGGGTGAGGCCTCTCAAGTGGGCCCTCGGTTTTCTCATGCAAAACCAATGTTATTAGTACAATCGCTAATTAACGTTGTACTGTTGAAAAGCCGTGGGTGGGCGGGGGGGTTGTAGTCTCAGGGCCCCCTATGAAAAGAAAATAATAATGAACCTCCGTCGACCCCGTTCGAACTCGCAAATTAACCGCAGGTCGATACAGGTTTTTGCCTCTTTCACTTCACCCTCTTTTACCCTTCACGTTTTATATGCAAACACTGGGACTTTTTTTATACCTTACATTGCACCTCGTCTCAATTTAATTTCCAAAGAACTTTTTAAGTCACGTAAGCCTTGGCGAAATAATCGGATTTGTTCCCTACCCGTTTTTTCTCCCCGATATCAAGCATTTAATTTGACTTTCTTTTGAATTTTTTTAGTCTTTGATCTTACAAGTAGAACATCGGTTCTTTGAGAGAATCTTTAAGATAATGATGCCGTCCACTATTTATTCCACAAAACTGTGACCAGCTGATAAAACGAGCCAATCGTTTTCCCGGAAATCGGAGCAAGGCTTGATAAGCCTTCATCCAAGAAGGTTCACTGTTTTTCTTAGAAGAGCCGTTGCTAAAGACTTACAGTTATACAATCGGTTTCGGCCAATAAGCCAAGTGCAGGCGCACTTAAATCCTAACGGATCTATTGTGCTGCCCCAACTCTAGGGATCAAATTCTGGAGGCTGCTAGAGTTCACATGAACTCCATCAGCCTCCAAAAGGCAGTACCTTTTAGATCAGCCAATGTGAGGAGTGTAATCGAAGTGCAGGTACCTTCTCCTCGCGAGCGCTTCACACTCGCACAGAAGGTGCTCAGTTGTCTCTGAACACTCATCGCTTCTGCACCTCACCTCTGTGATAAGTCCCATTCCTTAGGTGAAATCTGACAGGTTGATGCCCCGTCAGGATACCCACAAGCAGCCTGAGGTTTGTTCTGCAGAGGTGTTTCTTACCCTAATGGGAGGGAGTCTATGAGCTTTTTGCTGTCCTCTTGAGCCCCTCCATTCCTGGAACTTGGTGTGACCCATGCTTCTGCTTCCCGCTTTGTGAGCACACAGAAGGGCCAGTATCTCTTAAGGAAGAGTTTTCTTTGGAAGCTCTTCAAAATAATTCTTTTTAAGTAGATTTCTTTTCTTCTTCTATACACTGGTCTTCCAATCCGGATTCAACTTTGATTGTTGATTGGCAAAGAAAGATTGAAGGTAGATTGGAACAGCTGGATGCAATAGATTTGATTTGCTGGTAACTTCATGACCTTTTTTTCGTTTTCTTTTAATTGAGAATGCATATGCTCCGATTATAACAATCAATTCTACTCAAATGTCAAGGAAAATTAATAATAGCTGAAGAGTTATGAATTATGATGAATACCGTGGTACCTTTAATTAAATTAATTAAATAATTTATTTGATTTTCAATCCAACGGTCGAGATGATTAATTAGAAAGGTTTTCTCGTTTATAATTCCGTCGATGTTGTCAAGTAAAAGGTAAGGAGTTTGACGTTTTGTCCCGCACAAGGTGAACTGGTTTTGACTCGGTCCGAAAAATAATTGCCCGGAGGAGACGGACGAGCGTTTATCCGACTCGATCGACTGGAAGGAAATATCGATCAATCATTGCCCCCTTACCGTCTCAATTAACGGATCGATCGTTCCTTCAAGTCATTTCAAACGTACTATGACTAATGACAAGAAAAGGCATCAATTAAAATAATCCTTTATATCCAGCGAAACATCTTTTCTATCTCTATAGAAACCTTTTTAAATTAGGTCGTAAATTAAGGGAAAAACAGTTTGCAATTATTTTTTTGACACAATCGTGAAGAAAATTTAATTATTATGGCTTAATTAAGCCCGATACAAACTCTAATCATTGATTAACGTCATATTGTTGTATTTTCAAATGGGATCTGATAAAACCTTCATTACCATAGTGTTTACTCGATCAATTATTAAAAAAAGATGTTATCTGTCGGGCAAACATTTTTCAAAAAAAGCTAATATTTCCTTTGAACGACCTGTGTATACTTAATATTTCCCAAAAAATGTCAACAGTTGGGAAAATTCCCCTTTTGACCAAAAGCAAATACGGTTCCCTCGTGATTAAAAAAAATTATTTCCGATACAACTTTTTACCGAGTTTGAAAAACACTCGAATTTACAGTTGGACACCCTTTAGGACTGTTTAAATACGACGTTTTATGAGGGGCATGCTAAAAAAAGGGAGTTTTTATATGGAATTTGTATAATCCCATCACGTCCGGAAAGGTCGAATTATTTGCTAATATTATTTTTCCAAAAGGGGGGTTTTGGAAAAAAATTTCGCAAGGTATTTTACCCTGTTTTCCCGGGTCCCCAGGGCCCTCGAGGACCCTCCTCTCAATGTAAGCATTATTTTCAATTTTTCCCGCAAACATTTCACAGTTTATACTTTCGCCCTGTTACGATTTTAATCGTTTTTTGTTTCGGACCACTTTTTTTATTAATCTGATTCTGTTTATTTTTCAGGCGAAACTGTCGTGTTTTTTAGGGGAGAAGAAAACAAAATTGAAAAAACAACCTCCACCGTGTAAATAGCACCCAAACGGTTTTCGCTTTATTATTTTTGACTGAAATCCCTGATGGCTTAAGTTGAATATTGGAAAACAATAAATACCCATTATGAATTTATTAATTCTAATCAATAAATCCCTAAGTTCTACAACAAAAAAGCATAAACTTCCCCTCCCTTATACTTCCCCTCCCTTATACTTCCCCCTCAGTTATACTTCCCTTCTTTAATACATCCCCCTCCTATATTTTTACTTCTCTTTAAGGAAGTTTTTGTTGGAAGCTCTTCAAACTAGTACTTTTAAGTACACACCGATTTTACCCTTTATCACTAACAAGCTGTTAATTCTTCCGTTAAATTTTATTCTTCAAATTGAATTTTAGACTTCTATATTTATTTAAGTTTGCTGGGACTTGTTTTTTGCGTATAAAGCGTGTACTCG
>JACGAQ010000083.1:287500-411515 GCA_014119065.1 Orius insidiosus | reverse complement strand
TTTTTTTTTTTTTTTTTTTTTTTTTTTTATTTTTTATTTTTTTTTTTTTTTTTTTTTTTTTTTTTTTTTTTTTTTTTTTTTTTTTTTTTTTTTTTTTTTTTTTTTTTTTTTTTTTTTTTTTTTTAATCCATTAATTTTCTAATCCCTAAATCCCTAATCCCCCCCCACCCCTCCTTCTCTCCGACCACAGAGGACCGCCAACTCCGTCCGTGAGTGACGTATACAAAAAAAACCGTTGACATTCGGAACGAAGAAGGGGAACCCCTCCTACTACAACCTTCGACCACTTCACTCTCTCGTCTCTCTAACTGAAGAAGGCAACCGCCGAAAGCTCTTGTTTCATTTGTGAGTCCTCTTTTTAAATGTTTTTATACCTATCTATAACCAGTGCAAAAAAGTTTATTAAACCACAAGTGGTTTTTCTTCGTTTTCCAAAATTAAATTATATATATGTATATATTAGCACGATAACTGGAGCAATTTTAATGTGAGGGTGACGATATCCGGTATTTAGAGCTTTTATCTCAATAGCTCGGACGAGTTCGTTAATGGCTGAAATCGGACCAGCGATTCACCTACTTTACTTAGGCTTAAAAGACAAAATTGGCATTTTCTATTGAAATCCTAGTCCTTTTGCAAAAAAAAACTTTAAGACCTCTGCGAGGGCGTGTAAAAAATTAATTAAAGCAGGTTTGGACGAGCCAGGCGCAAAATATTGAACTAGCTAAACTTTAAAAAAAATTTGAATTTATACCGGGAAATTATTAATACTTTATTAATAAAATTATCAGATGTTTTTCTAGGGGCTCAGTGGCGCAATTTTTCTTATATCATCATTTTTATAACAATTATATATTTTGTGTTTATACAAGTTACCAACCTCTTCCAAGGTCAACACGCAATAGAAGCATAGAGAACAAAGAGAACGCTACTTCAGCATTTGTCTCCGTAGGCGACAGTAAATCCGCTTAGAGAATCATTTCCCATTATTTCAATGCGTATGTACTATACCTAAAATGCTGACCCTTCAATCTGCATATAAACCCCTAACACCTTATCTCTGTGCTCATTTCATTGTTTACTCTCGTTCGATACGTTGTAATTTTAATAAAATAAAAAGTTTGTTTTTAAAAAGTGTTTTTTCGTTAAAGAACTTATATTTGGCGCAGTCGGTAGGACCGGTCGACGAATTTAATCTTTGAAAAAAAATTCGGTTCGTTTTTACGACTCGTGACCGGTATTCGAAAACACTTCAAACCAACGGATCAACGGAATACGAAGAGCCCGGAAAAGACACCTGCACGCAGAATGATCACAATATTCCTGTAAGTGACAACAGGTTATTTTCTTTTGTCTCCTCCCCGCAACTTCTTAAAGAGATAGTTACTTGCCTCAGAATTAGAGACCGCGAAAAGGGCAAAAGCGAATTTTCCGAAAAAAAAATCCAAAACAAAAATTGGGAAACATAAAAAAGCAGTTAAACACTATACTACCCCAATCAGAATGGCACAACAAGCCAACTTTATATTAAGCCCAGAGCAATTACAACAATTGATCCATGGGATCGTAAATACTCTGCCAAACGACAGGAATAGGAATGGCCCATCGAAGGCAGATTTCGGGTGCATCCCCGACTTCACTGGAGAACCAGAAACATTACAAAACTTCATCGCCCGAGGCGATAAGATAATCGAGAAATTCTGGGACACAGAAAACGTAAATTGCTACGAAAATGAGCTACTTAGCAAACATAAAGGCTAAAAGGGAAAGCGGCGCAAACCACTTTTCATCTTCCTATGGACAATTGGGAAGAGGTAAAAGTCGCCCTCCTCGCCCTTCGGCGACAAACGTGACCTGCTCACACTAACAATTGAACTTGCTAAAATTAAGCAACAAAGCAACGAGACCCCCTTTCATTCTATGAAAGGTCCTCTAAATTGTTCACCCTAACCTTGACTAAAGCAAAAATGTTAGAAGGTTATACGCCCGCAATGGGTAGCTACATAGAAGGAATCACGCTGAGAGCGTTTCTGACCGGTCTACACAACGACATCGGTAGACTACTCATTACCAAGAACCCTACGAGTCTACAAAGTGCGATTTCGATGTTGACGAACGAGTTCCAGTTCCCGATGTTAACAAGGAAATTTTCGGAATCAAACTCGACCGAACAACAAACTCAAAAATTCAAAAACAACCCCAACTTCCACTCGAAAAGGGGCTTTACGACGCAGAACAAGAACTCGAACTTCCAGAAAAATACAGGGCAGCCAACTCAACAAAGACCTCAACAATTTCAACAAAATCAAACAGACAACAGCAACAACAACAGCAACCGCAGCAAAGTCAAAAATTCATCCCTCATCATCTTCGCACCAAAGACACGATGAGCTACCAGACAACATTAAATCATGAAGTACTGCCAGAAGACGGAGAAAAGGAACAGGAAAATGAAGAAGAAGATGAAGAATGTTTTTTAGAGAACGGCGCCGAGGAAGAAACTGCAACCTAACCACAAAGGAACCTTAAAGTCGATCTGTTACACCTCGAAAACTCTACCTTCCTTCCCTTCATATCTACAGGTAACAATTTAAAAATTTTAATCGACACCGGTAGCTCGAACAGTTTTATTTCAACTAAAGCAAGTAAGAAGTACTCAAAATTAATTCAACCAGATAAATTCCTTGTATCCACCTCCACGGAAAGACACAAGGGACCTTAAGCTTGAAATTGCCTTTCAACTTATTTTTTCCAAATTTAAGTGACAAACAAGAATGCAAATTCTTCATATTCGACTTTCATAAAGAATTTGACTTATTACTCGGTTTAGATAGCCTAAAACAAATGGGAGTTTCGGTTCGACTAGATAGAAACACAATTAAGGCTAAAGATTTTGAAATCCCCCTTAAATTTTATAAGATACCCCAAAAACTAAATTCATACCGATTTTCCCCTCGTTCAGGAAAACAGATCGAGATAAACCTAAAAGAGATCGATAAGGGCACCGTAATTTTAAATCACTTGAAGATCGACTCCTTTGAAATACCCAACTGCATGCTCAACGTTGAAAACCATAGGGCTCACTGTCTAGCTTTGAATACTTCCCAAGAAGAGAGAATCCTACACGTGGGAACTATTGACAAACAACATTACGAAATTGTTCAAGACGAAAAATATTTTTGGCCCCCAGATCAGAACACTAACCCTCCAAATAATTCCACAACAAACCCGGGGCGAAATAAAGAAAAATTAAACGACTTACTTTCTCTTATTAGACTCGACCACTTAAATACCGAAGAAATACGAGAGATAAAAAAACTTATAACTGAATTCCCTGACGTATTTTATGACGAAAATGAGAAGCTGACAAGTACCAACATGACTAAACACTCCATTAAAACCATGGACGAAATCCCAGTATACTCTCGATCATATAGATATCCGAAATCTATAAAGACGAAGTAAAAAAGCAAATTGGTTCGATGCTGAACAATGGGATCATAGAACCTTCCAATTCTCCATATAATTCCCCTATCTGGGTAGTCCCAAAAAAGGCTGACGCCTCCGGAAAACCTAAATTCCGCCTTGTGATCGACTATCGTCAGTTGAACCAAAAAACTATTGACGATAAGTACGACTTACCCGACATAAGTGATATACTATCTAAGTTGGGGAAATGCAAATATTTTACCACGTTAGACCTAGTCTCAGGATTCCACCAGATCGAGATGGAAGAAGAAAGCAAACCTAAGACAGCTTTCAGTACAGAAGGTGGAAAATGGCAATTTAGGCGAATGCCGTTTGGCTTAAAAAACGCGCCTAGCACGTTCCAGCGCCTCATGGATAACTGCCTCCGAGGCCTGCAGAACGAAGTGTGTTCAGTGTACATGGACGATATTATCGTCTTTAGTGCAAGTTTGCAGGAACACATGGCACGCCTTCGGAAAATATTCGAGAGACTACAAAAAGCGGGTCTAAAAATCCAACTGGACAAGACAGAATTCTTAAGAAAAGAAGTGGCATACCTCGGACATAAAATAACACCCGACGGACTCAAACCGAATCCCGACAAAATAGAAGCCATAACCAAATTTCCCACTCCTAAAACAACAAAAGAACTTAAAGGGTTCCTAGGTCTTTTAGGATACTACCGGAAATTTATCCCGAACTTGGCCGAAGAAACTAAACCCCTGACAAAAAGATTAAAAAAGGGACAGAAAATCAACCCATCTGACGAAGACTATCTTTCATGCTTCGAAAGATGTAAATTACTACTGACTAACGATCCTGTTTTGAAATATCCAGACTTTTCTAAAAATTTCATCCTCAACACAGATGCGTCTGGAGTCGCCTTAGGGGCTGTGCTATCTCAACACCTTGACGGTGATATACACCCGATCGCATATGCCAGCCGGACCCTAAACGAGACTGAACAAAAGTTGTCCACAATTGAAAGGGAGCTACTCGCTTGTGTGTGGGCAACCCAATATTTCAGACCGTATCTATATGGGCGCAAGTTCACACTTGAGACAGATCATCAACCTTTACAGTGGTTGAATTCCTTGAAGGAACCAAATTCCAAACTCTTTAGGTGGAAACTACGCCTCGATGAATTTAACTTCGAGATTAAATACAAGAAAGGAAAACAAAATAATAACGCCGATGCACTTTCGAGAACAAAAATAAACGCCATCTCCAATATCGAACTCCATAAAACCGAAGTTCTCACGACAGATACTTCTTCCCTTCTCGCTAACGCAGAGGAAAGACCTTTCGATGAGACCGTACACTCGGATAAAGAAGGAGACGCATCACCCACCATTCCCATACGTGAGAACCCGTTAAATTACTGCAAAAACCAAATTGTCCTCTCCTTAGGAGAACAATTCGATACAGTAATAGAAACCATAACACTTTTTGACAAAAACCGGACAACAGTAAAACTACCCACACGAGACCTAGACAACGAAATAATCCAATTCATAAAAAATTACATACAACCCAAAGTACATTACGGACTGTATTTCAAAACACCAGACCTCTATGAAAAATTTTCAGCCCTCTGCTGCAAATTTTTCAAATTCACCAAACTAAACCTCACTAAACACAATGTACTACTAATAGACATACCCGATAATACAGACCAGAAAGAAATTATTGCAAAACACCATACAAAAGAAAGGTTCCACCGAGGAATCGATGAGACATACCAACATATTAAAAGGCAATACTACTGGCCGAATCTTAAAGAGAACATCACCGAAATAATCAATAAGTGTGAGATTTGCTTACGTTGCAAATACGAGCGCAACCCGCTCAAACCAGCCTTTAATTTGACTCCAACACCCTCTAGGCCGTTTGAGACTTTGCATATTGACACACTAACGCTAGAAAAGCAAAAATTTCTAACCGTAATAGACAAGTTCTCAAAATATGCACAAATCTACCCTATCCGAACGGCCAATGCCGTCGAAATAACTAACAAACTTCTCAAGTTTATATCCCACCATGGTAATCCAAAGGAAATAGTCATGGATAACGGAAACGAATTCGCGTCGACAGTTGTCAAAGAATTTCTAAAGGTGCAGAATGTTCTCATCCACTATACGTGCACGCAGAACCCCAACTCAAACTCTCCGATTGAGAGGTTTCATTCGACCTTTATAGAAATAATGCGACTCATGGCTAATAGCAAAGAGTTCCAAAAAACTCCTGTAAAAACCAGAGCCAAATATGCGATACTCACATACAACAACAGCATACACACTTCCACAAAACTAACACCTTACGAGATCATAAATGGAAGTTTTGGCTCGACGAATCCGATACCACCAGATATTGACGAAGGGTTCACTAACATCTACATTTCCGAACATAAGGAAAAGATGGAAAAATTATACCATATGCTCAAAGACCGACAAACCGCTACCAAAGAACATGTTATAAACAAAAGGAACGAAAAACGGGAAAACGACCTTCCAGCGATACCAATAGACGTTCTGGTAGAAACTAAGCAAATACAAGACAAAACTAAGCATAAGTATAACAACGAGACTCTGACGAAAATCGATATTGAAAGGAAAACGGCTGAAATAATTCCCAAACATCATAAAACCAAGACAAAAATACACCTAAAAAATATCAAAAGACCTAGAAAAACCGAACGGACAACTGACGAAAAGAACCTTACTCAACCACCTGAACTGACAGTTCCAGTAGCCGACAATGAAATTTTAACCGACACTACCGAACAACCGGAACAAGAAACCAATACGAAAACACAAGATCAAGGAAACCCCCAAAAGCTTGTACCGCGTACAAAACTGACTAGCTCCGATTATGACTCAGTAAAAGGAAACAACTGGTTCAACGACAACGCAATAAACCTTTTCATGGAACTAATTAACATCAGAAGCGAAAATACGGCAAACCTCCCTAAGGTGCATTGTTTCAATACCTTCATGTACCTTGCTCTCCAACACGGATATCACCGAGTGAAAAACTACACTCGAAGAACCGACTTGTCAGACAAGGAAATCATTTTTATCCCCATACATGAAGGAAATCATTGGACTCTAATAGAAATAAGGCCGAAATCCCAAATCATACGATACTACGACTCTTTACTCAGACCATTATCAACAGGTAAAAAGATCATGGACGAAATATTTTCCTATCTGGAGACTGAATGGGAAACTAAACTAAATATAAAATTAGACAGACAAACATGGAATTTCCTGCAAGAAACCAACATCCCTCGTCAGACCAACGATTACGATTGCGGGGCCTTTGTGTGTAAATACACAGATTTCCTTGCGCGAAACGCCCCTCTGTCTTTCTCCCAGGAAGACATGCCCCGGCTCAGGAAAGAAATCCTCCTAGAAATTACCTCGGAGAAATTACTAAATTAACTAACCCCGAAAATAATATTTTTTAGGTTCTTAACGGTCACCGCAGCGGCCGATTTGAAGAACGCTGACGATTGCGGAGGTATCATCCCCATCAGACTAGGACCGTCCTATCTAGAAACAAGACAACACCTCTTATACTACTATTACGACCTAAAACCAATGCAAATTGCCATACATCAACTCCAAGACTCTCATTACCAACTAGACCAAAATCTACAAAAGAACAAACTACTTAATCAATCACTCGACGAATATACGCAAACAATTAAAACATCCCTACAGATTGCCGATTACAAAATACGAAATTTCTCACCCGAAAATACCCTTCACAAAAGAGAGAAAAGAGGACTTATAAACCCTCTAGGTTCCCTCATTAACTTCATCACTGGAAACCTAGACCACGAAGACCAAATCCGGTATGACAACCTAATTAAGGAATTAAAAGATGATAGCGAAAAGAAGACTTCACAAATAAACAACCAAAACAGAATGTTAATAGAAATCATAAAAAGATACAACGAGACTATTGAAACCTTAAACTTCAACAACCTTGAAATAAAAAACAAAATGAAACTAATGGAAAAATATCTCGACCCTGTACTAATTGGATTTTTCAAAGAACTCGCGACACACATCTTGATCAATATAAACATCGTCATAAACACCCTACGCGAAATCGAAAATTCCTTAACATTCTGCAAATTAGGAATTACACATCCCAGCATCATCCCTCCAACATTATTCCAAAAGGAAATCATAAGGCTATCAAAAGGTAACGAAAAAATAAAACTGTTCGACTCAATCTTGGAACACGAATTAAATTCGAAAACAGTATGTGCCTTAGAATCCTGGCAAATCAATTACCTGATAGAAATACCGATATATACCGACTCAGACCTCTTCATATTCTCCCTAAACTCCATACCTGTAATAAGAGGCGACAGAGTCTTTACGGTCCTTAACCAGAACCAATACGTCATTGTAAATAATAATAACCACATAACTCATTCTACTAACAACCTATGTTATAAAAATAACCATTGGAACTACTTCTGTAAGATACTAGATTTAAGTAAAGAAGTCACCACTTGTTCAAAAAATGTAATCTCTCATCATACCCTCACCGGGTGTAAATTAACCGAATTAAAAATTGATGACCCGTATCACGAAATCCTACCAACAGGTCATGTCACCATAGTTGCTCAAAAGGAAACCTTAGTAGAAATAAAAGGAAATTTCACTCACATTCTTAAAAGGTTAAAAGGATCCTGGATAATCACGCCGAAAAAAGAAGACATCTCTCTAAACGGTGTAGAGATAATAACCAATCAAATATCCCAAGGAACCCCCTGGATTCCCCAAATCCCACATTTTGATACGGAACAATTAGAAAAGACCAAAATAGAACTCGACTTGAGGGGATTCTCCTACATCCCCAAAATACAGGAACAGTGGCCTCTTCTTCTAGGAAATAAGGATACTAACAACTACCATGTACTCCATTTACTTATTCTCTATATTATTGTAACCATAGTCATAATATTTTTGATAATCACTATTGTAATCCAATTCCGCCGAGGGAAAACGCAACAAACCGATCATTGTTCGACAGCCTCAGAAAACCAACCGTTCCAACTTAACTTCCAAACAACCCCTTTTGGACTTCTTGCTGGTTCCACCCCCAAGAACCCTCTGAGGATGGAGGAGTTACCAACCTCTTCCAAGGTCAACACGCAATAGAAGCATAGAGAACAAAGAGAACGCTACTTCAGCATTTGTCTCCGTAGGCGACAGTAAATCCGCTTAGAGAATCATTTCCCACGATTCTCACCTATTTCAATGCGTATGTACTATACCTAAAATGCTGACCCTTCAATCTGCATATAAACCCCTAACACCTTATCTCTGTGCTCATTTCATTGTTTACTCTCGTTCGATACGTTGTAATTTTAATAAAATAAAAAAGTTTGTTTTTAAAAAGTGTTTTTTCGTTAAAGAACTTATATTTTACATTTTAATTTTAATCATGAAAAGAAATCTACCTTTTAGTCCCTGCTACCGCAGGGTCATTATTTCAATTTTAAATATCAAAAATTTAGTCTCTAATCATAATTTTATCTCTGAATGGCAGTTAGTCAAGTTTTTTATTTTATTTTGCAGGTAAATAGGTACCATTAATATTTATAAATTTGAAATCTCTGTTTCCTAACAAAATTTCTCTTAATCAGAAATCAATTTAATCTGTAAAGAAAACCTTTTAATTTTTATTGTTAAAATATTCTAACAAGAATATTATTGTAATTCTTTCTTAATTGTCACTTAAAGATACACTTAAGTTTTATTCATATTTAATGTGTAAGTACACAATCTAATTTTTCTTTTCATTCAAAATTATAACTTTGCGAAGCGAACTCACCACAAGATTACCTTTAATTTTCATAATTACTGTTAAACAGCGGCTCACCTAATAATTTGTTTCATTAGGTATTTATCCTCCCTAACCCTTCGAGATCTTCACGTTCGAGACAACACCTTCGAGATCTTCACGTTCGAGGCGACACCTTCGATACAAAAAAAACCGAGAAAAATGAAAACTGAATCCCACAAGTAATGGATTTTTTTTTTCTTCTTTCTCCCTTTTTTTTTTTTTTTTTTTATTTTTATTTATTTTTTTTTTTTTTTCTCCCAGGAGGGGGAATATTTGTAGCAAAGCGGTCTGTCTAGGAGACAGAGGAAGGGGAAGACGGAGATAGGAAAGCGAAAAAAAAAAAAAAGGAGGGAGAGCTTGGCCAGGGCTGAACGTGTGGAGTCGTTTGAGGATTTTTTTTGAAATTTTTCCTCTTTTGAACTTTTTATCAATTTAGTTTTATTTTTTAAATCTTTTTTTTTTCTTACTTCAAAAAAAAAAGGAAGTCACTCCGACGTTTACCGGCGTTCTTCATCCCGCACCTTTAACCAACCTCGATTTTCTGAAGAGCAACACTCTTCGAACTTCAGGCCACGATTTCTACGTCTCATCGCTTTTTCCACAATTTCAACCACCATTTAACTTCTTTCTCAATTTACCCCCGGTGAGTCGCTTCATTTATTTGTACATATCTTTCACCCCCCGTTACTTTGTCTAATAAATGAAATCACGTTTCTTTGGGGCATAAAAAATATCAATTCTTAATTATTCCTTTCAACCCGACAAAATATTTAAAAAAAATTCCTTTTTTACGACAGTATCGAAGTCTCGTTGGATCCATTTAAAAAGGACCGCAATAAGATTCGACATTGGGGCAAACCTCAGAAAATCAGAGTCCTACAGAAATCCAAAAAACACGGACTGGGACCTCTATAAAGGTCTGCTATACGCAGAGCTTGAGGGGACCAACTTTTCTATCTCTAATGAGGGTAACCTGGACGGTGCCGCCACGCAGTTGAACCAGGCCATCCTATCGGCTTATCACAGGAGCTACATCTAATGGAAATTTTTGGTGGATAACAACCACTGGTAATTTAAATCTAATTTAAATTTGATGGGATAAAAACAGGAAGGAAGAAGAGATTACAAAAATTAGGCCCCGAGCAGGACTCGAACCCGCATCTCCAGAACAGATCTCCGTCGTGCTAACCATTACACCATCGAGGACGAGTAATGGTACGCACTACGGGGGAATACCTCAAGGCTGTCATTATCTCAACCGCTCTGGTGCTCATTTTTCAAATCTCTTCAACCTTATATTCCTTATTTCTTATAATTTAAATACTCCCGCACGATTTTTATTAATCGATAGATTTTCTCGAAAGTCCTTCATCTAGAGGCATTCCATTCGAGACACCGCGTAATTCAAACTTAAGTTGCTTAACCTGATTTTTTAATCCCTTAAATAGTCTTTCCGACGAGGTAGAGTTCGAGGTTCGAGTCCTGCTCGGGGGCTAATTTTTGTAATCTCTTCTTCCTTCACGTTTTTATCCCTTCAAATTTAAATTAGATTTAAATTACCAGTGGTTGTTATCCACCAAAATTTCCATTAGATGTAACTCTACCTCGTCGGGAAGACTATTTAAGGGATTAAAAAATCAGGTTAAGCAACTTAAGTTTGAATTACGCGGTGTCTCGAATGGAATGCCTCTAGTTGAAGGACTTTCGAGAAAATCTATCGATTAATAAAAATCGTGCGGGAGTATTTAAATTATAAGAAATAAGGAATATAAGGTTGAAGAGATTTGAAAAATGAGCGCCAGAGCGGTTGAGATAATGACAGCCTTGAGGTATCCCCCCGTAGTGCGTACCATTACTCGTCCTCGATGGTGTAAAGGTTAGCACGACGGAGATCTGTTCTGGAGATGCGGGTTCGAGTCCTGCTCGGGGGCTAATTTTTGTAATCTCTTCTTCCTTCCTGTTTTTATCCCTTCAAATTTAAATTAGATTTATCACAGGAGCTGCAAAATAAAAACCAAAAGGGACAACAAGAACACCCTCTGGTGGAATAGGGAACTAGATGAGCTAAGGGATAGAACGAGAAAGGCTTTCAATAAGGCTAAAAGGAATGGCTTATGGGAGGGATACAAAACCCACCAAGCCATCTACAATAAGGCCATCAGGAAGGCAAAAAATAGTTCTTGGAGAAAATTCTGCAATGACGTCTTCCTGACGATTGCAGAAAATACTTAGGAAAGGGCACGGTAACCCCATGGGACTTCTAGTAAAGAACGACGGGAGTTACGCGGAGAATGCCAAGGAGACCCTGGAGATACTCCAGGAGGCCCACTTTGCAAACTCCGTGCCTTTATGTGAAGCTGAACGCCAAGAACCGAAACCTCCATTAAACGAGAGGGAGAGGAGAAAGGTGTTCAGCGCGTCAGGGAGGATCTTCACTCCCAATAGGGTGAAATGGGCCTTAAACTCATTTTCCCCCTATAAGACTGCAGGAGAGGATGGCATTGGCCCGGTCCTTTTACAAAAGGGCATGGACCATATTCTTCCCCACCTACTGCAACTGTGCAGGTATAGCTATACCTTGGGACATGTCCTCCTCCCATGGAGGGACACCAATGCAGTGTTTATACCTAAGGGCGGAAATAAAGGGGACGCTCTCCCAAAATCATACCGCCCTATTAGCCTATCATCATTCCAGCTTAAGACCATGGAAAAGATAATAGGCCTTCACATCAGGCAGGAGCACCTGCAACTTGTCCCGTTAAATCAGTACCAGTATGCCTACCAGAAGGGCAAGTCCACAGATACTGCACTGAAACAACTGGTTGGCAGACTGGAAAAAGTGATTGAGGACAAGGAGATAGCTGTAGCATGCTTCATGGACACAGAGGGTGCCTTTGATAACACCTCATACAGTTCCATGAGAAATGCGGCTTTAAATAGAGGCATAGAGCCCTCAACAGTTAAATGGATAGAAGCAATGCTATCCAGTAGGGTCGTCACTCTAAAGATAGGAGACGAATCTGCCACAATACAGCCAAGAAGGGGATGCCCCCAGGGAGGGGTACTATCCCAACTTCTATGGCTGTTGGTGGTGGATGACCTACTAAATACCCTTAACACCTCGGGGTACGAAACACACGGTTACGCAGATGATCTTGTGATCGTCTGATGATCGAGAGGGAAGTTTGACAGTACCATATCGGAACTGCTTCAAGACGCACTAAACAAGGTGCAGCAATGGTGTCTGGAAAAGGAACTCAAAATTAATCCTACGAAGACATCAATTGTGTCCTTTACCCGTAAAAGAAAATTCAGGATATCGCCAACTGTAATTTTCGGGAAAACAGTGGAATTAACCACCGAGGTAAAATATCTGGGACTGGTTCTGGACCAGAAATTGACGTGGAATCCTCATCTTAAAAGAACCGTCGATAAGGCAATAAAAGTCCTTTGGACTTGCAATAGATTCGTTGGGAGGAACTGGGGGCTACAGCCAAAACTCACCTTATGGTGCTATACCGCCGTAGTACGGCCTATGGTCACATACGCCGCTGTGGTATGGTGGCCCAAGGTTGGGGAAGCGAAGGCTCAAAGGGAACTCTCAAGAATACAAAGGCTATCTTGCCTGGCCATCACTGGAGCAATGCGAACCACGCCCACCATTGCAATGGAGATGTTACTCAACCTGCCGCCTCTCCACTTATACATCAAAAAGATAGCTGCGGACACATCTCTAAGGTTGGCGAGAGGGGGCTTGCATCTGGCACGAGGCTAAGCAAGATATTTAAGGAGGTCACCATATCGGACATGGTGAAAACGGTCCAAGATGTCCAGACCACTGTACTGGACTTCGAAAGACCGTTTAAATCGGTGATTCACACCAGGGAATTCTGGCAACGTAACATGCCTACATTCCCTCCAGGCACTCTCCAATGGTATACTGACGGATCAAAATTGGAGGAGGGGACCGGCGCTGGAGTAAAAGGCCCAAATTTCGCCTTCTCCGGTGCACTGGGACCCACTCCTACAGTCTTCCAGGCTGAGGTCTATGTCATTGAAGTGTGCGCCCGTGTGAATATCCGTAAGGGTATTAAAGGGGCAAACATAACCATTTGTTCGGACAGTCAGGCGGCCATACAGGCCTTAATGGCCTATGAGGTAAACTCAAGTTGGTAGCTGACTGTATCCAGCAATTAAAAATCCTCGGCAACCGCAACAGGGTCACACTGATGTGGGTGCCGGGACATACAGGGATAGAGGGGAACGAAATGGCTGACAAGCTGGCCAAAAAAGGCTCTCTCTCTGTCCCAACAGGACCCATCCCCTTTTGTGGGCTGACAAAAGCCCAGGCAAAGCGGGAATCAAACGCATGGGTCGCAAACAAGTTTCAGGAACTATGGAGGGGTTCAAGAGGACTAAGGCAGGCAAAAAGACTCATGGACTCCTTCCCATTAAGGGTATCAAACACCCTGTCTCCAAACAGAACAGACCTTAGGTTGCTTGTTGGTATCCTGACGGGGCACCACCCCGTGCAGAGACAACAGAGCACCTTCTGTGCGAATGCGAAGCACTCGCAAGGAGAAGGTACCTGCACTTCGGCAAACCACTCCTCACACTGGCGGACCTAAAAGGCACTGCCTTCCGGAGACTGATGGAGTTCATGAGAACTCTACCAGTCTCCAGAATCTGATCCCTAGAGTTGGAGCAGCACAATAGATCCCTTAGGATTTAAGTGCGTAGGGGCTACAAAGCCAGCACCGCCCCCGGATACTAAAAAAAAAAAAAAAAAAAAACATCTGTACAATATTAGGAATTGTAGTGGCCAAACGGGATTGTCTCTCCATGCCATTACAACTGGCCACAATTTTAACTTCACGCAACCGAAAATCCTTTGTAAAGAATCATGCAATATACGTCGACTAACTAAAGAAAACATATTCATAAATACTATTACTAAAAATGTAAACATAAAAGGCCCCAATGAAACGGTTGATGCGGCATATACCAATATCATAAACCTCTTGAAAAAATAATGAAAAATAGTATTCTAAATACAAAACCTCGAAATCGCAACCCAATAATAAACTCCAACAAAACAAAAAACTTTAAAGAACCTACTCCTATCCCTGCCCTCCTTAATAATCGATTGTCTTCCCACCTATTTTCAAAATTAACCAATTAGTCATTCTGTTTAAAAACGTTAATTCCCAATTCCATCCACCAATTAGATATCCTTTTATAAAATAAACCTCAGTTAAAAGAAATCACCGACGAATAAATGCGTAAAAAAATTTTAAAATTATTCTCAAAAAAACCCATAAAAAAAGAGAAAAATACAAGTCGGTTCAATTTGTAAAGTATTACTACTAAACACAGTCAAACTAGGTATGTAAATAATATGAATTAAATTTAAAATGTTGTATCTAAATTTTATAATTTTTTAACAAACAATCTTTTAGTCAATATTAATGTTTTACGATCTCTCTAATTTTATATCTCAAACCTGTATTTTAAGTTTCTTTTATTTATTTTGTTCAAAGTTAATTTTTACCAATGGTACATTTAAAAATATTGTTTATATAATTTATTATTTATTCAACTTCGTTTAATGTAAAACATGGTGTTTTTCAGTTCTGAAGAGGCGTCCACTAGGGCGCGAAACTAGTAAAAATAAAAAAATAAAAAAAGCGTCCGATAAGTCATTAAACCCCATCATAAATATCATCAAGCGGACAAAAAACTCATCAAAAAAAGAAAGTTTATGTTTTATTTTTAAAATTACAAATTCAGTAAGTGTATTTTTGTTAATTGAATATTGTTAATGAAAATTTTGATTGTCTCTAGGCCCTGAAGATGGAATTATATATTCTGAAAGCTTGGCAGTAATTTGCGTTTTTATTGGACCACAACCCTGATAAAAATACAAGAAATAAAAGTAGGTTACTTCCCGTGCGTGGATAATCACGAAAGCACAAGTCTGCCGTGGCCAGCCATGATCGTGGCTCGGAACCGTCAATGGATGAATTGAATTCGGGTAAGGTTAATAACGTCGAAGTCTCCTTTTGAGGGAGTGTTTTTACCAAATCAGATAAAAAAACTCTTTAAAGACTCGTTTTGAGCATTCATCATTCCTCTGATTAAATTTTGGGCCGAAAGAAAATGATTCGAATTCGACTGACCTTCCTTTTGCTTAGTTGTCTCTCTTTCAACATATAATAGTCATCCTCACTAATACCTAACTCGATCATCCTTTTCTTCAGAAACGGCCACCATAGGTTGTCGAAAGCCCCCTCCACGTCGAAGAAGACCCCACAGACATAGCCGTCCGCAGACGACTCCACCTCCTCCCTCAGAGCACATAGGACGTCGTCCACGGACACACCCCTGCGGCAGCCGTACTGACATTCTTTCGACATTCTCTCCATCACGTCCCTCATTCTTTCCAACATCACTCGCTCGAGCGTCTTCCCAAGGACGGGGAGGAAGCAGACCGGCCTATACGCTCCCAGGGTTTCCGGGTTCTTGCCCGGTTTAGGGAGCATTACCAGCCTGCCCTCCTTCCACCGCCTCGGGAAGAGCCCTCGCCTCACACATTCGTTCATCACCCAGACTAGGCTGTCGCTCAATCATTCGTACCCCCTCTGACTAACCTTCCTTTTGCGTAGTTGACTCAAGATGGCGGCGTTCCAGATATTGCGTATTCCGTTCAGCTTCATTGATGTTGTGATCTTCGTTTTTATATCACTTCCGATGTCCCGGGGGGGGGGGGGGGGGGACATAGGGCGATGAAAAATTATCAAGGATTTCTCCTTCTTCGAGGAGGAATTTCCATAACGTAAGAATGGCTAACTCCCACTATGAGACTTTGTTTTGTCGACGGTACCACTAGAACGGACACAAGTAGACTAACTCCCTTTTCTTTCTTGCCCTGTCTCGGGGGTGAAAGCCGGTGATGGGCTGCAGCGCTCTCTCTCCCTTTCGCTTCTTGATTTGTGCTGCCCTCTAAGCATGGTTCCCAATTTTCTTCGTCGACATATATAAATTTTATATATTTGGTGTTGGAACGCTTGAATCCAGAGAATAAAGGTGTTTTAAGGAGATGTTTTTTTCGCAGGGAACAATTACGGACTTTTTGGCAGAGGGAGGTGGGCCTCGTCCCGCCAGACTGCCCCCCAGATAGACGGGTCGATATCTCCTAAACTAGACAAGGGTAGGCAAGGTTGGGTGATATGACCACGAGATTTTTTAGGCGATATTAAAGACCTTCCCGTATATGATTTTTCTATAAAAATGATTTTTAACACTTTTCACTAAATTCGGCCTCTTCGAAAAAATAAATAAATAAATAAATAAAATAAAATAAATAAAAAAAAAAATAAAACGACAAGTTTTGTGGGAGCAATTGCTCTCTCAAATCTAGGTCCAATTTTTTCGTCTTGAAGCGCTCTTTGTGAGAGCGATTGTTCTCTCATCTGATCATTCGTCAATTAGGAGCCATTTTTTATCTCGTTATTAAAAAATAAATAAATAAATATCAATGTCAATCCCTTTTAGGAGCATTTTATTGACATTAGGCTTTACGTCCTACTACCTAATTATAAGGTGTCGTGGACGGCGCGTGTTTCCATTGATATTAACATTTTTCGAGATAAATATAATCCCGGGCCCCCCAGAGAAATCGAACCCATGTAAGGATTAGAATTTCTGCACCGGAGTTTTTCACGCTACACACCGAGCTACCGAGGGCCCCTTATTTCGTTATTATTTATTTCGTTATTTCGTTATTTTTTAGATAGTTTCACCATTTTGTACACCCATTTTAGCCTTTCTTTTATTTACCTGTACACCCTTGAACCCCATTTTAATCCTTTCCGCCATTTTGGAACCCGTACTCTACATAAACGCCCCTTTTTACCTGCCGTCATTCCCCCATTCCCCCCCCCCCCCAATTAATATTTAAACTGAAGGTAGTGATGGTTCTCTTAAAGTGGATTCAAGGTATTTACCAGTTGTACACTTATACGATAAACACCGTTCCCATGAAGATAAACGCATGCTCATCTTCCTAGGTCACGTTCATCCGCGGCCACTTATTTCTTCTGGGCGAGGATCCCCTTGTTGGATACCTCTAGGGGGTTAATTTTTTTCCTCTCGCGAGGATCCCCTCGTTGGAAACCTCTAGGGGTTAATATTTCTCCTCTCGCGTGGATGCGCTCGTTGGATACCTCTAGGGGGTTAATTTTTTTCCTCTCGCGTGGATGCGCTCGTTGGATACCACTTGGGGGTTAATTTTTTTTCTCTCGTGAGGATGCGCTCGTTGGATGACATAAAGCTAATGCAATCAAAAGCCGTCTTACACTAGCGGCTCCTCTAGGACAGGCGTTCAACTAGGTTGACTGGTTAATACCAGTACAGTGTTGATGGTACAGTGTTCACTGCTTTGCCGAGAGAGGGTACCCTCTTCTGCTAACGGATTTTACGCGAGAGTGAGCCGTCATCCTTGCGGTCCGCGGACCGCGATACGTGCCTACTCTTTATGGGAGCGATGTTTCCCATATATGTGTGATGTAGCGGCATCCCATCTTCAGAAACCATCCCTTCTTGGGAAAGCGCTCGCCACGCTACCTATCGAGCGTTTACTTTTGTTTACTTTTATTTCAAATTAATTATTGTTTAAATTATGAAACTTTAATTTATTCATTATGTTTTTAATTATTTTAATGTTTAAGTTTATTATTTCTCGAAACACTTTTAAGTGTCGTCTTGAGCCGCTCAAGCCACCCCTGACGGACGCCATTATTATTATTACACAGAGATTTGTACAAAACGCATGTTGCTAACCACGTTTTGAATATATTGTGAATTATCATCTTTAATCATTGTTTTCTGTTTTTGTTTTGAACTAAATTTTGTTTTTTCGTCCGTCAAGGGGGAGTGCGCTCGTCGAGAGTTAAATAAAGACTTATTGTTTCTCATTGACTGTTTTTTTCGTTGATAATTCTCCGGCCCACATGGCGGATTCTGACCCGGAAGAGGGCCAAATCCTCGAATTCTCTCCGGCCGTCTCATATGAGTAGGCTTGAACTAAGATATGTGGGATTTATCGCTCTCTTTGTTGCTCGTCGTTTCAAACTATGAGAATGGAGGGACTAGAGATTTATCTCAAGCCCGGTTTTGGGAATACCAAGGTCACGCCGGTCACACCCCGACGGAGTTCCAACGGTTCTCACTAGAACGCGCTACTCTTGTAATTCTGAACTTGCCGTTTTATTTATTTATTTTTTTCATTTTCAATTCTTCGGGAGATCCCGGAGGGGTCCCACCATCCCCACCACTTAGCCACTCAAATTTTCTTTTAAAAGACTAGAAAAGGAGTTCCCATAAAAATTTTCAGAATGATATTTCATTAAAAAAATAAAAATAAAAATAAAAAACTTTTTTTTTAATTAATAAAAGAAAAAGGGTTAAACTGAAAAGAGAAGAAAGATTAAAAATATAATATTAAGAGTAAATTTTTTTGAGGATACATAATATATTGTATAAGACATATATATTATGTAATTTGATATTAGTTTTTTTTTAATTCTTTTCGGCTAACATAATATGTTTTAATTCAAAATTCAGTATAAAACCCGTGAACAGGCTATAAATTTCGATTTTTCTATTTAGGCTAAAAAGTTTACAAAATTTAAATCAAATTAATAAATTTCTATTTAGTTTTAGTCCAATTAATTTATAATCATTGACTACTAAATATATGAGACGCTCCGGATACGAAGGGCGAACTCGACAAAACGTAGTTTCGAGATATTCGCATTTTAAAGTTTTCTGTTAAGGGCGAACTCGACAGAAAAGTCACTCTCTGGACTTTTCGTGGCGAGATTTTAGAATCATCATAGAATCATAGAGAAAAGGGGTTTTTAAAAATCACCAAAACTCGAAAAAAAAAAAAAAAAAAAAAAAAAAAAAAAAAAATTAAAAAATTAAATAAAAAAGGTTGAGAAAGAGATTACCATGTCAAAGAAAAATAAAGTTGACAACATAAGCGAAAAAATAATTACGAGGGGGAGTTTTAGCCGAAACGTATGACAGGTGATGATTTATTTTCGATTTTTTCAAAATGTAAACAAAACCCCCTTCATAAATTTTATTTTCTAAGCTTCTTGTTGCCTTCTAATTTTTTGTTTTGTTTTTATTTTTTACAATCAAGATTTGTAGGTGGGCTTGCAGCCAAAGATGGAATAAAAAACAGTCAGTCTAATTTGACATAAGATGCTTTTTAATTTCTAGCCGACGTTTCGGACAATTTGAGTCCTTTTTCAAGGCGTAGCCTATAAAATAAAATACAAAAATTTCAACAGTAATATCCATAAATATAAAACATTGTTTGCCACTTTTTTTAAAAAACTTACAGAAAAAATGCTTCTTTATCATCAAATTTAAACTTCGTCTATCTAATTTTGGGTGAAATTCCTATAAACATTATTTTTTTTTTTTATTTATTTATCATATTATAAAGCCAAAAGAGTACTCACCAGTCTGATTGTTTTTATCAGAATTACGGAAAAATTTATCGTTTTTTTACTACAGAACGGATTCTTTTTATGAAAGTATTGAAAAACCACTTGCATAAAATAAAATAAAAGGGGGGGGGGCTACCTTAAAAGCACCTTCCCGAAAAATTTTTATGAAAACGTGGGTTTAGATATTCTCACGAGGGGTCCCACAGCCCACGTCATCGTGACGTCATACTGTGTTCTGGTGAACTCTACTCATTTACTGATTGACCCCGTTCATCCCACTCTTTTTTCAATTGCAAAACACTGAAATAGCTGGGATGAAGGGCTCGAGTGTTTCGTTTATAGTTAATTGAATTTTCCTCACGTTGGATCATAACAGCTTCTAAAAATTTTCTTTTGGACGTATTCTTTTCCTCAATAACTATCTCAACTTTGTCATATTCGAAATTATGCTTTTTATTAATGGCATGTTCAGCGAGAGCGCTTGCATCTTTTTCCCTACTTGCACACTGTATTTGTGGGCATAAACTCTTTTATGTAAATACTGTTTTGTTTCCCCAAGGTAGACCCCAGAGCACCCTGAACATCGTAAAAGATATACGATGTTAGATCTATATTTATCCTCGATGGGGTCTTTCAGTTTCGTGTAAATGAATCTTAACGGGTTATGAGACCTATAGGCTAGCTTAATATTCGGGAAGGATCGGGTTAAGGCCTTTTTTATGAGTTCACTCAGTCCTGTTGCATATGGGATAATGCAAATACACGGAATGTGATCTTCATTTATTGGTAAATTAGGTATAGCAGTAGTGTCATTTCTGTTCACATTCCATAAATTTCTATTGTTAAACACTTTATTAATTAATTTTCTGCTGTAACTATTTTTTAACAAAATATCCATTCCCAGTTTCCTATTTGCCGTGGTCATCCCTTGTGAGTCTAAACAAAATATTCTTTTACTTAAATTTATAGCGACATTCAATTTCTGCGTTAAGGGGTGAACCGAATTAAAGTTAATCATCCTGTTTGAGGCTATATTTTTGCAGTACCATTTAGTACTCAAACTCCCATTTGTCTCTCGATTGACTAGAACGTCTAAGAATGCAAGCGAACCATTGTTTTCAATTTCGATCGTGAATTTTAACTTTGGGTGAAAATTATTGAAAATTTCTATAGTATGATCAATAGAGTTATTCGGTATTGTTGTAATTATATCATCAACGAAAAGGTAAAGGAATGGGACATTAAAATTTAAATTCCCAAGCACTGAAACTAGCAGTTTATTCATAATTAAGCTGGAAAGGACCGGACTCAATGGATTTCCCATAGCCACACCAAAAGTTTGCTTATAAAATTTGTTTTGGTATCTCAAGAATCCTGATGTGCAACAAAATTCTAGTAAATCTAGGAAATCCTCTTTGGGGATTCTTGTATGGTCCTTTAGTGTCTCCCAATTTTCCTCGACTGTCTCTAGTATTAACGGAACGGGCAGGTTTGTGAACAAGGATGTTGCATCTAAAGAGCACAATATGTAGTTATCAGGTATAGAGTTTAAAAGTATTTTTTCCTTAAATTCAAAGGAATTTTTTACTTCATACCTGAATCCAGAACGTAAATTATTCAAAATATTAACTAAAAACTTAGACAAATTATAAGTGGGGGACCCTACAAAGCTTACGATAGGCCTTAACGGGTTGTTAATTTTATGGATTTTCGGTAGACCATATATCCGAGGCGTGATCCCATTATTACATTTCAATCTATATCCTACTCTTCTATCTAATTTATCATCTTCCATTAATTTTGTAATTTTTATGTTATTAGTTTTTTTGGATCTGGAATGTAATGTCATTTTTAAGTAGTTGATATGTCTCTGTATCCTGAAGTAATAGATTCATTTTATTTTCATATTCACCGTAGTTCATTAATACAGTTTTGTTGCCCTTATCTGATCGAGTAATTATGACATTTGGGTGATCTTTTTTGAATTTAAGTGTTTCTTTCAGGTAATCTTTGATAAGTTTCGGGAAGTCATTATTTAAGTTTGTTTTATGTTGAAAATTAGACATTATGTTAACTATTTGTAATCTAGTTTCATTGATCTTACTCTGGTCTACTTGTTTTTCTAAAAAATTTTCTATTTCACATACTGTATCGGTATACAGACCTTTGAAGTTATATGGGGGAACATTGAATTTAGGTCCGAGAGCTAATATAGTTTTTACATTTTCAGGGATGGTGATATCGGTCAAATTGATAACCCAATCATTAGTATTATGAGGGAGAATACGTTTAACCGGGACTTCCTTTAGTTTATTGAGCTTTCTTAAGGTTCTTTCAGAATTAATCCTAAATTGTTTTTCATAAAAAACTTCCTGTTTTTTAAAAAATTCATTAAAAATATTATCTGGTAATGTGGCTTTTGCTTTATTTACATATTTAGTTATACTCGACTTCAGAAAGTTAATTTCGCTGAAGGCGACTGTGATATCTAGATTCAAAATTTTAAGTTTGGTGGTCTTATATATACATTCTAGTTTTCTGTAATATTTCCTTGATGTTGAATGAAAACAATGTTTTTCAACATTCAATAAATTATCAATATACTTAGGGTAAAGACGGTTACTCTTACATTTGATAAGAAACAATTTCTTACTTTCAACATTAGCGAGTTTCCTGTTTAAAGATGCCCATTTTTTTAGGATATTAACAGTTGAAGGTCCGTACTGTAGGCTGATCAGCTGGAAAAATGTTCCCTCCTGTTCAGTAGACTGAAGAGAAACATTCATCGTTGCCCAAGTTGTAATCACTGTTGAGTTGTGGCTGTAGATTTTTCACAATCAAGATTTGTAGGTGGGCTTGCAGCCAAAGATGGAATAAAAAACAGTCAGTCTAATTTGACATAAGATGCTTTTTAATTTCTAGCCGACGTTTCGGACAATTTGAGTCCTTTTTCAAGGCGTAGCCTATAAAATAAAATACAAAAATTTCAACAGTAATATCCATAAATATAAAACATTGTTTGCCACTTTTTTTAAAAAACTTACAGAAAAAATGCTTCTTTATCGTCTATCTAATTTGAAATTCCTATATTATTTTTTTATTTATTTTTATTTATTTATCATATTATAAAGCCAAAAGAGTACTCACCAGTCTGATTGTTTTTATCAGAATTACGGAAAAATTTATCGTTTTTTACTACAGAACGGATACTTTATTTACTACAGAACTCCCCATCCCTTTCCATTTTTATTTTTTGAAAACGAATGCTAAAAAGCCTAAAGACATCAGTCAAAAATTCCTGAACTCCCCATCCCTTTCCATCCCATCCTTTTTAACGTTAATTTCAAACCCTGAAATGGACGACATGGCAAAAAAAATTAGTTATTTTAGTTATTGCTGACGGTTTAAAACGGCTTACCTAAAAAATTGGTTTCAAAAATTGTTTTGTTCTCTTATTTATTAAACTTCTCTTATTTATTTTGTTCTAAAGGTTAAGAATTATTTGCGAATTTTTGTGAATGGATATCTCTAAAAATTTAATAACATATACGTGGTCACGACCAAAAATTTGTAATTTAAGAAATACAAATAAATGTTTTTAATGTTAACTTATCGCTCTCTTATATATTGTGAAAGTTTTTTATGTTAAAAATAATTAATAAGTATTTTTAGGTGGATTTCTATTCTTGGAATTCTCCTTTTCGTTTGTTAACAGTGTGCTTCTTTTTTTATGGTACAAATACGTTTTTTATATTTATTACAAGCGATTCATATATATTTTAAAAAAATTGGAATAACACTCTTTTGCTATGAAATGAGAAGCAGACTGACCGTACCGCCACCTCTACGAACAGGCGATCAACTATGTTCTAAGGGAACGTGTTCACTGTTTTACCGAGAGAGGGTGGCCTCTTCGGTTGACGGATTTTACCCGCGACGAAATCTTCATCCTCGCGGTCCGCGGACCGCGCTATGTCCCTCTTCGTTATGGGAGCGATGTTTCCCATATACGAGTAGGCTTGAACTTAGATATGTGAGATACATCGCTCTCATATATTTTTTATTTATGTTTAAATGAATTAATCTCATTTTTTATTAACGTTTTTCTTGTTTTTTTGATGGTACGAAACTGTTGTTTTTTAAATTTAGTTTTACCATCGATTTTTGGATGTTATAAGAACCCCTTGATCCAGATTTCAACGGATAGGACTTTAAGAAGTGATTGAAGCTCTGCTAATCTGTTCGTTGGTGCCATCATGAATAAATTTTAATAATGGAAGGCAAATATTTTCAAATATAATGCAAAATGAAGATTTGGATAATTTCAGAATGTACTAATGACAAAATTTGATAACATAAGGTGTGTAGAAACAAAGAAAATTCCTTATGCCAAGCTTAATCAAACGAGAAAATATTTAAATAGCTCGAGAACAAATAGGATTGAAAATTTACAAAATTTAAATCTATATTTTAACAAAATAAAAAACAAAGAAAAGTTCGACTTAGGCAAGTTTAAATTTAATAATTTTATTCTTGTTAAGAAGCGATAAATTCTAAAAATAATTTTTTCAAAGATAAAGGATTAGGCTTAAGTCGAAATCAAAACAACTGCTTGTCTCAACTCGTGAGAAAATTCGAAAGTGAATTTTTATAATTTAATTATTTAGATTTTACATTTACTTTTTTTTTAATAAAAAAAATCGAGACTTTTATTTATTTATTTTTTTTATTAATATTATCCGACCTTGGAGGACCAATTTGTAAGGGCCGAGGACCCTTTGGTAATTTTTGAAGGGCCTTCTCGTTCCCTAATGTTTGAAATTTTTAATTTTATTATACATATTTTTTAAGAATTATTGAATGGGAAATGTAGAATTACCTTGTCGAAGGTGTTTGCGCTGGCGTCCGTCGCTCGTGGAAGTGATCTCTTCGATGCTCTTATTACGACTGAATCTAATTAGGTGGGGATCGTGGGACAGTCTCTACCTAACTTAGGACTTTGAACATTTTAACATTTTTGGATTTTCTACTTCCTTTTTTATTTTAGCAAATTTAAAGTTAGCGTAAACAACGACTTTTCCGTTAGAAATCCGTTGAGAAACCGGTAGGTCATCGACTGAGTGTGGACCTTTTTTCTTTACCTGCTACCCGCCTTTTAACGAATTTAACGGAAAAGTCGAGACACTCGGAGAACCTCTATTTTGAATTAACAAAATTGTTTAAATGATTTAAAATTTATTCGTTGGGAAATTTTGAATTGTATCTATGTAAAAATAAATCTAAGTTTTGTGAGAGCTATGTTTCCCTAAAATCGTGTTGAAATATTTTTGGCTTGAAGGAAAAATTTTGAAATTGAGGGAGCAATGGTTCTCCCAAAATGATGAGAAGGGTACCAACATTTCACCCTTTGTAACTTTTTTGGCCAAAAAAAAAGTTTAAATTTCATAATTTCAACCATTCCATAAATTCAATCGTCATGTTCCAATACCAAAACCGTTGACGGTTCCTCGAAATAAAATTCAGAAGTTCGTTAAAAAAATTTAAAAGTACCTCTCAAAAAAATAAAAGTCGCCGTAAAAATTATATTACCACTCTAAAAGATCGACATTCCCATACTTACAACATCCCTATAAAAAAAAATCCGAATTTTTAGCAATTAATTTTGAATTATTAAACGCAATTATTCAGAAGTTTTACTTAGGCAGGTTGAAGTAAATAACCAAACTCACCTTTCCAGGTGTTTAATTATATAATTATATTACTAATTAATCGATTTTTACACCTGTGCAATTAAATTTTTCTAAGTTATATGTGAGCGATGTTTCCCTTAAATTTTTCTCAATGCTCAAGTCCTGAAAATCACGACATTCCTAATGGGAGCAATCTCTCCCACAAACGACATATGTGGGTAACATCGCTCACACATTCTGTATCAATGCCGACGACTTGGGATAACTTATTTGTGTGCTCCATCGGGAACATTTATCACACTTTTGGGAACAATAGCTCCCTCGCCAAAAAATTGAAGGAGTGATAAGCGGTCATTAACCCGAAATCCGAAATTTTTAAATATCAAGCAATATTGAAATTTGCTAAGAAAATAAAAGTGTTCTAAACAAATGGAGGAACAAACTATCTTTGTTTTTGCGTAATTTTTCGTAGGTTTTTTCCGCGTTTCAATAACGATTTTAATATTTTTTGTAAAAAAAATAAACCCTTGGGTAATAAATGTTCTAATTCTTTGTCAATTTTTTACCAAAATGTGCGTGGTCTTCGTACCAAAACTAATGAATTTTACCAAAGTATTCTCTCTTGTGATTATGATATTATCCTGGTTT
This sequence comes from Orius insidiosus, assembly GCA_014119065.1. Classification (NCBI taxonomy): domain Eukaryota; kingdom Metazoa; phylum Arthropoda; class Insecta; order Hemiptera; family Anthocoridae; genus Orius; species Orius insidiosus. Next base: position 385,315 of record JACGAQ010000083.1, on the reverse strand, counting down.
CTGAAACTTGGCTTAATGAGTCTCTCACTGATACTGAATTGGTCGGAGATTATTACACCGTGTCACCGTCTTCAGGGCTCGACCACTGGATTCGAAAGAGGTGGAGGAGTTCTAATTGGGTTTAAGAATGATATATCAGCTAAATGTATTCGAGGGTAATCGGGTAGTTTTGATACTTGCTGGATTCTGATCACCTTACGAAACAATTTGAAGATTGGTTGTTTTTATATTACACCTAATAAAGTGTCTGCCGATACGTACAAACATTTCTTCTCTGAGGTCTCCTCCATTGTTTCTCAGTATGATTTCGATTCTTTATTTGTCATTGGTGACTACAATATCAATGCTGGGGGGGGGGGGGGGGGGGTGTTGCAGCGGAGCAACTTCTCTCCGATAATTTAAAATTCATCGACCTTTATCAAATCAACAATACAGTTAATAGTTCTGGGAGTATGTTGGATTTAGGGTTATCATCTTTAAGGGATATTGTTGTACAAAAGAGTGACTTCCTTTTGGTTCATCCCGATGTCTATCATCCTCCACTAGAATTTTACATTCCAGCATCTTACCCGTCAAAGTGCAAGGCAAGGGTCACTGAAAAGAATTTTTGACGTGCAAATTATGATAGTATCAACGAATTCTTAGTTAATGTGGATCTAGGAACGCGGTAGCGTTCCGCCCCGCCAAGCAACACCCAGTCCGAAGACGTCAGAAAACGGTACCTACCAAGTGTATGTTTACTGGACGTCACGATTTGCGTTTTTCAGGTATCTGGATCTCGGCTCCCTGTGGACCGATCGACTTGAAATTTGCTACAGATTTACTTTGATATGATATGAGTAAATGCTGAAAATTTCAAGTCGATCGGTCCACAGGGAGCCGAGATATAAAAGTCTGAAAACCCGGTTTTTCGCCTTTACCGTGTTCTTCTTCTTCTTCTTCTTATTCAGCTAGACAAGGCTACAGCTCTCCTAGCGCACCGATTGACTTGAAATTTTGCACAGAGCTTCCTTTCAACTTGAGCCAGTGCCTTTTGAAAGATTTACCCCGAAATCTTAACTTAAAAAAAAGTTAGGAACAAAAAACTGAAATTTTAGGGTAATTTTAGCCACTTTAACGGGTACACAGCCTGGAGACAAGACCAATCGACTTGAAATTGTGCACAGAGCTTCCTTCTGAGTTTAGCAATGAGGACGAGTATAGTAATGAGGACGGATTTCGGAAATGGGTCATCCAGACCCCTCAGGGTCAATTTGACCAGTGATCATTGTCGTGGCGCCGGCTGTACACCCGATTTACACCATAAGGTCGAATTTCGGAAATGGGTCTTCCAGACCCCTTGGGGTCAATTTGACCAGTGATCATTTTTCGATCGTCAGTTAGTCTGAGGCGCCTTCTGTACATCCGATTTACACCAGAGGTCGGATTTCGGAAATGGGTCTTCCTGACCCCTTACGCTACCCTTACGCTATTAATTTAATGCTACCATTTTTCCCGGGCAACTGAAACAACGCGCGGTTCTTTTAGGAGTTTTACGATTCATTTGAATTTAAACTACAAAAAGATATGATATCCCCACAAAAAACACCCCGTGTAAAAAACACCCCGCCTCGCAAAAATCCTTTTACATCAGCCGGAAAAAGTTGTGATATCAACTTCCCCGCCCTCAAATGAGCGAGAAGAGTCGATACGCCCGAGTGGTAGGTACGATGATGTGAGAAGCATGATGCCCGTGCTCCCGTTTTCAATGCTCCCCTTGGCGGCATCGCGAAATGTTTGTTTACAGGGACGTAGTTAACCCTTTAACGGACAAGAGTCAAAACTACAATTTTCACGTTAACGCTCTGTGTCCCCGATAGAGGACACCTCTTGTAAAATCGAGAAATACTATAATTTACGTCACGACTTTTTTTTCCTTTTTAATGTGACGTAGAGTGGTGAATTCGAAAGGGTGTGGGTAAAATTTTCAACCCCTACCCCTCTAAAAGTAACAAGTGTCCCCTCATGAGTACACCAACTCGGAAAAAGCAGCCATTTTCTGTTCTACCATCTCGAGCGTGGCCAACTCGGGGTCTTTAGGGTAGTCCTCTAGAGAGGACACAGAGCGTTAAAGAATTCTTAAGCGTTCCAGGACGTTCCAGGGCTTGATAAATAACGGCAATCACTGATACAAAGCATTTCGCGATGCCGCCAAGGGGAGCATTGAAAACGGGAGCACGGGCATCATGCTTCTCACATCATCGTACCTACCACTCGGGCGTATCGACTCTTCTCGCTCATTTGAGGGCGGGGAAGTTGATATCACAACTTTTTCCGGCTGATGTAAAAGGATTTTTGCGAGGCGGGGTGTTTTTTACACGGGGTGTTTTTTGTGGGGATTGGGCCTATTTATCGAGAGGTTCTTTGGATGAGGCTATGGATTGTTTTTATCATTTTATTCAGACTGCTATTGGCTCGTTTGTCCCTAGCTTCTCACCTTCTAGATCAAAATTTCCTTCGTGGTTCTCTAACGATTTAATAAAGTTGATAACGAAAAAGAAGAGGCTGCATAAGAAATACAAGCGATCAATGGATTATAGGGATTACATGGCGTTTTCTAGGCTGAGAGAGGAGGTGAAGGAAATGACCTCGGAGTGCTATAGGCTGTATGTTGCATGAATCGAATTGAAATCTATCGATAATGTCAAGAATTTTTGGAGGTTCGTCAATGAAAAGCGGAACTTTAATAGAGTCCCCACAGAAGTCCAAATTGACGGTCTTGTGGTATCAGATGAGTTAAAAATCTCTAATAATTTCGCTTCTCTTTTCAAAAGGAATTTTCATCCGAGCCGGGAAACTCCTAACAGTAAGTTACTGGAGGAGCTCCCTAGAGATACAGTAGACATTTCTATGGTTGATATCTCTGATGTAGACATCCTTTCTAGATTCTCAGCTCTCAAGGACTCCATGGTCAGGGGGCCTGATGGAATACCTGAGTTTTTTTGTCAAATCATGCTGGTTTTCACTTTGTACGCCTATTTCTTTGATTTTCAAGAGATGTGCAGTTGAAGGGTATTTTCCATGTAAGTGGAAATTTTCTCATGTAATCCCCATTTTTAAGAAGGGGAATCCACTTCTTTGTGAGAACTAACGTCCTGTTTGTAAAATATCCGTTTTTGCCAAGATGTTTGACTCTTTAATTGCTGAGGCTCTCAGCAGAGCTGTTCGTTCCAGCCTGGACGTTAATCAGCATGGTTTTTAAAGGCAAGGTCTACCACCACTAACCTTGCTCTATATTACGATTACATTGTAAATGGGATTGACCAGAGGTGCAGTGTCCATTCGTTATCCACTGATCTTTCCAAGGCTTTCGATGATGTTGACATTGATCTGCTTCTTTACAAGCTCAAGATTATAGGGATTGGTGATCCGTTGCTATTCGGAGTCTAATAGGATCCTTATTTACTCTGGCGTCCCTCAGGGTTCCCACTCAGGGCCGACTCTATTTTTGCATTTTTTTTTAACGATGTGGCTAGAGTTTTTGATTCTTGTAAATTCTCCATGTTAGCGGTCAAGATTGCCGAAAGCTACAAAAGGACCTGAACAATTTCTCTAAGTAGTGCTCTTTAAATCGACTTCCGTTAGATATTGATAAGTGCAATGTTATAAAGCTCAGTAAATTAGTTGCTAAGAGAGAGTGCGACTCGACTTCAACGGAAATGCTATTGAGGAGGTGGATTCGATTGTTGATCTCTGCGTGACAATTGATAAGTCTGCTTCGTTTGGTGAACATATTGCGAAAATCCGAGGGAAAGCGCTCAGAAACTTGGGATTCATTAATAGATTTACGAAGTAATTTAAAAATGTATTTGCGGTGAAATTGCTATTTCAAGCCATCGTTAGGAGCCACTTGGAGTATTGCAGCGTTGTTTGGTCCCCTTATCACCAGGGTGAAATCGAAAGTCTGGAAAAGGTACAGCGCAGAGCATCTAGACTAATTTGCAGTAAATATGGGAAGTCAGATCTTGCTTAGTTGGTCGGGCCTAGAATCATTGTTTCGTCGAAGGGTGCAGGCAGACATTGTTTTTGCGTGGAAAATTCTGCATAATGTTATTGATTGTCCCGAACTCCTTAGCGCCTTCGCCATTAATGTGCCGCAAAGATCGCTCAGGGGGCATAATCTCTTTTTTGTTCCGTTCTGTAAAATAGAGTACTTGTTAAACTCTCCACTTCCGAGAATCCTGAGAGAGTTAAATCTATTTTACGCCGATGAAGACATTTTCTGTGACACGCTTAGTGTGTTTAAATCTAAGTTAGGCTCATTGAGCCAAATTGAATATGGATAAAAAAAATTTTTTTGTCCCCGTAATAGACCCCCCTCCTTTTTTTTTTTTTTTTTTTTTTTTTTTTTCTTTTTTTTGTTAAATGACTACCTCTGTGGTTCACTCTGTTAAGAGTTGTTGAAGTTGTAATTAATAAAATAAGAAAATTTCGTTCCAACCCTTAAAGTGAAAGGTGGCCGCTCGCCAAGATAAAAACGCGAAGATTTTCTGCCGTAGAGTAATATTGAAAATCATGTTTCCTCTACAAAAAGACAAAAAAGTACTGGTTTGAAGAGCTTCCAACGAAAACTTCCTTAAAGAGAAGTATCTATATAGGAGGGGGAAGTATATGGGAGGGGAAGTATATGGGAGGGGAAGTATAAAGGATGATTCACACTAGACCGTGCCGGGGCCGTGCCCGGGCTTCCTCCGGGTCATAGCAACCGAGCGGTGACCGGGACGTGTCCGAGCCTCCATGCATACTACAAACAGTTCCGTCCGGGCCGAGGCCGAGAAACCATCTATTTTTGTGTCAAAATGAACTTTTCCAAAGAAGAACTTATAATGATGGCGGTAGCCCTTGATGATGAAGAAATGGAGAATTTAGGTGCTCTACAGAGCAGATCAAGAAGATGGAACGTGCATCCAACTAGGGAGAATTGCCACGCTATATAGAGAATTGTTGGATGATGAAACTAAATTTTTAGGTTTTTTTCGTATGAAAATAACCAAATATATATATATTTTCAACCAAATATGTAAATATATTTTCCAAAACTGAACCGGGGCGGGTACGGGAAACAATGTCTTTCTCCTTTTCGGACGGGGCCACGGACGCGGACGTGGCACGCTCACGATCACGATCACGTCACGTGCTCGGCTCGGTGCAGTATGCACAACTTCATTGAAGATGCCCACATGATTCTTCACCGTGTCCCGTCCGGGCCCCGTCCGAGCCTCGCCCCTGACCCGGCACGGTCTAGTGTGAATCATCCTTAACGGAGTGGGAAGTATGTGGGAGGGGAAGTATAACGGAGGGGGAACTATTACGGAGTAGGAAGTATATGGGAGGGGAAGTATAACGGAGGGGGAAGTATAAGGGAACGAAAGTATAAAGGAAGGGGATGTAGTAGGGAGGGAAAGTATAAAGGAGAATTTTCCAAGTTTGTTTTTTCGAAAAATTTTTCGGGCTTTTTTTTTTCGAAAAATTTTCTAAGTTTTTTTTTTGAAAAATTTTCTAAGTTTTTTTTTTCGAAAAATTTTCTAAGTTTTCTTTTTGTCCGAAAAAAAATTTTTTTTTTTTTTCAAAAAATTTTCAGGGTTTTTCCTTTTTTTTTCGAAAAATTTTTCGAAAAAGTGTCAAGGTAGAAATAATGGGCTCTTTGGCCTAGGGGTGTGCCTCTCGTAAAGGGTAAAAGGGTAGAAGTACGAAATTTCTCCTTACTAAAAAAAAATTAATAAATAAAAAAGTCGCAATTTTTTTACGCCAAAAATTCTTAAAAAATATAAGGAGTAATTGGTGAAAATTTGGTGAAAATCGGATTAACCTTTCGGCCGCAGCAAATTTTTTAAAATTTCAAACAGACATATCTCCGCCATTTTTTCGAAATTCAAAAATCGCCCTCGTTACATTCTTCTTCACCGGCTAAAGAAATTTTATTTTTATTTTTTTATTTTTATTTTTATTTATTTACAACTCTAACAGATATAAGATATCTAAAATAAGAGTAGTCAGACAATTTTACAAAATGAAATAAACAATACAATATTACTTCCATAATAAATCCACACATTCCATTTTGTTCTAATTTATTTAATGATCTTAGTCAAGCAGAAAGAAGGCTCGATGGGTCCTTTGTGTTGGTTTTTAACTCATGCAAAGTATCCAGAAAAATATCATGCCTGGCATGATACAGGTTTAGCATTCTCAGCAACCTTGGAAGAGGGGAGTTCTTTATATAATCAGTTCTCCCAAAAGGAACATCAAACATCCATTGCGAGCGTAGAGGTCTCTGGGGGACTAACAACGGGAAGCGACGCAACAGATCTGGACAATCGATAACACCATGCAAAACTTTCCAGGCCAGCACTAAATCCGCTTGGATCCTACGCGATTGCAGGGACGGCAAGTTCAGCCATTGCTGCCTGTGTTCATAGCAACTAAGGTCACCCTTTCCGAAATTATAAGCTATGCGCTTGACAGCTCTTCTTTGGACACTCTCCAATCTATAAATGTCATTGCTTTGATAGGGAGACCAAACAACACTGGCATACTCCAAATGACTCCGAACAAGGGCCTGATAAAGCACCTTAACCGCAAAGAGGTTTTTAAAATCTTTGGTGAATCTACAGATAAATCCTAAGTTCCGTAGAGCCTTCCCGCGAATCATTGTTATATGGTCACTAAAATTACCACTCCTGTTAAAAATCACACCAAGATCCACTATGACATCAACCTCTGCAACAGCCGAGCCATTAATTAAATATGATTCTACTTCATTAAATTCTCTAGTAGCAGTATGCTTCCCAAACTTAATCAATTTACATTTATCTATATTTAACGGTAAACGATTGATGGAACACCACCGAACGAATTCGTCTAAATCCTTCTGCAGATCATAACAGTCTTGAATAGATGAGATAACGGTGAACAATTTCAGATCATCAGCTAACAAAGAGAATTCACAGGATCTAAAGACCCTGGACACGTCATCAAAGAAGAGCAAAAACAGGACTGGTCCAGAATGGGACCCTTGGGGAACCCCAGAAAATATGGAAACCCTCTCAGAAATCGACGAATTAATACGCACTGAGAAAGAACGATCAACCAAAAAGGAGGCTATTAAAGAAAGCAGAGGATCGCTTACACCCAAAATTTCTAGTTTAGCTAAAAGGATATCTATGTCCACACGATCAAAGGCCTTTGACAAATCCGTGTAAATAGAATGAATACTATGTTTCTGCTTAAAACCATTAATTATATAATCATAGTATAATACAAGATTAGTGACTGTGGACCTTCCCTTCATAAAACCATGTTGATTGTTACTAAGGTATGTACGAACTGCAGAACTGAGAGTATCAGAAATCAATGAGTCGAGCATCTTAGCAAAGACTGAGCACTTGCAGACAGGTCTATAGTTTTCAATTAAATTCGGATCACCCTTCTTAAATATAGGAATAACAAAAGAAAATTTCCATGAGGATGGGAAAAACCCTTCATTCACACATCTCTTGAAAATCCAAAAAAGAGGAATATAAATCGACAAAGAGCATGATTTGACGAACAGTTCGGGTATCCCATCCGGCCCAATAGAAAGAGAATCCCGAAGACTAGAACATTTGGCAAGAATATCCAAATCTGTGAAATCGATCGAACGGACATCAACAACATCCCGAGGGATACCCTCAAAGGCGGCACTGTTTGGAATATCCCGATTATAGTGAAAATTCTTTTTAAACAAGGAAGCAAATTTGTTAGCAATTTGGAATTCATCTATCACAACATTCCCATCGACATAGATTTCTGAAGGAACCCTATTTATTTTCCTCTTTTCATTAACAAATTTCCAGAAACTCTTAATATTATCAATGGATTTTAATTCTATATTTGATACATATGACTTATAGCAAGAGGAAGTCATGGATTTAGCCTCCTCTCTTAACAAAGAAAACGTGGAATAATCACTAATTCTCATAGAACGTTTGAATTTCTTGTGAGCCCTTTTCTTTTTTTTTATTAGTTTAATTAAATCATTCGAAAACCAAGAAGGGAATTTTAGTCTAGACTGCGGTAAAGCAGGAACAAACAAGTCGATTGCCGATTGTAAGTATCGGTAGAAGCAGTCGACTGCATCATCAAGGGAGCCCAATGACAGACAATTCCAATCTACACTAAGCAAGAATTCATTGATCCTATCATAATCGGCGCGCCTGAAATTTTTAGAGATTACTAGTTTTGATCGTTTCGGCGGAGTCAGGGCCGGAATGTAAAATACTAAGGGAGGATGATAACTGTCAGGATGAACCAGACAAAAATCGCACTTCATAACAATTACATCCTTTAGAGACGATAAAACAACATCCAACACACTACCATAATCATTCGAAATGCCATTGCATTGATGAAGATCAAGAAATCTTAAATTATCAGACAGCAGTTGATCTGCCACAACCCCACCAGAATTGATATTATAATCACCAATAAGAAAGAACGATTCAAATTCATACCTGAGAAAAATAGATGAAACATATGAAAAGAAAACCTCATATACTTCACCGGATACATTGTTGGGAGAGATGTAAAAACAGCCAACCATGACCTTTACATTATTCTTCAGAGTGATAAGAATCCAGCAGATATCAAAACTTCCAGACTGACTAGCAATGTATTTAACGGAGAAATTATTCTTTACTGCAATTAGCACCCCGCCGCCTCTTCCAAAACCAGTGAGGATGCTGTCTCTATCCATCCTAAAAATTATATAAGAATCATTAAATAATTCTGCATCATCGAACACATCATTAAGCCAAGTTTCTGTAAGGAGTATCAGATCATAATCACAAGCTATTACATTTTGATAAAATTCATTCGTCTTGGTCCGAAGACCACGCACGTTTTGATAGAAAACAGACAATGAGCAATCATGCTTAACTTTAGGTTTAACCTTATCTATATTTTTCACATTGTTTTTGACTATATTATCACTATTCATTTCAAGACTACAGCTAATATCACAAGTATCACAGACATTTTCACACAGCGCAGGAATATCACAGTATACATGACCAGAACGAAGAGATCCATCAGAAGAAGGTCCAAATGAAGTCGTATGACTCATGTTTTCACCCGAGTCGGCTGACGGCGAAATAAAAAACGCCGGACAATCACATTCCTGGGCCAGAACTCGGCATTCAACAAAGATCCTTCTAGATCCCGATCGATTATGCACTTGAAGCTCTCAAAATATCCCTTACTTTCAAGTGATATGCATTGCATTTCGCCGACGGCGGCGGGGATTCTGTCCTTGATATATTGCACAATAGATTCCGACGAAGTTCCTTTTTTCAGTTTTCCGATGAAGAGAAAAGACTTACGTGGTCCAGCTTCTAGAGATGAAGGGTCAGACCCTTTCCCGACGATAACAGGATTCCTTTTGCTCCTCTTCTTAACAGCTACACTCCAAGCATTGGCGACGATTTCAGAATCATCGACCCCAACAAGTGATGTTCTAGCCACATTAGAATTTGACTCGGAAATAACAGGTAAACGAGCATCAAAGGCGCTGTCCGTAATTCGACGTACATACCGACGGCGACCTCTATTGATATATTCAGCAGTGGAATCATCTAAAAGTGATTCAGATCCAAGTTTCTCGAAGTCTGCGTTACCATCGACAGTATTATCACTGTTGTTATTGTTGATGTTGACGCCAAGTAGGTTCACAGCAGGTTCACATCCAGACTGACCAACATTGTCTAGAATTACCGAGCCATCCTGACGACCAGATTTTCCTTTCACATTTTTCTTCACTTTTTCCGAAGAATTTTCCAAATCAAGAATTCTTTTTTTCAGATGAGCGTTCTCAATTTCCAAACTCTGCACTTTCGAATCGTGGGATTTGGATAAAAATGTAAACATAACCAATAACCCACGTCCGATACTTATTTGGCCATTTGCCAAGTTTCTCAAAGAAATACCTCTCTCATTAGTTGAAGAATTTAAGTTGTCCTCATGCTGTTTGATCATGGCCATGATTTGGTCATAGGCCTGCGACAAATCATTGAAGTTAGTCGGGAAGCCGAGCACGTGACTCTGACCGGCGTCACAACAAGTAGTTTTTCCATTTATGATCCCAAGATTTTTCGATTTCGCACAATTTAAATGGAAACTCCGATCACAATTATCACATGACACAAAGTTTTTACTCAATTGACCGTTACAAACGTCACAAATTAACGATTTTATTGGGACTCCCGAATTTGAAGGAGGGGAGTGATCCACGGCCATCTTGATATGATTTTGGTGAAAATTTGGTGAAAATCGGATGAAAATTGTGGCCGTAAAGTGTTCCGGAAAAAAAAATGCTACGGACGGCCGGCCGGCACCACAGACAAAGTTGAGATCGGTAAAGATCAATATTCGATTTTACCCTCCGGGGTCTGGAAGACCCTTCCCCAAAAACCCGACGTCGAGGGTATCGCAATAACTTCTTTAAGGAAGTTAATAGAAGTAGAAATATCACAAAAAGAAGTAATAAAAGCTTGCCTGGGCATGGTTACCGTGGAAGGAACAGGAAAACACGTTAGGGCACATAGGCAGGAGACGCTCCGTTCAGAAAACGACACGTTAGGGTACAAGAAATGCAACACGTTAGGGTACGTGGAAATCAAGATCAGAGTCAAAGGAATGCCTTTTATCTATTTAGACATCTCATCATTTAGAACGTTCTCCGAACCAATTTTCAAAGGGTTGAATAGTATTAACTCCAATGGCGTATTTACGAGATTTTTCTTGGGGGGGGGGGGGGTAGTGAAATAAAAATTCTATTTAGGAGAGGTAACGAAAGGTAGGAGGAAAAAATCAAACAAAATATTTTTCTCTTGTGAATTGGTAGAGTATTTAGGCCATACACTCAACCAATTCTAACGGGAAAAAAAGTAATTGACGAGAGGTACAACCAGTTGATCGATAAAATTAATCGAAACTGAAAGGAAAAATAATCTCGCTTAAAATTTATTCCGCCACACGGCACGACAACAATTTATTTTGTAATAAAATGCAAATGGTGCAAAAAGAAGTAATTGAGATTTACACCTTAGAGGTTATCTTCATGCCAAAGCAGAAAATCTTCGAGTTGAGATTGAGCGAATCTTAGCACGCTACGAAATCTCGAGTGTCCAGGTTTTCTCCTTCCTTCCCATGTTGACTGCAGAAGTGAAACTGATAAATTAGACGGTTCACATATTCCTTTCAGTCTTATCGGCATTATATGTACAATCAATTTGGGATTAGTTTTTGTTTATGTTTTGAATTTCGAAGTCCGAATCTCGTGAACCCCTAAAATTTGTTTTTAAGTGCAAATACAATAAAGTGAAAATGCATCAATCTTTCTTTGATGGAAAGAGGTTTTTATTACATGCATTAAAAAAAAAATGATATTAACATTTTATAGTATTTTGAAAGCTGAATCGAACGAGACTACTCCCACGTGTGTATCTCCAATAGACAAGGAGCTATGACGTTTTAAATTTTATTTTTTAACGAAAAAATAAAATTCAAAAAATAAATTTTATTTTTTTAACGTAAAATAAAATTCAAAAAAAAATTTAATCCTTTGAACGAAAAATAAAATTCTTTTGATAATGAGCGATTCGAAAAAATAAATTTCACTCAATTTCGACCCCTGAATTAAACAATATGGAAAATTGCAAAGAAAATAAAAGTCTAATTCAACGAAGGAACGAATTATATATTCGTTATTACATAATTATTCCAAGTTTTTTTCCCCGTTTTAACAGCAATTTTAATATTTTATGTCAAAAAAATAAACTCTTGGATAATAAGAAAATTTCCTTCCGACCTTTACGCCGAAAGACGGCCGCCCCACGCAGCAACGTTTTTTTCCTGTATTTTCAACCTCTTTTCACCCGAAATCAGCAATTTTTAAATATTAAACAGTATAGAAATTTTGCTAAGAAAATAGAAGTAGTCTAAACAAACGGAGGAACGAAATATCTTCGTTTTTATGTACTTTTTCGTATTTTTTTCCATTTTAATAGCGATTTTAATATTTTTTTGTAAAAAAAATAAACCCGTGGGTAATAAGATAATTTCCTAAAAACCGTTAAGAGAAAGGCGGCCGCTCCACCCTGCAACGATTTTCTTTTGTATTTTCCAACTGTTTTAGGGTGGTGGTCGGGTGGGGGTGCCTACAGCGTTCGCGTTTGCTTGTCACTTCTCCTGAGGTATCCAACCGACTGACATCTCTCTCGATTTCGACTCTTGCGTTCAACTTGTGTTATTTTTACTCTGCATTTTTAATTATTTCAATTTTTCAGATTTTCCTACTTCCATTTCGGATTTTCGAATTTCGGACTGGGAATCTCCAACCTGTCTTTTTCAAGACAACGATTCGTATTTCGTATACATTTTTTATTTTTTCCTTTAAATTTTTTTGTGTGTTTTTTAAATTGTTTTAGATGGCTGACTTCATGGTAGAAGTGTTGAAGGCGGAAAAGGCGATGGAGGCTAGAATGGAAAAAAAGAGGCTAAAAGCACTGAAAAGGAAGGCTGAGTTTGTAGGGCCCTCGGAGGAAACGGAAACCGTAAGTTTTTAACTTTTTAATAATTCTGTTTCTTTTAAAAATTGATTTATTCGACTTAATTTTTTTTATTTATTTATTTCTTTTTTTTTGGTACATGTAGTCTGAGAGAAAGAAAAAAAAACCAAGAAAACCCTCGCCCGTGCTTCCGACGGACTTGCTGTTGTCGGAAGTTGCTACGAAGCTCGAGGATGCTTCTCAAGAGGTTAGTCGTTTTTTTTCTATATTTGTGCAATCATACTAAAGTGTTGTTATTTTTCTTTAGAAGAAGAAGAAGAAAAGGAAATCTTCCTCGCCCGCGCTTCCTACCGAAGTTTCGGAAGCGGAAGCTGCTATGCAGCTCGAGGAACCTTCTCAAGAGGTTAGTCGTTTTTTTTTATTTGTGCAATCATACTAAAGTGTTGTTATGTTTCTATAGAAGAAAAAGAAAAAGAAGAAAAGGAAATCTTCCTCGCCCGCGCTTCCCACCGAAGTTTTGGAGGCGGAAGTTGCTATGCAGCTCGAGGAACCTTCCCAAGAGGTTAGTCGTTTTTTTCTATATTTGTGCAATCATACTAAAGTGTTGTTATGTTTCTATAGAAGAAAAAGAAAAAGAAGAAAAGGAAATCTTCCTCGCCCGCGCTTCTCACCGAAGTTTTGGAGGCGGAAGCTGCTATGCAGCTCGAGGAATCTTCCCTAGAGGTTAGTCGTTTTTTTCTATTTTTGTGCAATCATACTAAAGTGTAGTTATTTTTTAGAAGGAGAAGAAGAAGAAGAAGAAGAAAAGGAAATCTTCCTCGCCCGTGCTTCCCACCGACGTTCTGGAGGCGGAAGCTGCTATGCAGCTCGAGGAAGCTTCTCAAGAGGTAAGTCGTTTTTTATTTGTTTTGGACATTCACACTGAATTGCTTTAATTTTTTAGAAGGAAAAAAGGGCCCTTGACAAGGAGGATTACCCAGGTGAAAACTTGTTGGACCTCGATCACACCACCAAGTTCCTCGACAGAATTCTCGCCTGGAAGGAGAAGAAACGTGCCCAACCAGGGAAAACAAAGGGCCCCCTGCCTTCCGAAGAAGGGCAGCGTTCTTCTCAGGGGACGTCGTCTTCGATTCGAAAGGTTGGATTATAATATTTCATTTTCCCATGTATGCATATAAAAGACCTTGTTGTTTATGGGAGCAATCTTTCCCTTAAATATGTGAAAGAATGTTCCCTTATTTTTAAGAGAGCAATCTTTCCCTTAAATATGTGAGAGATTGTTCCCCCTAATTTTTACAGGATATTTGGTGAACATGATGATTTATTTCACGGATATGTTTCGGGTTGGGACTATCTAGATTAGACTATTTTTAAGAGAAAAACAAAGAATAAACAATTGAAACTTATTAATTTTTACAATTTTCTTTGTTAAAAAATATAGTTCTTGAAAAAATTTATGCTCCTAATTTTAAATTTAGCGATTTTAGACTTTATTGCCGATGAGGGGCTGCATCGCAACCCGAAACATATCCATGAAATAAATTATCATGTTCACCAAATATCCTGTAAAAATTAGGGGGAACAATCTGTCACATATTTAAGAGTAAGATTGCTCTCTAAAAAATAAGGGAACATTCTCTCACATATTTAAGGGAAATATGTTTCCCCACTTATCAACCCTTTAAAATAAAAAAAAAAAGGGGAGGCGACTCGCTAAACCATGATTTCCTTTCGGTCTTGTTGGTTTAGCATACATGCAACGCCTAACTTTTAATTTTGCCAAATCTTTGGAATCCCTTAATAATTTTGATTTTTAAGGAAATCGCGGAGGCACCGATCAGTATTGTGGACCTCCGTACGGTCGAAGAAGCGATAGACCCGAGCTACGTGCCCCAAGTCAATTTTGTAAGACTTTCGAAAGTCGTATATAGTATTTACTAATTAATATACGTTTTTTTAATTTTTTAGGCACGTATAGGACTCTCTAAAGACGACAACATTGAAGAGGGATCCGACGACTCCTGTTTTATGGGCCCACCGAAAACTGGAAAAACTGTAAGTCTTTAGAATTTAGTAGACGCTTATAAAAATAACTGTTTCTATTGTTTCAGTCGGTGGGGAAAAAAGGCCCTTCCACAAAGAAGGCTTTCAAATGTAAAACGTTAAACTTAGAAGATGCCGTCAAAACAACTGGATCGCTAAAATCATGCCCCGTCTGTGGCCGTATGTTCAAGAAAATGCTTGCGCGCCACATGATCCTCCGCCATAAGGAGCGGCTGACTGCGGCCACAGAGGAGGGAAGCTCGGTCCAGGTGACGGCCGACCGTGTCTGCCGCAAGATCACCAAAGACACCGGTCGGGGCCTTCGGCGGGTACCCGAAAGTATGGTCGTACAATACTTAGGGGAGGAGTTGTACTCGTTATGTGGAAGAAGAGTCCGAGGCCTTCTGCGCGCTGTTGGCGTAGAAGTAATCGGACAAGGCCTTAATGAAATATCGGAGGTCGTTAAGGCAAAACTGACACCGATAACAACGTGAGAATTCCATAAACATGATTCAGTTTGTTATTTTGTTTCCTTTTGAAGGCAAGATATAAATTTATCTAATGTCACGTCAAGGAAAGAAATGACGGCGGCGGAGACGGCGGAAACGGTGGCGGAGACGACGGAAACGGCGGCGGAGGCGGCATCGGAGGCAGAGGCAGAGATGGCATCAGGGATGGCATCGGAGGCGGCGGAGACGACATCGGAGGCGGCGGAGACGACATCGGAGGCGGCGGAGACGACATCGGAGGCAGCGGAGCAGAAGACATCGGAGGCAGCGGAGCAGACGACATCGGAGGCAGCGGAGCAGACGACATCAGGGGCGACTACGAGGAAAGCGACGGCAAGGGACGACACGCGTTGTGGTCTCCGAAAAAAGCTAAAGGATGCGGGATTAGATACAATCCACCCGTACACCATGGACGACGAATTTTTAAATTATTTCAAGCTGCAATTGTCCATGACCACAACTGTGGCGTCCTCGGAAAACCAGCTGAGGAATTTCCTCAGGTTCGAAAAAATTTTTGATTTGTAGACATGTATTATATAACGGTGATTTTTTTTAATTCTAGACTGATGAGCTGGTCGTACAGCCAGACCGACGTCCGTCTCCGATCGGACTGGCGACACGTCGCGGTCAACCACGCCGCAATGTCTAGGTACCTCGCAAGGTCCGAGGCATTGGGCGTGGTCCCGTCGACCATAAAGAACTACTGCGCGGCCATGCTCAAGATCACGGACTTCATGCATATGCAAGGGCTTGAGGAAAAATGGGAGGAGTCGCTCCTAAACTCAATAAAGGCATCAAGTCTGGCGTGGAAATATATTCGGAAGGGTAACTCTAGAAAAGTTTCCACGCACGATCAGCAGCGTAAACTGGACAGAACTGATAATTTGGCGAAAACGGCAGAGGATGTGTTTTCCGCCCTAAGGAACATGAGGGACCTTCTGCTGCAAGGCATACCTGATGTGGACCAAAGTCTAATAACGTTGGAGACCGGCCTCTTTCGGCTCAAAGACAAGGCGGTCCCAATAAGGCCGCAGAAGGTCCCACACCACACCCTCGACGTATCAACGAATAAGACAATGCCGCATTCGTTGGAGGCGTCGAGGGCTTGGCTTACAGTCGCCAGATGGATCGGGTAATTTCATTTACATATTTCAAATATTGTATATGTTTTAATTTTAATATGGTAGCAATTGTTCCCATCTCTGTGAGAGCGATAGTTCTCTTTTCTGTGGGAGCAATTGTTTTATAATTTATTCATTTATTTAATTTATATTATTTAATTTATTTATTTTATTTAATTTATTTTATTTTCATTTTCAGAGCATTTGGCGTCTGCACCCAGGCCTGCCGCACTGGGGTCATGTCCAACATGAAAATCGCCGAGGTGGAGGAAGCACAACGGAATCCCATCTCTAACCAGTACTACCGATACGTCATTAGGGTGAAAAAACACAAAACAATTGCGCAGGGGGTAGCAAATATTGGTGTGCCAGCTGAATATTGGCCCATTTGGGCGCGCTACCTCGCCCTGCGTAGGAGGGTGTCGGATGCAGTTGACGACACCTTCCTCATCAACACCCAGGGGAAGCCTTACCGTAAGTTCATGGCAGACATTAATAAAGCCTTGTCAGAACAAGGTAAGGCTCCCCTGAATCCGACGGTCGTGCGGATCCTGACTGCGACTGCCACATCGATCACCAGGTCAGACACCGGGGAGACGGTGAACCCTGCGTCTATCATGGACAATGTTGCGAAGGTCATGTGCCATTCGCAGCAGACGGCCTCCAGGGTTTACCGTCTGGACCCCCGGGAGCAGGCCAGCAGTAGGTTGGAAGCCCTTGACTACCTGGGGATCCGGCAGGCCGTTCGGAACGTTGGCGAGAAATACATGCTAAGGTAACTACTGAGTCAATTAGAAAGATATGGTACCTAGTAATTTTTTTTTACTCATTTACAGCCTCTTCAGCGTCAAACCTGAAGAGCGATTTCCGCCTAAAAAGAGAGTCGCGAGGATAGTGGGACTCGACGACCTCAATGAGCAGGAATATCGATATTTGAAATGTAAGTGAAATTTAAAAAGACATGAAACAATTATTTCACAATTATTTTCATTGCAGATACCCACACGAAATTTTTCCTGGATGAACGCGCTGCCCTCATCGCCTCCCACATCGGCGATCTGGGTCTGGACAGCCGGCTCCCTCATCTAGTCAGGCACTACAACGACCACTATGGATGGAACTACGAGGAAGAAAACATCACGGAGCTCATCAACAGGACATCGGACGCCATCAAACTGAAGCGAAACGAAGGAACATCGACATCATCGTCGGACTGAAAGAAGACTTAGTATAAGTTATTTAGTTTTATTCTCTTTCCTTTATGTTTGTTACTTTTTTTTTGTTGTTATATAAAATTTAATTAATTTACTATGTATTTTTTAAATTTAACTTATTTTTTTTGTAATCTAAATATATTTACGCTACAATATATTTAGAATTTAGTTATTCAGAATTTTTTTAAATGTATTTAACGTCAATCATGTACAATTTTTTTTATTTACAACTATAATTTGTTGTTTTTTGTAATCTAAATCTGCTACAAAATACATATTTAGAATTTAGTTATTTAGAATTTTTTTAAATGTATTCTAAGTTACATATGTACATTTTTTTAAAATATAATAACTATTATTTTTGTAAACTCAATAATTTATTGTTTTTGAACCCTTGGGTTTTGATTTGTGAGAGCAATAGCTCCCTTATACGAGAGAGCGATAGTTCCCATAAGCCGGCCTTACACTATCGGTTTTTCTGTCCGTTTTGGCCCGACGGGTCAAACTGATGGAAAACCCGATCGTGTGAGGGCGAAAACCGTCGGTTAGAACGGCGGATAAAAAATCTGTCTTGAACAGAAAATAAACCCGTCGGTTTGGAACGATGACAGGCCAAATGGACCGTCTAAGTACACATCGTTCCAACCCGTCGGTTTTTTTTGTTTTTCTTATAATTCACATCTATAATTTATTCACATTTCTGTAATTCACATTTTAACTTCCTTAAAGAAGTTATTGTGATACCCTCCACGTCGGGTTTATGGGGAGGGGTCTTCCGGGGTCCGGAGGGTAAAATCGAATATTGATCTTTACCGATCTCAACTTTTGTCTGTGGTGCCGGCCGGCCGTAGCATTTTTTTCCGGAACACTTTACGGCCACAGTTTTCATCCGATTTTCACCAAATTTTTACACAAATTTCTGTAGCCGGTGAAGAAGAATGTAACGAGGGCGATTTTTGAATTTCGAAAAAATGGCGGAGATATGTCTGTTTGAAATTTAAAAAAATTTGCTGCGGCCGAACGGTTAATCCGATTTTCACCAAATTTTCACCAATTACTCCTTATATTTTTTAAGAATTTTTGGTGCAAAAAAATTGCCACTTTTTAATTATTAATTTTTTTAGTAGCGAGAAATTTCGTACTTCTACCCACTGCGAGAGGCACATCCCTAGGCCAAAGAGCCCATTATTTCTACCTTGACACTTATAAAATTTTTCGAAAAAAAGAACTTAAAAATTTTCAAAAAAAAAAAAAAACCCGGAAAATTTTTCAAAAAAAAGAACTTAAAAAATTTTTCGAAAAAAAAAAATAAAAAAAAAAGGAAAACCCGGAAAATTTTTCGAAAAAAAAACTGAAAAATTTTTTTTTTCGGACAAACAAAAAACTTAGAAAATTTTTCGAAAAAAAAACTTAGGAAATTTTTCGAAAAAAAAAAAAAAAAAACTGGGAAAATATTTTTGGGAAAAAACAAAACTCGGAAAATTGTTCCAAAAGAAACTTAGAAAATTTTTCGGAAAACAAACTTGCAAAATTCTCCTTTATACTTTCCCTCCCTTATACATCCCCTTCCGTTATACCTTCGTTCCCTTATACTTTCCCTCCGTTATACTTCCCCCTCTGTTTTACTACCCCTCACTCAAACTTCCCCCTCCCATATGCTTCCCCTCACTTATACTTCCCCCTCCGTTATACTTCCCCTTCCATATACTTCCCACTCCGTTATACTTCCCCTCTTTAGCTTTTTAATAGCTAAAATAAAAAGAAGTTATCTATCTAAAAGTCTTAAAATTTTAAATTTCGCCTTTTCGTTTTTTTTTAATAAACGCTAAGTTTTGTGAGAGCGATGTTTCTCTCAAGTGTGGGAGCAATGTATCTCACATATCTAAGTTCAAGCATACTCATGAATGTGAAAAATCGCTCTCATAAAAAATAGGCACGTATCGCGGGATCAGGGTGTACGCACTGACTGACGGGGGGTGTTATTTTTCAGAGGGGGAAAGCTTAGTTCCGTTACGATGGCACCGGGCGCGCTAATGTCGATTGTTTAAGCCCCAGGGGCCTTTTCTTGAGCTATTCTGGGGACATTTAGAATTCGTATGTTTTAATTTCCTTTTAACTTCCTTAAAGAAGTTATTGTGATACCCTCCATGTCGGGTTTTTGGGGAGGGGTCTTCCGGGGTCCGGAGGGTAAAATCGAATATTGATCTTTACCGATCTCAACTTTGTCTGTGGTTCCGGCCGGCCGGCCGTCCGGCACTCCGTAGCATTTTTTTCCGGAACACTTTACGGCCACAGTTTTCATCCGATTTTCACCAAATTTTCACCAAAATTTCTTTAGCCGGTGAAGAAGAATGTAACGAGGGGGATTTTTGAATTTCGAAAAAATGGCGGAGATATGTCTGTTTGAAATTTTAAAAAATTCGCTGCGGCCGAACCGTTAATCTGATTTTCACCAAATTTTCACCAATTACTCCTTATATTTTTTAAGAATTTTTGGTGTAAAAAAATTGCGACTTTTTAATCATTAATTTTTTTTTAGTAGGGAGAAATTTCGTACTTCTACCCTTTACGAGAGGCACATCCCTAGGCCAAAGAGCCCATTATTTCTACCTTGAGACTTAAAAAATTTTTCGAAAAAAGAACTTAGAAAATTTTTCGAAAAAAAAAAAAATAAAAAAAAAGGAAAACCCGGAAAATTTTTCGAAAAAAAAAACTGAAAATTTTTTGAAAAAAAAAATTTTTTTTTTTCGGACAAACAAAAAACTTAGAAAAAAAGAAAAAAAAAACTGGGAAAAAACAAAACTCGGAAAATTGTTCCAAAAGAAACTTAGAAAATTTTTCGGAAAAACAAACTTGCAAAATTCTCCTTTATACTTTCCCTCCCTTATACATCCCCTTCCGTTATACCTTCGTTCCCTTATACTTTCCCCTCCGTTATACTTCCCCCTCTGTTTTACTACCCCTCACTCAAACTTCCCCTCCCATATGCTTCCCCTCACTTATACTTCCCCCTCCGTTATACTTCCCCTTCCATATACTTCCCACTCCGTTATACTTCCCCTTCCATATACTTCCCCTCCCACATAGTTCCCACTCCGTTATACTTCCCCTCCCATATACTTCCCCCTCCTATATTGTTACTTCTCTTTAAGGAAGTTCCCGTCGGGGCCAGCTCCAGACTAGTACTAAGGAAAACGAAAACTTCCTTAAAGAGAAGTATCTACAGGGTGTCCGGAAACACATGGCAAGCGTCTGGGAGAGCGTTAAAAAGTGGTTTTACGAAAAAAAGTTAAATGTAAACCCCCCTTAATTTAAATCAAAGAATTTGATGGTGCAGTTTAAAATCCGCCTGGATATACAGGGTGCCCCCAACCGAACCTAACTTTGTTATTTCAAATGGGAACCCCTATTTTTTATTTCAGATTCGTAATCTACGCAAAATTTCAAGTAGATTTGAGTACTCATATGACGATTTTGGACAACTTTTAAAAAATGTCAAATTTTAACGTTTTTTGCTCTAAAATCCGTTAAAATTGACCTAGGAGACTCGTTTTTTTTTGATTCCGCTTATTTTTGTCCCAAGATTCTAACTATTACCAATTCATGCTTCTCCACGTTGTGGATCACGAGATATCGTCGCTAACTACCTTTTCCAAATGAAAATCCCAATTTTTGATTTCAGAAATGAAAAGTAGAGCATTTTTCAAGAACTTTTTCTTTTGGTCCGAAATCTCTATCTCCATTTTTGAAGGAGTTACAGCGGTTTTTGTAGTTGTGCATGACTAATTCTGCTATGCATCCATTAAAAATTTCTTTGATTATTAAATTTACCTGATTCGATAATGAAAATAAGGTAGAAGGGTGTAATAGCAATAATTGACTAATTAATAATCAAAAAATTGTATTAAAAAAATAAAAAATAAAAAAAAAACGGAGAGACTTCAGGAACGAGGAAAAACCGCCTACAACAAAAGACTCGTTAACGAAAAGAAAGATTTTTAAAACCATACTTAAAGCAACTGCTCAAATTGTCTTCCACCAACTTCTAAGCAAAGCTCAGCTCTTGTCAACCACTCTTGAGTCACTGCTCTCAGAACAGAATCTGACGAGAGTGACTCGCAAGCGGCTGAAATTCTTGCGCGCAATTCCTCGGTGCTTTGGATGGGGGGTGACGCAGCATCGTACACCCTATTCTTCAGACAGCCCCAAAGAAAATAATCCAGAGGATTGAGGTCCGGAGAGCGAGCCGGCCAAGCCATCTCGCCTCTTTGGCCAATCCATCTTCCTGGATAGTGACGGTTCAGAAAACGCGTCACGTCTCTCGCCCCATGAGCTGGACACCCATCATGTTGGTACCACATTCTCTGACGGGTTTCAAGCGGTACATTCTCCAAAAGACCCGGAAGTTCCTCACGGAGGAAGTTCAAATACCTACAAAAAAAATTTATCAACAATAAATCGCTGGCAATTCTACATTACAAGTTTTAATTATCATTAAAAATTATAACAATTTTTAATTGTCATTGAAAATTATAACAATTTTTAATTGTCATTGAAAATTATAACAATTTTTATTTGTCATTGAAAATTATAACAATTTTTATTTGTCATTGAAAATTATAACAATTTTTAATTGTCATTGAAAATTATAACAATTTTTAATTGTCATTGAAAATTATAACAATTTTTAATTGTCATTGAAAATTATAACAATTTTTAATTGTCATTGAAAATTATAACAATTTTTAATTGTCATTGAAAATTATAACAATTTTTAATTGTCATTGAAAATTATAACAATTTTTAATTGTCATTGAAAATTATAACAATTTTTAATTGTCATTGCTGTAACCTTCTTAGTTCTCGAGTTATCGCATTTTTAGTGAAGCGAGATTTTCGTCCGCGGCGATTTTGGCGATAACCGATGTCAAAAAGTGATTGCACCTTGGTTTCAACGTCATAACACTCATAACCATAAACCCATGTTTCATCACCGGTTATGATAGGTTTCATGAAGTTTTCATCGGAATTGGCCATTTCCAGAAGCTCCTGGCAAACTGCAACACGGTGTTGTTTTAGATCGTCCGTCATGAGCCTCGGGACGAACTTCGCGGTCGGAGCACACCTCGGAACCGGCCGTACTCTAGCGAAGATTAAAGAGAATTTTTATTTTCATAGTATGCGTCAATTCGTGGCTAATCACGTAAAAAAATGTTTAATTTGTTAGAGAGCTAAGCCCGAACAGTCGAAACCGAAGGGGAAACTCTCCAGCTTTTCGTGTACAAGGTCCCAGGAAAACCTATTCGTCGATTTGGCAGGCCCCTTACCGAACAGCCAAAATTACAAATACATTTTTATCGCGGTCGATGAGTTTACGCGATTTTCCTTTTTATTCGCAATTCAAAGTTCGACCTCCGAAACCGTCATTAAATGTCTAAAAGACCGAATTTTCAATGCATTTGGATATTGGGAGAATGTCACAACCGATAACCATTCGATTTTCACGTCAAACGCATTTAAAAACTTCTTATTCTCGTCAGGCATCCGGAAACGCCTTCAAATCCCTTATTATCCCAACCCCAGTAAGGCGGAGAGAGGATTAAGAAATTTGAAACCAGCCCTAGTATGCTATTACGCCGACAAACAAACCAAATGGTCGCAGGAACTCTCTTTCCTCCAATTGGCCCTGAATACGGCAAAAAACGCGGTCACAGGTTTCACCCCCGCGGAATTATTCTTAGGGCGGCGTCTCAATAATTACACCCATTAATCTTGAGTGGGGAGTTTTTCCGGACAATGACGGCCTTGATCAAGAAGCATGGGAAACCGCTTTAATAAACATTAACTAAGCCAAAGAACAATACAGAAAATATTATGATAAGTCCCATAAAGACGTTAAATTGAAAATAGGAGATAAAATTTTAAATAAGACCCATATCTTATCAAACAAAGAGAAAAAGATTTCCAATAAATTGTCGTTTAAATTTTCAATGCCTTATATCGTCCGAAGGATATTGTCGGATGTTTCCTACGAGGCATTTCTCGAATCTGACCCATCAGCCATCAGTCCTTGCCAGAGTGCACATATCGCAAACGAAGTTGCATAAAAAAAAAAAAATATTGTCAATTCCTTTAATTGAAAAAACCTCCTTTAATAAAAAAAGGATTAGTGGGCGAGATAACGCCAAAGTTTACCTTTCCTCAAGTCCCCTTTCTTTCATGGTTTTGCAAAGTTTTTATTTTTAATTTAAAGCCAATTATATGAGACACTTTAACTTTTACCCATTTTCTATGTTTTGTCTCCCATAATTTTCTTTACTAATGTGTCTTCCGATTGGCTCCATTCGACGTTTTGCGGCACGCCGGCTAAAGGACTACCTATTGGCTAACTCATGCAGCTTCTCCGGTCGGCGGACGGCCGGTTATACGAAGATTACTACAAAGTTCCGGATCTCGCCCCATCGGAAGAAGAAGAATTTCCGCGAACAAAGAAGATTTTTTTTAATGTTCACAAACGAAAAATGCACTTGTATACTTTTCATACGAACAAATTTCAATTTTTAACGTTATCAATTAAGTATTGTTTTTCTTTAATTGACTTTCTCTTTCATTTTTCAAATGGATTTCGTTTTTGTCTTCCATTTGTTCATACGAAGATAATCCCTTTTTGAATTTGAGAACGATTAACGTGTCATTTAAATCACGTTAATTATCGTCATTCTTAATTGATTATGAGACATCTTATTTTTTTTTTTTTTGTTGAAGTTCACTTAGATTTTTCAGTATAACTTCATTTCACATTAGCGGGTCCTTTGATTTCCCTTGAGTTTGTTTAACTACCTCCGTCTATTCGTCACACCCTTGATTGGTGCATTTTCAGGACTGCGTTCCTAACTTACCGGTGAGCTACACATAATGTGGGCCCCGTCATCGCCTTCTCACGGCCGCTGTAGCCGGGCGATTGTTATTTTTTTTTTCTTTCGCTTTTTTTTTGGCGTTCAAATTTGCTGCCCTTCAAATTTTCCCCTAGGGGGAGGGTAGTGTGAGGGATTCCCCCCCCCCCCCGATTGGATAAATCGGGGAAATCAAAGGTGGGGACAAGGTGTCAGGCCCGTCCCCACCTCGAGTCTCTCGGAGGACGCCACCCAGGTAACTTAAGGCGGATCAGACCACAAAATTCAACCAAGTGTTAGACAGAGATGGAAGATGCCTAAAATTAGTCCCCAATATTTGAGCACTAAAAATCGTCGGAAAATTTTTTACAAAAGCTCGTTCTCCTTATTTTGGAAATGCCGAGGCGGTCTTGGGAGCAGTTTTTCCGAAAAGCTTTCCTTTGGAAAATAGAAATTTTATTTTTCGACTTAAACATTTTTTCAAAAAAAACCGTCAGCCATTTTGTAGGCTTTGACGAGCTGTTTCCAAAAATATTTTATATAACAAAATCCGATGAATAGTTTCGTCGTAATCCTTCTAGAAAGATTCGGCGGAAAATGCCGGGAGGAGTAAAAGAAACGGAGGGCGCTATCCCCCCATTCGAGGTCAGAGAACAATTAATCCTCTCAAGGCCACGCACTTTCCAATATTTCTTTAGACTTACATATTTCGTATTTGGTTCGGACTTTTTTACACAATACATTTGTTGAACGAAGATTGTGAAAACGCAACTTTTCCTTCATATTGTATAAAACAATTAAAAAATAAAGTCGAATAGAATTAAAACCACCGACCAGTAGTATCTAGTAATAAAATTGATCATTTATTACATAATTTATTATTAATTATGAATATCATTTTTGTAATAGTAATGTGATGTTAACTTGTTGGCTAATCAAACTAAAATTCCAATTTTACATTCGGCGTATTCACAAATGTAGAACAAAAAAAATAACGTTATGAATTAGTTGGCGCCAAATCTGAAAAGTTGATAATTTTGATGAAGTACTTCGCGCCTCTTAGTTTGTTTATTTGTTTGTGTGGCATTTTCCGCCGAATCTTTCTAGAAAAATTACGACGAAACTATTCATCGGATTTTCTAATATACAGTGAAACTTGCCAATAACGGACATTCAAGGGGACCGGAAATTTGTCCGCTATATAGAGGTGTCCGCTTTTCGGAAAATAGGAAAAAAAAAACTTTTAAAAAATGAAAAACGAAGTTTAATTTCTGATTAGGAGAACATAATATGTATTATTACATACATATTATACGATATTACATATGTACATACACTTAAAAAATAAAAAAAATTAAAAGTTAAACTTTTAAAAAGTCTGTAATTTTGAAGTAAAGTCAGAGTAAAACTGAATTTTATAAATAAAAGACATGGCGAGGGACAAAAAGGGATTAACTAAGGTCAAAGATCATAAGTAAGATGCAAAAAGTAAACAAAACATCTCTAGAACAACAGAATGTCAATAAACTTTGTCCTTGAAAAAACGTGCTGTCCGCTGTTAGGAGACTTTTAGGGGTAAAATTGAATTTTTCAGGCTGTCCACGTCCGTTATTGAGAGTGTCCGCTTTATAGAAATATTTAGAATTTGTCCGTTGAAGGAAGATGTCCGCTTTTAAGAGGTGTCCGTTAAGGGAAGTTTCACTGTAATATATTTTTGGAAAGATCTCGTCAAACCCTACAATATGGCTGACGGTTTTTTTGGAAAATTTCGAAAAAAAAATAATAACTTGGAAAATTTTTTTGGAAAAAAAGCGCAAAAAAAAAAGAAAACTTAAAAAAATGTTCATCAGAAAAACTCGGAAAATTTTTTGAACAAAAAAAACTTAGAAAATTTTTGCATTTTGGTGAAGAAGGTAAATCAAAAACGTGAAAAAGTGTTGGCAAAAAAGAGACGATGTTTCCGTATTTTTTAAAAATAAAAAAGTAATAAGATAGAAAAAATAGTTTAGTCATCAAAACAATGAAGCGAGGGGACACTAAAAAATCAAAACAAAACATTGTACGCCCTCCGTTTCTTTTACTCCTCCCGGCATTTTCCGCCGAATCTTTCTAGAAGGATTACGACGAAACTATTCATCGGATTTTGTTATATAAAATATTTTTGGAAACAGCTCGTCAAAGCCGTTTCCGTCAAATGACTGACGGTTTTTTTTGAAAAAATGTGGTAGTCGAAAAATAAAATTTCTATTTTCCAAAGGAAAACTTTTTCGGAAAAACTGCTCCCAAGACCGCCTCGGCATTTCCAAAATAAGGAGAACGAGCTTTTGTAAAAAATTTTCCGACGATTTTTAGTGCTCAAATATTGGGGACTAATTTTAGGGGCGAAAGTGCTGCTATCTCTTGTTTTAGAAACAAAATGCTCGGGCGGTATGATCCGCCTTAAATTATTTTATATCACTTTAGATATTACAACTACGAAAGGTCAGGTGTCTCATTTTATTCGTTAATCTTTAACATCCCGAAGCTCCATCTTATTATTTCATTTTATTCGAAGATTTCTATTTTATTTTGTTTTAATGCGATTTCTCGCCTAATAAAGTATTTTCACTTAAAACCACTTTATGTAAACGTTTTTTCGATCCTCAAGTCCCCCAACACGTCTCACATGCTGAAGAGGAAAGTAGGATTCAATCTTGGATTGCCAACATTGCTCGTACTCAGTACGACACAGTTACGTACACAGTACGACGTACTGTCTCCGCCCGTCTTTTTATGTTTTACATAAACTTTAGGTTTTATGCATACATAAGCTTTAGGTATGTATGTATGTTGGGGTATTGTTTATTAATAACTACTTCGTTTGAAAATCGTTGTTATAAAGCGTTATAATTTCGTTATAAAAATCGTTAAACAAAGAACCGTTTTGAACAATCGTTTTCGTACTCTTTTCTTGAACTGAACTCGTGTTACTCCGTTACTCGTCTCCCTCGAAGAACTGTTTCCAACACTCACCACTCCCGCCCGTTATCACTTAACACCGTGACGTCATCTCCGACTGAACTGGTGTACTACCAACATGTATGTATTTTATGTTTTTTTTTTTTTTCTGATATTTAGCAAATGAAGGAGAGGGGAGAGATAAAAAAAATTCAAATTTCGCGCTTATTTATTTTAGTAAAGTATGTTTCCGTAGTAGCGCTAGTATAACTAATTTTCCTGAAAAATCCGCCAGAGTGTCCCATTTATGTCAGTTATAATCAACACGAGGAAGAGGACACACACAATCACACTTTTCAGCATGGAAGGACATCAAATTTTTTTTAATTCAGGAGAGACAAAGTAAGTACAATACCTATTTATATTTATCTTTATTCAAAAGTATGTAGTTACCTACATACTTAAGATATAAGAATTTTCAACAATAAATAAATTCATGCGGCTTCTCTAACCTGTTGAATTTGTCACAGAGTGTTGAAGTCATTTACAGTACTTAAGGGCGTCCTCCACCGGGTATGCAAATTTTGGAAACACGTTTCTTTGGTCCTATTTGGAATTTTTGAGATTTTTTTTTTTAATCGCCATGAAATTGCAGCGAAATTACCCACACAGATACGGAATTTCGATATTTTTAAAATTTAAAATTTGATACAGAAATAAAATCGAAATTCCGTATCTGTCTACATTTCGCTGCAATTTCATGGCGATTAAAAAAAAAAAAAAAAGTACTCAAAAATTCGAAATAGGACCATAGAAACGTTTTTCCGAAATTTCGTCAATTTCGTTCTGAGCGAGGAATTTTAAACGCATTTAAATGGCTATTGTAGTTGAGGGCTTTTACCGTCAGGTGAGAGTTACCACCCTAGAACTTTCGGATTTTAAGTCAAGTCTCGCATTCCCCTCCTTCCCAACAGCTTGACGATCCTTGTTTTTGTTTACATCTTTCTCTAATTCTCTCTCTCACTCCCTCCTTCCCCGCCACCCTTTACAGTATATTATATCAACTCACACTGTGTTTTTTTTCCCGATTTTTTTTCTCTGTCATCAATAAATTACAAACTAGTGTTTTTATTGTCCAGACGGCACAACATACAAAATTACGTTAGATAATTATTATGGGTCTTTGTCACCCCATTGGTTCTTCATAACCATTTTCTGTCAAAATAAAAAATTGTAAGAGATATGTCAGAAAAATCAGATAACTGCGAATGGTGAACTGAAAATTATGTTTTGGTGATAAAAAAAATGTAAACAAAAAAACAATGTTTTGAAAATAGTTCTTGGTAAGCAATAAATTTACCCCCCCCCCCCAAACAAAAAATAAGACCACCGAATCCCACCCCACTTGCAAAACGCAAGACGCTCTTCGCGATTTTCTTAGCTTCCTGTCTGGGTTTTACTGTTATTTTTTTCTCTACTGTGCTTCAACTGTCTTCAACTGGTTACTTCATTTTAATTGAACGGAAGGTAAGTGATAATTTTATTTCCAATCATTTGCATTTTCAAATTTTGTGTTCTCATTCCGAAAAGCGTCCCTCGCGCCCGTCTCACGCGTCCCGCATCGTTCCATTTATTTTTTAATTATCGACTTATCTACATTATTATTATTATTTTAGTTAGTATTACTTTCTCGGGTATATTTAATAATGTCCTCCCGTCCCCATCTCGCGTAGGCTGAAGGAGCGGGATCGGATCGGAGCGGAGGGGCGGAGCGTCCTTCTTACGGTCCTCGTGCCCGGCTCGCGCCTCTCGTGTCTTTTTATTTTATTTTTATACCTAAATTATTATTACTACATTATTATTATTATTTTCTCGGGTATATTTAATAGTGTCCTCCCGTCCAAATCTCGCGTGAGGCTGAAGTCCCACCGACGAGGAGCGGGATCGGAGCGTCCTTCTTTCGGTCCCCGCGCCCGGCTCGCGCCTCCCGTGTCTTTTTTTATTTTATTATATACAGGTAATTTCTAGGTTTTTAGACTTTGATAATATCTGTAGAAATGTCATCGTTTGATGGTAAATGTCCGTCTTCGTTGACAAAACGAGGCCGACGAAGGCTTAGCCGGCCGTGCATGAATCGGAAAAAAACAGCGAAGGCGCGAGCGGTGGCCAGACTTGGTGGCGGCATAATGCCGATACAGCCTATTTCTCGGCATAACGGTAAGGTTAAAACTATGGGTTTGCTACTTATAAAATTTATTTTTTTACTCTCTTCGTCTAGAAGAGACAGTTCTAGACGAAAACACAGAAGTTTCAGAAGATATTCCTGAGAGTGTTGAGATTGAAGGTTCGTGGCAAGTTTATAATTTCGCAATTTATGTTACCTACTATTTACAGAACTACCCGCACTTATTACAGAGCATTGTGTGCCTCCTGGCCAGAATACCTCTCAACATCTTCTTCACGGGAGGAGGATTGTTGATATAATGTCAATGATTGAGCAGTTGAAAGAAATATCGAGCCACCCTCCACTCAATTGTGGTCTTGAGTACCTCAGTGTAGTATCGGAGATAACTAACGGTCTCAAGTCGACCATTAAACTTAAATGCTTGTAAGCAAAATTGGAGCATTAATTTTCCTGTAAACTACATTTTCTTATGGTTTAGGAACTGCAACATGATTTTTCTTTTGGAAACCGACCCCAAAAAAGAGGGGAGGTTAGATATAAATTTAGCAGCAACATCGGGGGCTACTGCGGCGGGTGTAGGCTTCGCCACAGTTGAGGAGATTCTTGGAGCGGCGGACATCCCGTTTATGTCGAACACCACTTTCATTAAAAAAGAAAATCAGCTGAGAGAGGGTAAATTGTTCAATGGTAATATGAATCTGTTTCAGTGTCTATGTTTCAGTAATATTCGAAGTGGCAGAAGCCGAGGCAGCCTCAGCCGCAGCCGAAGAGGCGAGGCTTGCCAAAGAGCTAGGGGACGTCGACGAAGACGGAATCCCCCTCATTACCGTCATCACCGACGGGAGTTGGATGAAGAGGGTATACGGCGTCAAATACGACACCCCTTCTGGACTCGTAATTAACAAATAATAAAATTTGTAGTAATTTAAATAAAATTTATTTCCCATCTCTACGCCTCAGGCAATTAGAATAGGTTACCGGACCAAAAAAGTATTATTCCTTGGAGTAAAAAACAAAATAATATTGCATGGTGTGCAGCAGAGCAGGCCCTGAAGTAGATCCGCCGGAGCACACTTGTTTTAAAAATTACTCAGGTACATTTCAATTTGTTAATCTCCTACTCTTTTATTTTGTTCGTGTTTTCAGGCTCGTCTGGCTCCATGGAAACGCCTATTTTAGTTGAAGGTTTCCAACGTAGTGTTGAGCTGTATGGCATAAAGTACGTTTTTTTTTTTTTTTCACTCCCCCCGCCTAAACCTTTTCTGCAGATTTAAGAGAATGATAGCGGACGGTGATAGTAGCGTCTTCAAAACTATATTAGATAGAAAACCCTATGGCGTCGATTGCCCAGTAGAAAAAGTGGAATGCCTCAACCACCTTCTCCGTAATTTGGCCAAAAAATTGAGGAAAATAGGCGAGGGTAAATTGGGGAAGAAGGTTTTCCGGTCGCTGTGTTGAGTAATGTGAGTATGAACGTTCCGGATGAATTGGTTTTGTTATATTGCTGTGTATGTTTTAAGATCAAACGAATGCGGGGTGCCGTCAATAAGGCCACTAAACACTGGGCAACCCAAGAAGGGGATCTGGCCGCCCGTGTCATTTTCTTAGAAAATGACATAAAAAATACGCCCTATCACATCTTTGGCCATCACAATAACTGCCATAGTTATTTCTGCTCAGGGCCAAAACCCAAGGAAAAAAATTTGGTCCGCGATTTCGAAAAAGAAGGTAACGTAATTGGATTGAATTAAACATCCAAATAAAATTTTCTCCTAGCGCGTTTTAATATTTACCTACATCTTCCTTTTAGAAATGTGGAGGTCTATTGAGGAGCCGTTCCTATATCTTGCTTACAAGGCAAACAGCGCGATCCAGAGGCTAACTACAAACTTAGCCGAAAGCTTCAACAATGTGGTCGCGAAATTTATTGGTAAGCACATTGTTTCGATACAATAAGTTATAACTCTTACAATAAGTTATAACTCTTACAATAAGTTATAACTCTTACAATAAGTTATAACTCTTACAATATAGGAGGAAAAAGAGTGCATTACGGACGCAGAGGATCTTATTGTACTCGTGCTCTTGGAGCATTACCCTGAGTCTTGTGAATGGAAAGTAAACGACTTTTTGATCTCCCATCACTTCGGGATTCTTTTCTCCGTTAAACTTGAAAGCCACGTCAAATCAAAGTCAAAAAATTATAATTATACGTTGGTAAGGCATGTTAAGGAACATCTTTATGATTCTTTCAGTACCATGCTCATGGACGTCGACTGGTCAGAACTAATGTTGGCAGGGGATAAAGGGTTGTTCCAAAATTTTTATTCTGCTTTTCTACGCTTGTTTAATAGCGTTTTTCCTGAACATTCAGTTAAGGTAGTCTCAGATAATCAAAGCATAAAGAATTCGAATGCAAAAAACTGGTATACCGATGTGCATAACTTTTTAAAAAATGAGGCACTAAAAAAGCGTCGTTGGGCGGAGATTCTGAACTCAAAGTCAAGTTTGATTGAGGCGAAAAATGCGCTAAGGCTTTATAAGTTTGAGGTTAAGAATGCTAAGAGAAATTATAATGATGCTTTAATTATGTCCAGTACAAATAAACCTCGTCAGACGTGGCAGTTAATAAAGCAAGGAAAGGTGGCCAAAAGAATAAAGCCATCCTTCTCGCCGAACGAAGCCAATAGGTTTTATATTGACAAGCCTCTTAATATTTCAAATAAGATAATATCTTCATCTGATCCAGATCAATATCTAAAACATAAACTTTTTACTATCAAAAAACCATTCGTTTTCGCTCCAACATGTTCGGTAGAGATTTTGAAATCATATCAAAAATGAAATCGAGTCGATGCGCAGATATTTATGGTCTGTCACAGCATCTTCTGAAGTCTTGTGCACATATTTTAGCATATCCTATCTCTACTGTCGTAAATGATTGCTTGGATAGTTCGGTGTTTCCTAGCGAATTAAAATTGACGAAAGTGACTCCAATCCCAAAAAATTTGAAAGGTAGCGTTGGAAATTGGAGGCCTGTAGCCCAGGTACCGGTAATTGGTAAGATTATTGAAGCAGTCATTTTCAAACGAATTGCGGACTATTTTGAAATAAACAGTCTATGGAGTGTTAGCCAATTTGGATTCCTGAAAGGTCGCTCTACCGTATCAGCGATTGTTGAAATGACACGTAAGATACTGGAATGCTTTGAAGAGGGTGAATTCTTTGCAGTGGACTTTTTAGACTGCTCAAGTGCGTTCGACTGCGTTGTACATGACATTTTAATTCGAAAATTAAGGTACTATGGTATCGGTGAAAACACTTGTACATTACTGCAGAGTTACCTTACTGACAGAAAGCAATGTGTAGTGATCGATGGGAAAAAATCAGATATGGAATCAACAACGATAGGAGTGCCACAGGGTTCCATACTAGGTCCATTGCTTTACCTTGTTTATGTAAACGACCTAGATAGTACTGTGCCGGATCTATCTATGTTCGCGGACGATACGGCAGTACTCGCAACTCATAATTCATTAAAAGGTGTTCTTAGTCTAGTTAACAAGAGGTCGAACGAGGCGAACCAATGGGTTGTGTTTGAACACCGCGAAGACGCAAAGACTTATTTTTTCCATGAGGAACACTGGTGAACAAACGGTCAACACTGTGAAATATCTGGGGTTTCATCTGAATCCCACTCTGCAATGGTCTGAGCATGTAAGTTTTGTATGTAGTAGGTGCTCGAGGACGTTATTCCTTTTGAGGCAATTAAAATTGAGTCTGTCCCCAATCGTTCTGAGAATGGCTTACTTCGGCTATTTCCATAGTATCCTATCGTATGGTCTCCTTTTGTGGGGTAATGCTACTAATGTCGATCGACTTTTTAGGATACAGAAAACGGCGGTAAGAATATTGGATGGATTAAGCTATCGAGAATGCTGTCGTGACTCCTTTAAGGAACTTGGAATTTTGACGCTACCATGCATGTACATATATGAACTCCTCAAATACATAAAGTCCCATTCGCATGAGCTCCCAAAACAGTCTGTATTTAACCCCTATAACACCCGAAATGCTGATAAAATATATGTTTCAAAATGTCGACTAACATTGACTATGAAGTCATTTCTACATAAGGGTATTTCTCTCTTCAATGGGTTATGTTGGGATCCGGGGGTCTTTCCGTTGGATTTTGACAAATCCGGATATCCCTTTTGTCGTGCCCAAAAATAGGTCAATTAAATTAAAAAAAAAAAGAGAAATAACAAGGACGGTTTATTATCGCTAATTTGACACGCAGTTTTGAAAATGACAAAAAAGAAAAAGAGAAAAAGAGGTACCTCCGTAAGAATAAAAATTAAAATTAATACCAAAATGGTGGACTCACCTCGTGCGGGTACAAATCAAGTTTGACTAAAATAGAACAAAAAAAAGAACTTAAAAATATTGTCTCTAGGGTCACTTTCTCGGTTCTGATGTCTTCAAGTCTTCAAATCTTCAGGTCTTCGAACGGTTGGAGTGCCAAAAAGGTGATGAGAAAAACGATTCATACAAAAAAAGGGAACGTGGTTGGGAAACGACGAAATTTGCTTCTTTCCCGGTCGGGCGACCTGGCGGGAGTCGGGGAGGTAATCCTCTCCGACTTGTAAACAAATTGCCGGGAAAATTAAAATAAAATGACTCTTCTCAACAGGTAACCTCCTCGTATTAGGAATCTAGGACTAAAACAATTTCAGAATGAAATTAAAAAAGTATTGATAGACAATGCATCTTATTCTGTGGAAGAGTTTCTGGATTATTCTTTTAGTTCAATAGGTATATAGTTTATAATAGTTCATAAGTTTTAACATAATTATTATTTGTAATGTAAATGACATTGTAATGCACAAAATTAGTGTAAACTGCAAAAATATAAAATAAAATAAAATAAATAAACAACGTCATCGAACCGTCTAAGTCCTCAGCCAAAAAATTTCTGCCCTTTCAAAATCGAAGGCCGCTTTATAGTCGATGGACATTTTTTTCTAAAATCGGTTCGCTCTTTGGAAAATCATATACGGAGATGTCCAAAAAGTCCAAATGGTTACTTTCAATTGATAAAAAGCTCTCAATGTCTTGTAGTTTGGACTTTAACGTTTCAATGTCCAGACTGTAGAGAAAAACGAACAATCACCAGCGAACCACAAAGTCGTTCCTTAGAACCATCGTTGTCTTTTTCAGATGACGCGGTTTTTGGTTTTATGTCGTCTGGAGGAGGTCACAGCAATCTAGAAGAAATATTTTCAACTATTCGAGTGAAACCAATCGATAAAAAGACATTCATGAAAACAGAAACTAAATTAGGAGAGGTACAATTAGGAAGAAACTTATGTTTTTCATGTTTAATTTTTTTGTTTATGTGAATTTAGATTTGGAAAGAAAATTTTGCTCAGGAGATGATAAAAGCAGGAAAGGAAGAAAGAAGAATGGCAGTGGAATGTGGAGATATTGATGCTTCTGGAATACCTTATATCACCGTTGCTGGTGATTGTGGTTGGTCTCAGAGGAGCTACGGACATCGGTACACAGCAAAATCTGGAGTGGCATGTGTCATAGGACTAAGAACTAAAAAGTTGCTGCATCTAGATGTAAGGAACAAATACTGCTCAATTTGCGAGTGGCAAAAAGATTCAATTATGGACAGAACAAAAGCTCATGTTTGCTACAAAAACTGGTCCGGAGCGTCTACTGAAATGGAAGTGGACATGGTAAACGCTTTTTGTGCAAGTGAGGAAGTCCATGAAATGCAATAGCGACGATACGTCGGAGATGGCGATTCTTCTCTATTCAAGAATTTAAAGGAACGTATCGAATGCGCTAATCACGCCGTCAAAAATTATACGAAAGCGTTGTTTAAACTTCAAAAGGAAGAAAGAGTCCGAGTCAAGAAAATTCTAACTAACGCAAAAATATTGCAGTTAAAAAAAATCGCGAGAAGATCAATCGCTCTTCACGGCCAAGACGTACAAAAATTGAAAGAACATTTAGATATGGGCCCACGTCATGTTTTTGGAACTCATATTGACTGCCCGTCATACTTTCGTTGCCAAGATGAAACAACATCAACAATCCAATCCAATGAAGGCGTTATATCTCTAGTACAAAATACAATGCGGCCACTGAAAAATAAAGCTCATCTGTTAATTAAAAATGAGACAAGCAACATTGCCGAGTGCTTCATGTCTCTAGTGGCTAAATTTATTGGTAGGTTTACACATATAAGTTAAGTAGCTGTTATTAATTGTACATGTAATGACTTTTTTAGGAGGGAAGCAGATTAATAGAAGTCGGAAAGGGAGTTACGGATTTAGATCCCAAGGAGCGGCTCTTGACTTTCAACTAGGACCTTCCTGGCACCATTCAACTATGAAAAAATATCTAGGAAAAAGCCCTAGCGATTCCAAAATATTAAAAACATTAGCATCAAAAAGAGATAGACAGAAAAAATGCGTACGATTGAACAAGAAAAATAACACGAAAAGAAGATCAAACACAACAGCGAAGTCCGACAAATACTATGGCACTATGTGCGAAAAGCTAGACTTAGAAGACGAAAATTTCGAAGAAGAAAAAGAAAAACTTTTAAATTCTTTAAAAGTTAATGAAGAAGAGAAAATAGAAGTTGAAAAAAGAACTCGTGGTCAAAGTGAGAAATAAAAGAAAAAAACAGATTGACGGCTTCAAATTTCGGCTTGGTCATACAGCGTCAAGTGAAAAGAGTGGGACACAAGTGGGCTCCACTAGTAAAAAAAATTCTCTACAGTACCTTTCGGGAGAGTCCCGCTACTGTTTACGGAATTGAGAATGAACAAACAGCTATTGACGCATTCTGCGAAGCCACAGGCAAAAAGGTGGCAAAATGTGGGCTGTTTGTTCATTCTCAATTCTGTTTTTTAGGGGCCTCTCCCGATGGTGTTGTAGAAAATGAAAATTCAATAATTAAAGTCAAATGCCCATTTTCGGCTAAAAATTATACAGTTCGGGAGGCTGTTTTAGCCAAAAAAATTAAATTTTTAGTTTAAAATTAAATTAAATTTTTAATTTTGTTTACTCAATAAATTTTACAATTTTTACACTACCTTGTTTTTTTTTTTTTTTTCATTTTTTCTTTGATTCTAGTTCTGATAATTTGGGATTGTGAAAAACATTCCCTCTATAATACTCTATAGTTTCGATAAAATTACCAAAAATCAATTTTGGGATTATAAGTAATAATTGGCAATAAAACTAAAAAACATCTAGCTAAGAAA
Source organism: Orius insidiosus (assembly GCA_014119065.1). Taxonomy (NCBI): domain Eukaryota; kingdom Metazoa; phylum Arthropoda; class Insecta; order Hemiptera; family Anthocoridae; genus Orius; species Orius insidiosus. Next base: position 348,540 of record JACGAQ010000083.1, on the reverse strand, counting down.
AATTGCCAAGAGTCAAGATGGTTGAACTGTAGAGGAGTGGGGAAGGGATCATAGACGGTGGACAGCTTGCATTTTTCATGTATGTCATTCCAGGTACCTTTATTTACATACCTATAAATAAACTATAAATATACCTATAAATATACCTGTCTGCGAGGAAGTTAACCTGCCGGGATGAGCTCCAGACCACTTTTTTTTCTTCGATACCAGTTCACATAAGGGGTATTTGGGATGCCCAGGATGGGGGTGTTTGATGGAAGACATCTGGCAACACTGCATCGCTTGCGGACGCTTCCATTTTCCTTTGAAGTTTGCCGATTCTACGGTTTCGGACGCGAGTTTTCAACCGATTTGAATTTTGAAAACAGATTTGGATTCTGTAATTTTTGGTGATACCTGGTGCTTAGAGACATTTTTGAATTTTTAATTAAGAAAAATTATAATTTTGCTGACTACAGCTATTCAAAATGTTGTAACATATATAAATCACTTTTCAAAATTAAAATCGGATGATATTTGACAGAGCTAGAGTGGCCTAAAATTTGAACTTCTCTCTCTCTCTAATGCTATCTTCTGTCTCGTTAAAAAACTCCACACTTGACACGGACTTTCCCCTTAAAGAAATTCAATTTTAAAAAATTGGTTCCACGGAAAAAGTGATAGGGAGGGAAACCATCGGTAGTGACGTCACAGGCTACAAACCCTTCGGAAGGCTCCATGCGTTCCATATTGACTTTTAAGAATTATGAGTGTGTTGATTGTTAATTAGAATTTTTTTTATTGCCATCGTCTATTTTTTACTTAGATTATGCTAGAGAAACCTTACTTTGTGAATTTTATATTTTTTGAGACCTTTTAGTTAAATCCTTAATAATTCCGCATTTAACGTTGGAGTTCTATCTTTTCCAATTCACCTGAATCTTCTAATGATTCTTTTATTATTTCTTCCTAGCGTTTTGAGCAGGACCTCCCATATTAATTTTTGATCGCACAAATCAAAAGGCACTGCTCACTCATGGTGGCTGGTGCGAAATTGCGGAATGCCCTTCCTCTGCCTGCCCGGTCTGCCACATGCCGCGATGAATCTATCACTATCAAACACCTCGCCAATCTTTCCCCCTGAAATATCACAACTCTTTTTCCTCTTTTCAAACTCTTATCTCTCCACGGACCTTCCTCCAAGAATCTCTCTCTTCCTGATATAATTTCCCCTCCTCACCCTCTCTTCGCCGGAGACTGACCCACAAGAAATTATTGGAAAGTTTCATTTTATTATCATTTATGTATAAAAGTTAAAGATCTTTCATCATAATTTTTAATCATGTTTTTAACAGGCAACCAAAATTTATGATATAATAAGCCGAAACAAATGAGTGAATGTGTACAAATTAAATCAGTTTCACTCTTACCTTAAATTTACATATTATGATAATAATAAATATGATAATATGCTATTTTAAAAAAAACTTAACATTAAAGTGATCCTCATACACAAACACTGATGATTTAATGCTTAAGTCAGAATTATTCCGATGCCTCGAAGCCATGCCCGGCGTCTTTTTACACTTTTGGGGAGAGAAAAAATAATTCTTTTGGAATTTCAAGGAGTGTTTTTACAAAAAAGAACTATGCAATAAGTATACGGAGCCATTAAAATCAACTGTTGAAGCTTTAAATGGAAATACACACGTTATCAAAGAAAAATAATCGCAATCAGATACTCTCCCGCGTGGAGTTTATAAACTGTGACGTCACTATTAGATAACGGCTCGAACCACGTTTCTAATCAAAATTTCCCCCACTCTCATTTTCAACCGGGAATATCTCGAAAATACTGAACCGATTTTCACGAAATTTTCACCGTTGTTCTTCATTTATTATGTACTTTTTATTATTGAAATAAAAAAAAATTTAGTTTAGTTGGCCATTTCACCCCTAAAATTCTCCTAATAGCGGCCAGCACGTTTCTTCAAGGACAAAGTTTATTGACATTCTGTTGTTCTAGAGACGTTTTGTTTACATTTTGCATCTTACTTATGATTAGGGCCCGGATTTTTATTTAAATAAATACGTTTTGCCCTTTTTGAGGATAAATAAATATTTTCAATTTCTTAAAAAATAAATACATATTACAAGAACTTTTTTAAAAATTTAATTATACTTAATTACAAGTTTTATTTTTATAGGTTATTTAGAGAAAAAAGAAGTTTCAATCCTCTTATTTATATTAAAATTTTCCCGCGTTCACTCCGTGAAGGAGGCCCACTCCATAATTTTTTAAGCAACGTGTCTACCGGGCCTAATCCAAGACTAAAATGAAATTATTGTAGGTACTATAATTGATCTTTGATAGTATAGTCAATCAATCAATCAATCAGCTTTTATTTGTGTGCACCATTGCATACAAACGTCATATAATACATTTTTAAAATCAACGGTAAAATAAATAAATACGTGAATATATACTCAAACAAGACACAAATGACTAGAGCTTATTAAAGTAATGACTGTATGTAATAAATAATTAAATAAATAAATAAATAAATACGTATATACATGTACACTGGTTACTGCCTAGCTTGTTCGAAATAGTCATTAATTGAGAGAGGAACCTTATCTAAGAGCCAATTCTTTAAGGCGTTTCTAAATTTATTTAGGGATTCACATTTTTTTATACGCTCCGGCAGTGCATTAAAAATCTTTAGGCCAAGGTAGTAGGGGGAATTCCTAATATTATTATCTGAAGCCTTACCGAGGTGTAGGTCACCTGACTGTCTGGTGTTGTGTAATCGGCGTTGACCAACTGCGACCCGTTTATACCAACTGCGACCGGAGCCCTTTTCGCCCTACTACCAACTGCGACCCTCCAAATTTCTGGCCGTCTACCAATTGCGTCCCGTTATTTTTCTGTCGCGCTACCATTTGCGACCGATAACAGTTCACCTGGTAACTGTTACCTGTTAAAAAAGAAATCTTGTGATACATATAAAAATATATTTATTGTCATTGTAATATAATACTTTTCGTTTTGTCATAGCGTAGGCAAGAATTTTAGAGAGACTGCCCTGACGAATTCGAAGGAACTAATTTCTCCTGTTACAAAAATAAATTAATTAAATTAATCAAACATTTCACCTGTGGTCAACGATGCCATCTTTTCGCCCTCTATTGATCTCTAGAGATCGGATATTTTTGAAGACTACAGAGCACACATTTAAAATGTATAGGGACGGTAGAGGTAGGATTAGCATTTTTTTTGAAGTGGGGTCTACATGATTCATTTTTAGGTTAACCCACATATGAGTCTAATTGCTCGTTTTTTAATTCGAAATACTTTAATTGAGTGGGGTGACGCACCCCAGAAAGCAACCCCATACTCAGCAATAGATTGGAAGCAACTATAGTAGACCGTCTTAAGTACATTAAGGCTATTGCTGCGCTTTAGGACCCTGATTGCGAAGATGACCCTATTTAGTTTTGTGCAGACTGCATTAATGTGTTCCTTCCATGAAACATTTTTCTGTATCAGCAAACCCAATAGCCGTGTGGAACCCACCCAGTCAAGAGACCAATCATCAATGACTAATGAGCAGACATCAATAGGAGTCTTGGAGGAACTAAAGTTTATTAGTACAGTTTTTTTCACATTGATTTTTAGCCCATTTGATTGGACCCATGCCTTAAGAGATTGAGGAACCAAGCCCAGCTCATCTGCATTTTCAGCATCAATGATAATAGTGACATCATCTGCATATAAAAAGGTATTACCTCTAGGTAAAGAACTAGAGAGGTCGTTTATGAACAGATTGAATAATAGGGGTCCAAGAATGGATCCTTGGGGGACACCCGATGTAACAGTACTTTTAGTGGACTCAGCATTATCAACCCCCACACACTGCAGTCTATTTCCCAGGTAGCATTTGAACCATTCAAGAGGGGGACCTCGCACCCCATAATTTTCCATTTTGTTCAACAGTAATTCATGGTCAACGAGGTCAAATGCCTTACTGAAATCAACGAAAAGCCCCACCACAAAGCGTCTTTTCAGTTTAGCATTGGCTATACATGACATCACATGAAAAAGGGCATCGTTTGTGCTGGAGTTTCTTGTGAATCCAAACTGATTCTTAAACAGTAAATTATTTTTTTCGAGAAATCCAGATAGTCTATTAAAAACCACTTTCTCAATTATTTTGTTAAATACACAAAGAATGGCAACAGGTCTGTAATTGTCGATGACTTCCCTTTTGCCTGATTTATGGACAGGGATAATCCTAGATGGTTTTAGCACCTCAGGATGTGACCCTGTGCTTAATACGAAATTAATTATATCCAACAGTGGGTCCTCCTTCATAGGAAGACAGGCTTTTATCAATTTGGAGGAAAAGCCATCTATTACCAGCGAGGGACTGTAGTTCATAGAGGTAACCACTTTATGTAATTCAAGAGAATCACATGGGTAGAAAAATAGTGTGTCCCCTGATATTCCAAGAGCACAATTTTGAGGTAAATTCAAGGGAGGTTGCATGACCCGAATGAAGTGTTGATTGAAATGTTCACTAATTTCTATTTTCTCACTTATTTCAGTATTGTCATTAACTATTAATTCAATGGAGGAGCGGGGCTTGTGGCCAAGAACGCTTTCTGATCGGACAATGTCCCACATGGCCTTGGACTTATTTTTTGCTTCAAAGATGTGCCGATCATTTGCCATGATTTTGGCTGCACTGATTACCCTGCGAAGCACTCTTTTATATTTTTTGTAGTAATCTGCGATAACTGTTGAGCTAGCAGTTAGTAGCAAGTGGTGAAGCTCCCTTTTTTTAGCACATGAGTTTTTTATACCTTGTGTAATTCAGTTAGGAGTTTTCTTTAGTGCTGGGCTTGTTTTTTTTTTTTTGTTTTTTGAGGGGACAGGCAATATCAAAGTGGTAACGAATGATATTGGTGAAGTTGCAGAATTTTTTATTAATATTTGAATATTCATCTAATACAGGTCTCCATGATTCAGAGAGAAAAGAGTTCTGTAGAAGTGCCAGGGTTTCATCATTTATAATTCTATATGTCCTAAAAATTCTTATTCTATAAGAATTTTTAGGCGGTGACAAAAGAGATTCTATCTCTATGCCCAAGGAGATACAGTTATGATCTGAGAAACCCGGATGAAAACTGAGAACCTCACGAGCAATAGCCGGGTTATTGATGAAAATCTGATCCAGACAAGTGGAAGAATTCCCAATTATTCTAGTGGGTGAGGAAACCAGAGGGCGGAGATTAAAGGAAAGAGCCAAATTAAGAAGGAGGTCTTTATTGTTAGAGTTCTCCAAAAAATTAATGTTAAAATCCCCCATAATGATAATATTAGTTTTATTAGCCTCAATGATACCCAAGAGACATTCAAGTTGCTCCAGGAAAACTTTAAAGTCTCCCGCCGGGGATCTGTATAGCGTTACAACTATCAGTTTAAGCAGATGAAGTTGTATAGCTCAGTGCTCAAAGTGAATTTCCATGTTAAGATGAGAGGTATGGAGGATAGGGATGTATGATATGTTGTTCCTAGCAAGAATAGCAACCCCTCCATGCTTATGGTGTTCTCTGGAGAATGCAGATGCAATGCTATAATTGTGAATTCCATTTATTGGAATTGGATTTTGAAAGTAATGCTCTGCCAGGCCAATTATTGCAAAATCATAACATTTATTGGATAAAAAGATATCAAAAAGTTGGATCTTAGATGTGAAACCTTGAACATTATGAAATAAAAACTTGAAATTTGTCTGTTTTGATTGAACGTAGACTTCTGAACTCTCTATATTTGGTTTAGACACTATGTTCGATACAGGTGTGAGGCATCTTTGTTTATGTCTCTTAATATTTTTGAATATATTTTCAATAACAGGAATTTTGGTTTGTTTGAATGAAATAGAATTTCGAGAATCTATACCACAGGCACCAACAATTAACTCAATGAGCGAAGCCGATAGGCATCTGAGTTTTGCTGAAAAGTGTTTTATAAGATTCAATTCACTTTTAAGATTAGAAAGAATGTCTAAGTGCTTTACATGAGTCAAGTCTTGGCAAGCTCGAGATATAAATGATTTTAATGTAGCATTAATTCTACGATTTAAACATGTAACAGACAATATCAAGTTAGTATGAGTGGTAATTGACATAAGGTTGTAGACAAATTTTGAAAATTCAAGAAGATCATTTTTAGAAGCGAGCATTTTACATCTTGGAATAATGGACACTACTATAAAGTCATTATGATTGAAAGATTTACAGTCATTAGGTAATGAGCTTATTTATGTGCTTGACATTTGCATCAGGCTTTATTGAGCAGAACTTATTAAAATTTAATAGCATTGAGTTATTAAATTTCATTCTGAATGCAGAGGAAACTTTATCAGTATACATATAAACATTCGGTTTCACCTGTGCTTCAGAAACCAACTTGGTGTTATGCATATTATAGCGATTTGGGTCATATGGAGGGCTCTCACACGGCGGCATTCGTTTGCAGCGATCAGAGGGCTCCAGCGAAGTCATGACGTCAGAAATGCTTGGAGAGGGAAGAGTATGAGAAATTTCTTCTTCAAAAGTGGCAGCTACAGAAGGTAGAGCGTTCAAGCATCTGTTTGACATGACAGGGAGATTAGATAATGCCAATTTATCAGCATCAGCTGATTGTGTATTTGAATCAGTAACAATACATACCACATCAGCTGCAGTCCCTCTCCTGGAGGAACTGCAGCGTGAGGATGGCGCTCTCCTGGAGGAACTGCAGCGTGAGGATGGCGCTCTGGAGATGGAGGGAGTATTCACATTATGTAGTGCCAGAGTTTTATAAGATCCAGCCAATGCAGAGTTTTCATTATCCGAGAGAAAGTCCAGAGGAGTACAGGAGGAGCGAGAATTGCTTTTCTTCTGTTTTCTCCTTCTTTGTGATTTCTTGGAGGATTTAGTCGAGGCACCCGGAGTGGTATCACTGGTGATCAGGTTTAAAGATAGATAGAGAGAACTCTGCTTCGCCTACGCCGAGGGACCGAGTTAGTTACATCTGAGGAAGGAGCCACAAAACGAGTCTTATGTCGACGATGAGTTATAAAGTTATTGATTTCGCTGTCTTCAGCCAGGATTTGAGAGGAGTAAGTTTTATCAACATTATTCAACGAATCAGATTGGCTGGATTTTAGCTTTTTCAATTCTTGTCTTAGCGACAGCACTTGCCTGTTCAGATCCAAATTACGTGCTGTGATGTCATCTTCAGGCTCTTGAAATTCATGAAGAGAGGATGAGAGAAGATCACGTTTCTGGCTAATTGCTGAGATTAGTTGCTCATTGTCATCCTTTATGGTTCGAATATGCTTATCCGCTATCTAGAGATCAGTGAAGAGTTTGTCTGATCTTTGAAGAATTTGAACAAATAAAGAGGTAAGGTCAGACAGCTGGTCTTGAGCGATAAGGTGTCCCAAGCTAAATACTATTTCACATAAGTCAGACGCTGCAGCATGTAACGCCGGGTCCGAGAGCACCAGCAGCAAAAAGTGTGTTAATAGTTAAAATAGTGTAATAGTGTTAAACTATTAATGAAAAATTACGTTTAAACTGAATATTGCTCGGTTTTTTTTGTATTTTAATTTTCTGGTATCGATAGTGTTTTCTTCCGATATGATTGACTGAATCGAATTCTCCGGCCGCCATATTTGTTACATATTGTTATTTTTGCTTTGCTTCAAGCAACCCTGGCTTCAAGGTCATGAGAGAATAAAAGTTCCGGTTTGAAGAGCTTCCAACGATAACTTCCTCAAGGATACAGGAGGAGGAAGTATTAAGTAGGAGAACTAAATTTTTGTAAAAGTTGTGAAATAAATTTGGTGGGTATCGCAGTAAGTCTTGAGGAAGTTAGAAATTTTAGGTATTTTTTGTTGTTCGTTTTCTGTTTTTTGAAAAAAAAAAAATAAAATTTAAGTACCTAATAAATCGCCATTTTATTTTCCGTTAAAAAAATTCTTGAGGAAGTTAAAAAAAAAAAAAAAAAAAAATTATTTTGAAAATTTTATATCAAGGTAGAAATTCAGTACGGTTAGCCAAAGAGAGGCCGCCCTCGAGCCGGCGAAGTGACTCACATTTCTGCCTAGAAAAATTATTAAGTAAAAAAAATTTTGGAAAATTAAAATTTTAAAAACATGGAAAATTTTTAAATAATTCAAGGAATGTTTAGTGAAAATTTGGTGAAGATCGGACCAACAGTACGCCCACAGCGCTCATTTTAAATCTTTGAACAGTCATATCTCCGCCATTTTGAAAAATTTCGAAAAAAGCTCTCGTCATTTTCAAGATTTCTGTGAAAGGAAGCTTGTGTATAAATTTGGTGAAGATCGGATGAAAATTGCGGCCGTGAAGTGTTCCGGAAAAAGTGGCGACGGACGGCCGGACGGCCGGACGGCCGGCACCACAGACAAAGTCAGGATCGGCAAAGATCACTTATCAGATTTATCCTACGGGGTCTGGAAGACCCTTTTCTAGTAACAGGGGGTCGGAGGGTATCACAGTAACTTCTTGAGGAAGTTAAAATATGATTCTCGGTGTTCCCGAGTAAGAAGAATCGAGAAGTTTCGAAGACGAATTGACTCCAGCAGAAATTTCAAAATTCAAGTTTGCTCCAATCACTTCCTGTGATGTGGAAAGGAGTTTTTCACAGTATAAATCATTATTCAGGGATAATAGAAAAAGCTTAACTTTTGATCATTTGAAAAAAACGAATTTTAATAACTATGTAGTTGTAAAATTTTTAATAAATATTTTGAATTTTTTAGTAAATATTTTACCGTTTTTGTTAAATATTTTATTTAAATATTTGCCATTTTTTATTAAATAAAGATCCGGGCCCTACTTATGATCTTTGACCTTATTTAATCCCTTTTTGTCCCTCACCATGTCTTTTATTTATAAAATTCAGTGTTACTCCAGCATTCACTGGTTAAACATGCCGCCTAAACGTATACGATTAACTTTAAAAGAAAAAATTCACATTTTAAAAGAATACGAAAAAAATAAAATCAGTGTGCGGGAGTTGGCTGCAAAGCATAAAATAGGAAAGACTCAGGCAAGTAACATCATTAAAAATAAAAATAAACTTTTAGCAGATTTTAAAAAACACGGAAACGACGATTCGAAAAGGTCATTCCCTTCGACAAAGGGATCAGTGATAGACGAGGCGGTTTACAGTTGGTTTTGCCGAGCTCGGACGGCCCGAATTTCTGTATTGGGCCCTCTTATACAAGAGAAGGCATTAGAAGTGGCCCGAGCTTTAGGCCTTTCCGAATGCAAAGCGTCAACAGGATGGCTAGACAAATTTAAACATCGTCATCAAGTGTCATACAAAGCCATAAGTGGAGAGGGCACCTCAGTTGACGAAGACGTAAGAAACTGGAATGAAAAGATCCACGATTACTGCTCGGGTTTTCAGCCCAAAGACATCTGAAGGGCACAGGGGAAAAAGGGGAGATGTCCAAAAATTTCGATTTTCGGATTTTGGCGCCATTTTTTTCTCTCATAAATGAGGGTTTTTTTTCATGCTATCAAAACGGCAAAGAATGGGACAGGTCCGGAGATATTCGACTTTAAAAATTCCCTATACTGGGGATAAAGGGGGGATGTCCAAGTCATTGTGGGAAAGAAGGAGAGATGTCCATGTTTGTTATGACGCGGGCTTCGGGAAGGTTATGTCAGGATAACAGTAAAGTTCTATTCTACTGTTTCTTGACGGGTTTCTTTGTTTAAAGTGGTTAAAAGTGTTAAAAGTGTAATTATAAATCATTCATTTCGTGTAAATAATGTCAGACTTTAGTGAGCAAGACGAGGAGATTCATAATGTTTCCAAGAAGCGAAAAATCACCGGTCGAATGTCTGATGTTCTGAAAAAAATTAACCTGGCGTCCCATGAGACTGGCGACGACTGCCATTGCAAGCGTTTACGATGCTTCCAAAACGTACCTGCTTCAGCTCGCCAAAAAATTATAGGCAATTTTAATAAGTTCTGTTCCATAGACGAACAAAATAATTATTTGAGTGGCTTAATCACTGTCAACCTAGTCCAAAGAAGGCGCCCGCGTCAAAATGAGGAAGACGCTCAACTCCACGATGCTTCTTATTCTTATTCCGTAAAGTTTATAAGTGAGGAAAATGTTCTCAAAGAAGTTCAAGTGTGCCATAAAGCTTTTTGTTCTATCCATGGCATAGGAAAAAAGAGGGTAAAAACCTAAATAAAAACCTTAAATTAATCGGTCAACCCAAAAGGGACGAGAGAGGACGTCATCTAAACAGGCCACATAAGCTTCGAGATGAAGTAAAAATTTCTATAAAGAATCACATAAGTTCTTTTCGAGGGAGAAAGAGCCATTACAGCCTCCAGGACTCTTCGAAGCTTTACCTCCCTGAAGAGTTAAATGTAAAAAAGATGTACGAACTTTATTGTGAAGAGGAAGATACTTACAAAGTTTCCTATTAGTCCTACAGGACAATATTTTGTAATGACTTCAATATTTCCTTTGGCTATCCCCGATCGGACACTTGTAGCACATGCGACGAATTTATTGTCAGAGAAAAAGACCTTACCCACGACAGAAAACAACTTTCGCTGACCGACGATGAAATTGGCGAGTTGGATAAAAAAATTTCAAAGCTTCGGGCAGAACAAAAACACCATCAATTGAAGGCACAAGAGTTTTACAATCGTAAGAAAAAGGCAAGGACAACCTGTCAACGAGATACAAAAAAAGAAGCGATTTGCTTTGACTTTCAAAAAATTAGTGTATTACAAAAGACAACTTACAGTCAATGTATTCAATGTTCATGTTTTGTCAACTGCAAAAAGTTTTTTTTATGTTTACAACGAAACTATTGCCAAAAAGGGATGCGACGACGTTTGTTCCATGCTCGACCACTTTATAAAAAATTATCTTGACCCCGATGTAAAAGTTTTGTACCTGTTTTGCGACTCCTGCGGGGGGAAAAACAAAAATTTCACCATGTTCCGATATCTTCATTATCTCGTTAATTTCAAAAAAGGTTTGAGTTTATTAAAGTGACTTTTCCTGTAAGAGGTCACTCTTACATGGAGCCAGACAAAAACATGGGATTGATTAATCTAAAAACTGCAGCTGAAGTCCCAAGCGATTGGGCTTCTGTGATAAAAAACTCCAGGAAAAAACCAACGCCTTTCATAGTTAATGAACCTGAACAAGAAATATTTAGAGCCTGGAGTAATCACCTAAAGCCATTTTACACAAAGAAAGCTCCACTTTTGACTAGGCCAATTAAAGAAATGGAAATTACGAAAAAACATCCTCGTCTTATTTTTCATCGTCCTTCATACAATGGAATTTATACATCAAGCATTGTAACTATTAAAAAAAAAAATCAAGAACACCTAAAAATAGAAAATCCATCCATGTCATACCAAGGTAATGTGTAGATAAAATCTAATGTATTCCTTATTGAGCTATTTAAAAAAAAATTATTAATAATTTTTTTCTTCTAATTTTACGTGTAGGACTGATTCCTCCGAGTGCCGAAAAATTCAAGGACGTCTTGCATCTATCAAAATTTTGCACTAAGGAAGCGATGGAGTATTTTTTGGCTCTTCCTAATGAAAATTAATTAATTCTTAATATGCATATCTGCATTTGTATGTACTTAACAAATAAATGACGTCTTTTTTTAAAAACAATTTTATAATAAAAAAAAAAACCTTTTTATTTTGAAGAATTTTATTAATCAAAACATCTCCTTTTCTTCCCTTGTATAATTATGACCGATGCTATAATATTACCTATTTCAACTTAATAGAATAAAACAGATGTTTTAACTTTTGATAATTGATAATAAAAATGCTTTTTAAATGACAATAAAAAAAGAAGTAGAAAGAATTATTAATATTTCATCATTTTATTGGTCTTGATAGGTTAAAAGTGGTCTCCTGGAAAGTTTTAAAAATGTGACATCGCTCCTTTTTCCCATGTGCCTTTCATCTACAACTGCGACGAAACTGGGTTATTTTGCAGAGCTCTTCCAGACAAAACGATGCATCTAAAAAACGAGCAGTGCCAAGGAGGAAAGGTATCTAAAGAACGCCTGACTGTGCTTTTATGCATAAATATGCTAGATGAATTCGAAACCCCGCTTATTATTGGAAAGGCCAAAAAACCTAGGTGTTTCAAAGGCATCGACATTGACTTGCTAAATGTGAATTGGCAAGCGAATTCTAAAGCGTGGATGACGAGAGAAATAATGTGCACATGGTTGACAATACATGAGGTTGTTGAAACTGTTGAGCCCTTTGTTGGGTTGGTTGCCCCGTATTTTTCTGGGGATTCGAGTTCCTAATTAAAGCTAAAGATACCCCAAAACCTAAATTCTTACAGAATTTCCCCTCGTTCAGGAAAACAGATCGAGATAAATCTAAAAGAGATCGACAAAGGCACCGTAATTTTAAACCACTTGAAAATTGACTTCTTTGAAATACCCAACTGTACGCTCAACGTTGAAAACCATAGGGCACACTGTCTAGCTTTGAACACTTCTCAAGAAGAAAGAATTCTACACGTGGGCACTACTCACTAGCGAGGAAGGTCCGTGGGTGGCCAAGGCACGGGACCGAGCTCCCAGACCCCTGCGTGAACAGTGGCCTCCTCGCCCAGGCCCGGCACACGGCCCGTCTGAGCTCGTCGGCCGCCATTCAACGGTCAACTCAGAACTGGCACGGACCAGGGGAATCCGACTGTCTAATTAAAACAAAGCATTGTGATGGCCCCGAGGGGTGTTGACGCAATGTGATTTCTGCCCAGTGCTCTGAATGTCAAAGTGAAGAAATTCAAGCAAGCGCGGATAAACGGCGGGAGTAACTATGACTCTCTTAAGGACATCTCAAATCTTGTCTCTGGCTAAAAATCTTGTCTCGAGTCATAGTTGCTTATTAACTCGTCTTGCTCTGAGTAACTCCGAGGATCGGGTGCCGAACGAAAACGGCTCCTGGCTTACCTCGCTAGGCATTTGGTATTAGGTAGGGCGCTCAGAGTAAGCAAGGGTTATTTGGAAGGCCCACTTAAGAATTTGTAAGCTTGCACCGGTTTACCCCTGTGCTAGTCTTCTTTTCTATTGTGGTGCAAGACAACCTCACCTCCACGTGGTCCCTGCTGGTAACGCTTTTAGCGGCTAACGAGGCTCTGTCGACCGGCAAACGGTGAGGTCCCCGGATGATGGGGTCCCGCCTTCCGGTAGTAAGGGAACGCATGAACTATTATCCAGTTATGATTGCTGCACCGTCTTACTTGATGATGTTACTTAGTAATATTAAATTGAAAAGAATTATAAGACTAAAAAATTTGTATAGTTACCATTAAATTATTATAGTTTATTAAAAATTAAGTACATATTTATTAAAGTTAAAGAAATTAATTTATTATTGTTTTCTACATCATAATAATATGTAACATTAATTTTGTAAAATTTTCAGCATGCATTTTGCATGTCAACGTATTTACATGTTAGTTAAGTTATTGTTGTTTGTTATGCTCACAATGAAAGTGCACCGCACAATATATTGTTGATAAAATAATTTAAAAAAAAAAAAACCGTCTTACTTCTATGCCAATCTCACCGGTTCCCTTACGGGGGATCGTAAGGGCCCAGCCTTAAGGGGCAACCCCCCATGTGCCTTACCGACCCGCTCAGCTGCGAGGCTGGGGGTAACCACTGGCGGAAGGCTTCATAGGGCTGTCGGGTTGCCACCCCGCCAGCCCTCGTTTGGCAGGCACAAGTAACGAAAACAAAAACTCAGTGCAGAATCCCCCGGTTACACGGGCCGGGGGCCCTGCCCAAACAAACAGAGGACGCCCGGCTAGCCGGGCTCCTCCTCCGGCTGATCCTCAAGTCTTTCCCTGTGGTGACTGCGAGAAGGATTTTACCTCAAAAATCGGGCTCGGAGTCCATCGCCGGGCCCGCCACAGGGAGGCTTCCAACCGTCGTGCCGAAGACGAGGCGAACCCCGTCAAGGTGAGATGGCAGGAGGAGGAACAGGAGCTAATGGCTAAGGAGGAGGCAAAAGGCTTCCATGAAGGTGTTCGGTTCATGAACCAATACTTGATTGGGAGGCACCCAGGCCGTACTCAGGAGGGGATTAAGGGAGTTCGAAGGAAGCAGGTCTATAAAGACCTGGTGGCGCGGTAGATAAGGGAACTGGCTCCGGCCAGCCCGGACAACCGTGCCACTCCCGTGACCCCCTCCACTTCTGTTCCCCAGTCTGTCCCGGCCCCGCTACCTAGCGAGTATCCAACCCTCGCAGGCATTCGCGAGGCCATTGACAGGCTGGTGCGCGACCTTGAAATGCCCGGAGAGGACTTCCACATAGCGGACCTTTGTGGAATCGCGCGTGGAGTCCTCGACGGTACCATGAGGGACGCGGGAGCTCGCCTGTGCGAGTGGCTGGAAACCTGTTTTCCAGTCACCACTCGCACGCGACCACCTAGACGAGCTCCACCGAACAGAAGAAGGCGCTCAACCCGTCATGAGCGCCGTCTAGAGTACAGCCGTGTGCAGACGCATTGGCGGCGTGACAGGCGTCGCGCCGCCCACGAGATCTTGGATGGGTCAACCGGTGGAGACCACCACACCCTTAGTGACCTCGAACCTTACTAGGCAGAGGTCGTGGGGAGACAATCCGCCCCTTGGGCGGGGAGGGAAGCACCATCAGGACCTGGCGACTACCGGCCTATATCTTTCAGCTCGGTAGTCATACGCCAGTTTCACAAGACTCTCGATGCGCGCCTATCTTCGCTGCCACTTCTCTCTGAAGTACAGCGAGCTTTTATAGCAGCAGATGGGTGCGCAGAGAATGTTGTCGTCCTTGATGCTCTCCTCTCAGAAGCCGCGGCGCGGATGAGGGAGGTACACGCGGTTACCCTGGACTTCGCTAAGCCATTCGATAGCGTTTCTCACGAGGCAATATCTGGAATCCTTGAAGAGAAGGGGTTACCGCTACCCCTCTGTGCCTACGTCTCCAGCTTGTATGCGAGATCTGCTACAGAGTTCTGGTTCGCTGGGCGCAAATCCGCTCTTTATCCAGTACGTCAGGGAGTGAGGCAGGGAGACCCACTTTCGCCCCTGCTGTTCAATCTGGTGATGGACAATGTTTTAAAAGGCTTACCGGACGAGGTCGGCTTCTGATTTGAAGGTGTAAGTGTACGTACCCTAGCTTTCGCGGACGACCTCGTCCTGGTATCATCCACCAGGTTGGGCATGCAGAAGCTTCTACAATGTGTAGAAGCGCGGACGATGGAGGTGGGTCTCACCCCAAATGTCCAAAAATGCTCGGCCCTGTCTTTGGTCCCTGACGGGAAAAGGAAGCGGATGCGCGTCTTGACCCAGACTCAATTTGCGCCGAGAGGCGAGGCTCTTCGACAGGTTGACTCTGTCACACGCTGGCGATACCTGGGCGTCGGTTTCGACGCCTCAGGGGTGGCCAGAGTGGAGACGGATTTGTCGGAGAAAATACAGAGGGTGG
Organism: Orius insidiosus; assembly: GCA_014119065.1. Taxonomy (NCBI): domain Eukaryota; kingdom Metazoa; phylum Arthropoda; class Insecta; order Hemiptera; family Anthocoridae; genus Orius; species Orius insidiosus. The sequence goes on along the minus strand of JACGAQ010000083.1, from coordinate 332,975 downwards.
CGAAAGCGCCTGTTAAACCTCAGCAGCGTCTTACCATACTGCGGCTTTTCCTGCTTCCTTGCTACCTCCATTCGCTCGTCTTCGGAAGGATCACCGTTGGGTACCTTGACCAACTCGACCGTCAGGTCAGAGCTGCGGTACGAGTCTGGCTTCGCCTTCCAAGCGATGTCCCTGTGGAGTATTTCCACACGGCTTGCAAGGAGGGCGGGCTGGGTATCCCCGCACTCTCCTCTCACGTCCCGCTTGCGGTTACCAGGAGGATAGGAAGGCTTCAGCACTCGCCGTATTCGACGGTGCGGACCTTCCTAAACTCCGTACGGATAACCCGCAAGCTGGCGTGGGCCGAGAAGGCATTGAGAACGTCGGGTCTCCCGGCTGACTTGGTGCCTTCGAGGGACGGCCTGAGGGCACACATGGCCCGGTCTCTGTACGAAAAGGTGGATGGCAAGGGGCTGATGGGCTCGGCCCTCTGTTCCGCTTCGACGCGATGGCTCCGAGACGGAGGCGCTATACCGCGTAGGGATTTTGTTCAGTATGTGCATACGCCATCAATGCCCTCCCTACCCGGGTAACAAAAAACACAAAAAAAATCAAATAACTTTAAAAATCACAAAACAATCTATCCGGGTTAGCCCCCCAACATGGCGGATCTGCCCGCCTAGGGGGGCTCACCCCGTGGCCCAGTGCTTTGAATGTCAAAGTGAAGAAATTCAAGCAAGCGCGGGTAAACGGCGGGAGTAACTATGACTCTCTTAAAATCTTGTCTCTAACAAGTTTATCTTGTCCAAAATCTTGTCATAGTTGCTTATTAACTCGTCTTGCTCTTAGCAACTCCGAGGATCAGATGCCGAACGAAAACGGCTCCTGGCTTACCTCGCTAGGCATTTGGTATTACGTAGGGCGCTCAGAGTAAGCAAGGGTTATTTGGAAGGCCCACTTAAGAATTTGTAAGCTTGCACCGGTTCACCCCTGTGCTTGTCTTCTTTTTCTTTGAGGTGCAAGACAACCTCACCTCCACGTGGTCCCTGCTGGTAACGCTTTTAGCGGCTAACGAGGCTCTGTCGACCGGCTGGAGAGCGGCAAACGGTGAGGTCCCCGGATGATGGGGTCCCGCCTTCCGGAAGTAAGGGAACGCATGAACTATTATCCAGTTATGATTGCTGCACCGTCTTACTTCTTTCTATGCCAATCTCACCGGTTCCCTTACGGGGGATCGTAAGGGCCCAGCCTTAAGGGGCAGCCCCCCATGTGCCTTACCGACCCGCTCAGCTGCGAGGCTGGGGGTAACCACTGGCGGAAGGCTTCATAGGGCTGTCGGGTTGCTACCCCGCCAGTCCTCGTTTGGCAGGCACACACAGAAACCAAGAAAACTCAGTGCAGAATCCCCCGGTTAAACGGGCCGGGAGACCTGCCCAAACAAACAGAGGACGCCCGGCTAGCCGGGCTCCTCCTCCGGCTGATCCTCAAGTCTTTCCCTGTGGTGACTGCGAAAAGGTTTTTACCTCAAAAATCGGGCTCGGAGTCCATCGCATGAATGGATTAACCCTGGAATGTAAACGCGGAGTAATATTTATTCCTAGCTTCTTTGTCTATGTCTAGTGTTGAGTGTGGAGGTGGGGGGAATCTAAGACGCCACCTATGCTCTTAAGAGACAACTAACTTTCAGTTCGCTTTGTGCATTCGGCTGGAGAGGACCTCTTTTTCGAACTCGAGGTAAGAAACTAAAACCTTATACCTGGTTTCCTACACTTAGGTCGTCGTGGGGAGACACTGTCGAGACTGTCGTGGCGTCGCGACGGTCCGGACAAAGAGACTGTGGTGTTTGTGTGTTGCCTGCTTCTTGTGTACGGGTGCGGAGGCGTTCCGGCCCCCACACAGGGTTTTTTGTTGGGTTCATACCTCCTAGGGGGCTTTTTTGTTAGGGGCTTCTCCTGGATTTGGACGTAAGGAGAGGTAAGGAGACTTTTCGGTCTAAGTCACTGAAGTCCCCAGGTGCTTAGTGTAGGAGCTATAGAGCTTCTAAGGGTAGTCTAGTGTAAGGAGAATGGGAATTATAGGAGCTTGGACTCCTTCGCCGAGCGTAGTTTACATCATAGCCGCAAAGGGAGAGCGGGTCGTCATCCTCGACGCCCAGGTGGTGGGCGGAGCTATGAGCTTGGAGGCTGCCAATGCGGGTAAGGTTGCGAAATACAATTTGCCGCCTGTCCGCTTGGCCGCCAAAGAGCTCATGTCGATGCCCGAAGCCAGGGTTGAGGTGGTGGCGGCTACGATCTCCTGGCGCGGTGTCTGGGCTAAGCGCTCTTCTTCTTGTGTACGGGTGCGGCGGCGTTCCGGCCCTTACACAAGGGTTGAGTGGGATCTCACCCCCCTAGGGGGCTTTTTGCTAGGGGCTTCCCCTAGATTTTGGTAGGAGGTGCCTTTAGGTTTAAGTGGCCGAAGTCCTCAGGGGCTTAGTTTGGGAACTACAGAGCTTTAAAGGAGAGTCAAGTAACAGTAGTTTTTAGGCGATGGGGGATCGAAGTATCCAGGAGGAGCTGAGGGAGGCGCGGGAAGTGATTTACGAGACTGATGGTGAGGATCTGGAGTGGGACCCCTCCGAGATGGAGGGGATCCAGGAGGGGGAAGGGTCGGCACGCTCGAAGAGGGGGCGAGAGGAGTCGGGAGAGGAGGAGGTGACCGCTAAGGTCCACTCCCTTGTGGAGGCGGGGACGCGGATAGAGGAGGCGGCGCGGGCCTGGTGGCCCCCACGGGTAAACGCAAGGGCGAAAATATTAGAAATTAGCACTGAGATGGGAAACGTAGTAAAGGACCTGGCGACGTTTGCCCTTGAACAGGGTAGAAGGGCGGATGAGGAGAGGAGAGAGAAGGGTCGCGGTGACCGTCAGTTCACCCGGAAGACGTAGGACTAATGGATCGGAGATGGAGGGCTAACTTGGGAAGGATCTGGGCTAACATTGATACCAAGGGCTGCAGCAAGCCAAGTAAGCTGTCCATCTTGGATACCAAAGCGTGGACTGGGTCATCGACGATCGGACTTTCAGATTTTCGTCCGTTTGACTGTAGCACTCTCTCGTATAAGGGCGCAATACCTGAGGGCTTTCGGCCTCTTGTAAACGGTGAAAATGAGGAAAATTTTCATCTGAAGTTATGTTTAGAGACTGAGGCTTGATGTCTAGCTTGTGTTTTGCCATTTGTTTGCAAAGAAGGCTTCATTTTTTGAAGAGCATGGTGTCTAGGGCAACCCCTGTAATTTGCGGTGTGGGCCGCACCACAGTTGGTACATTTTGGTGGCGCGTCTTTAGGTTGTTGACATTCATTTGGTCACACTTTACGCACCGAAGTTGTTTACGGCAGTAGTTTTTCGAGTGACCAAAATCTTGACATCGTCTACATTGGATTACGTGATTTTTTGGCTTGGGGGTTTCGACTTTAATTACAGCTCTATATACACGTAAACGACGATTAAGATTGAAAATGTCCACATTTTTAGGACTTGGTTTAAGGTTTAAGAGTTTGACAATGCAATGGTGGAATTGGCATCGGTTCTACGCTTTTTTGCATTTTGCCGAGACAGTGAGCGTGACAAATCCGCCGTGAGCCCTTCTCTCTATCTCTAGGCATGGTATATCATCCATACATATTGGTTGGGCTTTAATAACTATCAAGCGTTTAAGTTTAAGTATGTTTAAGTTTAAGTAAGCGTTTTAAGTATGGAAACTTCCTGGATTATCCATAAACACACCTAAACGTATAACTTATACCAGGATAATAGCCAAAAAAACTACAAATAACTATCAAGTTTTAATTTTCTGCCAATTAAGTAGAAAATAAAAGAAAAATTATTGGCAAGAAAAAAAATTATAAAAATAATTTTCTCACGGTTTTGACGGTTTAAAGGTCGATCCACACATATCCGTGACGTGACGGCACCGTTGCCCTCCGTGTTCAGTATCCTCCAGTGACATCCGTGATAAATTTTTCACTGCCATTCACACAGTACCGTACCTGTCCGTGGCAAAATCATCAAGCTATTGGAGGTCGAGATGATCAATGATTTTATCAATGACGTTTATCACGTCCTTACTTGAAAGTTGGTTCATTATGTTCGTACCTACTACCAACGGATTTTATGTATTTTATAATAATATTGGATAATACTATTTCGTGTACTACTATTTTGTGTAATACTTTTTTTTGACAATAACAAATGTAAAAACTCACCATCGACATTCATTTTGAGGCCAATTTCCTGCCAAATTCTTCCCTTCCAATCGGCATTCAGGTACTTGGGGTCTTGCAGGTCATATATCACGGGCCTTTCCCGAACCAGCTCAATAAGAAGCTCGTCGTTCATATTCAAAATATGGCACACTCAGAAAATTAAAAATCAATGAAGAGAGCGAACTCGTTTTCACGTCCGGTATAGCAGAAAAATATCGGCGAGGCCGTACTTCTTGTAGACACAGGTGATGCCGGAAGAGCACTGTGAGCGGCGGAGCGTCACTGTGCCGTTCATGTCTGAACACGCTCCGTCTTTCCCCCTTTAGTTTACTAAAAATTTCGTCTGCCGATATTTTTTTCCACTGAAGGTCCCTGTACGGTACGTCACGCCGCGTCACGTCACGGATATGTGTGGATCGACCTTAATCCTTTCTCTAGTGTGAACAAGAGTGGACTGTTAGAGATCCGCACTCATTGACTGTTTTATTTATATAAAATTGTTTACATAACGTATTATTAGGTCTTACTTTAATCCTTATTTATATGCATTGTACTAACAAGAAAGTTTGAAATAAAAGTATCTTGCTAACATTTATCAGTCATCATGATAATTTAAGACATTTTTTATTTTTTAAAGAAAAAATCATATAATTTAGTTTTTTTATGGAATCAGGGTTGTGGTCAAAGAACACAAATCAGTGCCGAGCTTTCGGTAAAATTATCAGTTATCACTAGGGGGCGGATTTTTATACGCTAAAAAATGGCGTAATATGTCATATAATATGCAGTCAAAATACTTGAAATATGCAGCTAAATATGCGCTAATAATTTCTGAAAAACTTTTAAATACTTACACAGAAAAATCATTAATACCTTATATTATGTTTTAAAGGTATCGTTGTTATAAATAGACGTCAACACACGATCTAAAGTAATTTTTTTAAATCATTGGCAGAAAATAGGATTAAATCAATTACCCATTATTTTTAACTTTGTATTTTACAAAAAATGTGCAGAAACTTTTTACAATACAAGTTACCGCTCCAGACTCGCTGAAACGACAAATTCCAAAATGGCGTCTCCCTTATCTACAAAGGAAGCCGCCATAACTATCTTGTTTTGGTCCTATCTTGTTTGTAATTTTTTTAATGATGTTTGTGAGATCTTTCGGAGCTGTAGATATTTGTTATTGGCTGATGACTTGAAAATCTTTACCTCTGTCTCTTCAGTAGTTGATTGTAATAAATTACAAGTGTAGTGCCGCGGATTTACGACTCCGTTCGGTATGTCATAAATGATTTGCCACTTGAGGAATTGGACTCCATTCTGGATCTGGGTGTCTTGTTTCACAGGAGAGGTGGGTTTGGAGATCATATTAGGCGTGTTAGGGGAAAGGCTCTCCGAAACTTGGGTTTCATAAATCGGTTCACTTCTGAGTTCAAGAACGTTTTCGCTGTGAAACTGTTATACCAATCTCTGGTTCGTAGTCACTTGGAATATTCGAGTGTGGTGTGGTCCCCTTTCCACCAATCCGAGATTGATGCCATCGAAGGTGTTCAGAGGAAGGCGTCAAAGATTATTGCCACCAGGTTCGGTCAACGTCATCTTCATTACGAGGAGAGACTTGATTGGTTGGGGCTTGACTCATTGTTGTATCGTCGACGTTGTGCGGAGTTAGTTTTTGGGTTAAAGGTGCTTAGAGGGATAATTGATGCACCGAATATTCTTAGCCGTTTCTTCTTGAATGTGCCTCAACGGTCGCTAAGGTCTTTGGATACGTTTCATATTGCTATGACCCGCACGGACTACAGATATTATTCGCCCTCTCATAGAATTTTAAGGACGCTGAATGGCTGTAACTCGGATGTCTTCCATGATAAGATTGCTGTGATAAAGAATAGTTTTAAGAGTCATTTTTCTGGTTAATTTTTTTTGTGTGAATTCCCCCCCCCCCCTTGACTACTCCTTTTGTGAACCAATAATGTTTGTTGGAGTTTTATAAAATAAATAAAAATAAAATAAAATAACAAGGGGATTAGGAGTCAGCAGTCTTGGTTACAAAAATGCAATGCCATCCGAATAGAACGCCTACACAAAACCCTTATAAACTGTAACCCGGACCATATGAAATCAGTCTTTTCCATGTAACGCTCCGTAGCTTCTATTATATTTTGTATTTAAAATAAAAATAAACTCTGACAGAGAGGGTGAGTTTACCTTTATTAGCAATGCAGGGAGCTCAGTAATTGACTACTGCATGGTCTCCATCGACTCTTCTGAAAGCCATTACCGACTTCGTTGTCCTTTCCGAAGTCTTTTCTGATCATATGCCTTTATCTTTCAAAATTTGTCTCTCGTCCGTCTTGGACCAGGATTCGGCGCCTGTTCCGCCGTCGTCCAGACTGCGTTGGTCCGAAAAATTTCACAAGAGCTACAGTGCCAAGTTGGCTCAAATCTCTTTTCCTCCGGAGAGTGTTGTGTCAGAGCAATTTTTTATTAACCCTGGAACGGGCGCGGCCGATCTAATAGGCTCAGGGCAGGAATCTGCTTGTGCCACTCAACCCCAGGACCAGCCTGGGTACCTTCTTTCCTAGTACCTTCGTAAAATCTCATGTAGAGTCTCACCATTTGCTCAGTTGGATTCTAAGCAGTGACACGTGTGCGTACAATCCATTTTGATCTCTCAGGCTCACCGCGCCCAAGTACTCAAGTACTCAAGTACTCAACTCAGCGAGCCTGATTCCGACTAAAATTTATTAGAAACTTATTACTAGTGTATAAAAATAGTTTTATGTTTTAAATTTTAATTTAGTATTTATTTACATTACAATTAATAGGCCACCACTCATTTACGTATGTTTTAATGGTGTATTAGTTTTTTTGAAGAAAATTATAAATAAACGAGTTATTTTAAAACAGAAACTTACATTTTCCTCTAAATACACCCCTAAAAAACTACCTAATACTTTAGTTTGGCTTTAAAAGGTTTAGTGTGGATTCTGCGGCCATTTTTATGAGGTGAGCCTACAGAGCACACTGCGCCCGTTCTGAGTTGGCTCTCAGCCGCGCCCGTTCCAGGGTTAACTCAATCCAATCCGCCTGGCCAGCATCCTACAATGCCTACCCCAAGGGTATCCCAAAAAATCCTTGGTTCGATACAGAATGCTTTTCAGCTCGCAATAGGGTGTTTCGTCTTCTCAACTCATATCGAAAGTGGAATAGTACATTCGTAAAAGGTCAATACTTAAGTGCCAAGAGCGAATTTAAGACCCTTTGTACAAAAAAAAAAAAGATTTCTTCTTAAATAGAATTAATAGCTTGATTAACACGAAAGATGCAAAGGATTACTGGTTAATTGCAAATAATTTCAGAAATAAAGTTGCAAATCGAAGTGATATTATTGATATTATTCCCCCCGTCAAATTGGTGGAACATTTCCGTTCCTTGTTAAACCCCCCTATTACTATCGCCTCCCATCCAGTTTGCCAAGCCGCTACGCCATGTTGAGTCCATGGATGGTCCTTTCAGTCTAGAGGACGTTAAGGAGGTTTTTGCCAACTCAAAAGCCAATAAGTCGCCCGGAAGGGACGGGGTCCCATATGAGTTCTACCAAAATGCGCCAGATTCTTTTTTACTTTTATTACTGGGTTTCTTTAATAGAACAGTTGAGTCGGAAACTGTTCCTGAGTCTTTTGGGCATGCGGTTATTCTTCCACTGTTCAAACAAGGTGACCCCAAAGATCCAGGAAATTACAGGGGAATATCCTACATTAACTGTATAGCCAAAATCTTCTCGGGGCTCCTGCTTCGCCGAATGGAGTCATTTGTCCAAGAAAACGAAATTCTAAGTGAGTTCCAAGCGGGATTCACAAAAGGGTACTCCACTTCGGATCATATCTTCACCCTATTTAATTTGGTAAACCTCCAAATGGCGAAACCCAAAAAAAAACTCTATGCTTTTTTTGTGGACCTCAAGGCAGCTTTTGACTCGGTGAACCGTAGAGCGCTTGTCTAAAAGCTGAGCAACCTAGGTTTTTCGTCAAAAATTATTAATATAATTAAACAGCTCTTTGCACATTCTGCATCTGCTGTCAAGCACAAGGGCTCTGTTTCTGAATTGTTTCAGGTTGGATCGGGAGTGAGACAAGGCTGCCTATTGAGTCCCCTCCTTTTTTCTCTTTTCCTTGACGATCTCCCAGATGCCTTGGACTATGGTATTCTTTGCGGAGGATTAAGGGTAAACATCTTAATGTACGCGGATGACATAGTTATCTTATCAGACTCTCCGGTGGCTCTCCAAAAAAATATAGATACGTTGGAGGGCTAGTGCGATGTTTGGAACCTCTCTGTGAATTTAAGTAAATCTAAGATTATGATCTTTCGAGGAGGCGGCAGATATGCCAAGAATGAGAAATGCGATTGAGGTGGTTAACCATTATATATACCTTGGGGTAACCCTCACTCCCACGATAACCCATTTCAATTTCATCAAAGGGTAAACAAGATTTTCTGTCTGTTGCTGTCCAAACTAAACAACTCCGAAACTAAATACACGGCCACAACAAATAAACTGATGGAGAAAGTCGGAGAAAGCACAGATAATCAATCAGAACCACTGCAAAGACCGATTCCATAGGGGAATCGATGAAACATACGAATTACCAACATATCAAAAGGCAATACTACTGGCCAAATCTCAAAGAGAACATCACCGAAGTAATCAATAAGTGTGAGATTTGCTTACGTTGCAAATACGAGCGTAACCCTCTCAAACCAGCCTTTAATTTAACTCCAACACCCGCTAGGCCGTTTGAGACATTGCATATTGACACACTAACGATAGAAAAGCAAAAATTTCTAACCGTGATTGATAATTTTTGTGAGTCCGAGTCGGAAGGTCGACGTGAGCGGATCATAACATAACCTCGCTCTGAACACGTGTTCAGTTTTCTCAAGTTATTATTAATATTTTTACTTTAAAGTTTATTTTTACTTTAAAATAATAAAAAGTGATTAACTAATGTGAGATGGCGAGCTGTAAAAACTGTGAGGATGCGCTACCTACTGACGGTACCTTCGTGGAGTGCAAGGGCTGCGACTCGAAGTATCATTTTGATAAATGTTCGGGGCTGAAAGAAACATCGTATAAAGGCATGGGCCCAGAACGAAAGGAAAAATGGAGATGTGGAGATTGTCGAGAAACGCAAAAGCTTAATCAACTCTTCGAAAAACAGTTAACGGCAGTACTCCACAAGTTCGAGACTACATTTGAAGCCAAGTTCGAAGCCAAGTTCAAGGAAGTACAAGAAACAGTAGTGTTTCAAACAGAAAAATTTGACAATCTTTTTAAAGATTTGATGAAAATTAATGAAGACAAGAAAAAGTTGAAAAAGACGGTCAAACAATTACTGGATAGAAACGATAAAAATGAAGAGGAGATTGAATATCTAAAAAGTCACGTGAACGAACAACAAGAAAAGCAAAGGATTACAAATCTGGAGATTCATGGACTTCAAGTAGAAGATGAAAACCTGGAAAAGATGACTCGGGAGGTGATAAGAAAATTGAATGTGACATTGGACGAAAACGACATCAAGGCGATCCGGAGGATTAAGAAGAGAACCCACTATCACAGATGCTTATCCAGCCTCATTGTGGGATCATGTTGAATCTCATCACAACGCAGCCGACTCGGCATCCTGCGGACTATACCCAAATCAGCTTCTGGAGTTGAACCAATGGTGGTTCGGTCCGTCGTGGTTGTCGTCGTCAGTTGAATCTTGGCCAATATCTTCGAAGAATGCAGAGAAAAGGGTCGAAAACATCCCCGAAATCAAATCAGAAACTCCAATCGTTTTAACTTTGTCAAAGTCAAGTTGAAACACTCAGCGGAGTTAATACAAATTAGTTAATATCTATAACACTATGTAAAGGCCTCTAAAATTAGATCAGTTTTACACGATGCCTTCCCAAGTCAAAGTGGTGGCCTCTCAGCGCGCAGCGTCGCTATTATTGTAGACAAATGTAAGTTCACAAAATTACGCGTCAATGAGTCCGGGAATGTTGTCTGGCGGTGTTCGGCTAGGAACAAATCTTGCCCAACCTACATTACAACGGATAGGAAGATGACAACGGTGATTAATAAATCCGGTCATGCGTAAAAAAATGGCTTAAATAAGGGAGTAACAATATCGTCTGCGAAATTTAGATGAGTAAGCCTTTTGTCAGTTATCCAAATTCCTATGTTTCTTTTTTCATTCCATTTCAGCCTTTGAAAGATCCTTTCTAGGGCGGCATTGAAAAGGGTCGGGGAAAGCGGGTCCCCTTGCTTTACTCCCCTTCTGACATCAAAAAATTGTCCTATCCTATCCGTTTTTACTCGAGATTTGCAGCCTGTATACATTTCCTCTATTATCCTGATGTATTTTGATGGCAAATTTTGCTCCAACAAAGCTTGCAACATGTAATCATGCTTTAAGCTGTCGAAGGCCTTCTCAAAATCTACAAAAGCCAAGTAAATTTTTAAATTAAATTCCATGCTTTTTTCGATTACTTGGTTTAAGGCATGTATGTGGTCTATTGTTGAGTATGATGCTCTAAAACCCGCTTGCTCAGGTGGTTGGTGCTCATCTAGCTTTTCTTTTATTCTTTCCAGTATACATTTTCCGAATAGTCTGCTCGTCGTTTGTGTTAGGCTAAGCGGTCTATAGTTTTTTATTTCATTTCTATCTCCTTTTTGAATAACAAAATAATTTCGCTGTGTTTCCACGAAAGTGGTAGTTTTTCTTTTTAATTATCATATTAAACAACTCTTTCCACCAGCTTTTTAGCAAGTCGTTGGTAGTTTTTAACATTTCGTTTGTGATATAGTCTGAACCAGGGGTTTTTTCATTTTTTAAGTTTTTAATTGTTCTCTCAATCTCTTCTTCTGTGAACTCAGGGATTGTTTCTTCATTTTCTTTCATCTGAGTGGGTCTTCTTATGGGGCTATTTTGATTTTTGTCCTCGTAAAGCTGTCTATAGAATTCAGTGGCCACTTCAAGTATTCCTGTCCTTGTTTTTACTGCTTTTCCTTCTTTATTTTTCATCGCAACAGCCCAGGAAGTTGATGTCGCCATTTGCCTTTTCATTTTTTTAATCGAATTCTGCTCCAAAGCCTCTTCTATTAGCATGTTGTTTCTATCTTGGATATCTTTGCGGATGTTATATCTTACGAGTTTGCAAATTGTATTATATTCCACTTTTTCCTTAACAGTCCTTCTTGGTATCTTCTTCATTTCTTCTCTCTTTTTAATAAGCTCTTTCGTTTTCTCGGATAATGGGCTACTTTTATTGGATTTTTTGGGAACGTCCTTGAATGATTCATTTAAAGTTTTTTCGATTGTAGCGTACATATTTTGAACGTCGTTGATTTCTTCTAGCTTTGTATTTTCCATTTTTTCTTTTAGGCTTTCCTCAACTTTTTTTATTGCTTCCTTTGAGTAAATAAAGACATTGTTATTTTTTTTTAAATATCTGGTTTTTATGAATTTGTCGTTTATTTCTGCTACAACGGGCCTGTGGTCGCTAACAAAACTAAGGTTTGTCAGAACTTCTACGTTTTTTATGAGTTTACGATCTGGCGATATAATATAATCAATTTCATTTCTGTCGATGCCGTTTGGTGATTCCCAAGTCCATTTTTTGCCACTTCTCTTCTTAAAGAAGGTATTCATAATGAAGAGCTCATGTTCGTTGCAGAAATCTATTAAAGTTTGTCCTCTAGCGTTTCTTTTTTTGAATCCAAAATTTCCAATAACAAATTCTTCTCTTATTTCTTTTTTTCCTACTTTTGCGTTGAAGTCTCCTATTATGATAATATGGTTTTTGAAATTTCTTTTATACTTTTTATCGTTGTTGTTAATTCTTCTAGGAAATCTATGTACGCTTTTTCTTCATATTCGGATGTCGGGGCGTAAATTTGAACAATATAAATGAACTTGCTTTCGTTAAGCTTTACTTTTAGAATTGCGATTCTTTCAGACTTTCCTTCAAATTCAATTATATTATTTTTTATCGAGCTTTTGATTAAAAATCCTACTCCTCTTTGTCCTCCTTTTATGCCTGAGAAAGCAAAAAGGTACCCCGATTTGCGACTTAAGAGCATTTCGCCCTCACGTCTTACTTCTGAAATTCCTAATATGTCGATGTCTGTATTATCTAAGGAGTTTTCTAACTCCAACAATCTGCTTTCCTCCTTCAAAGTGCGGACATTCAATGTTGCGATTTTTAGAGCGTTGGGTTTATTTGGAGGTATTGGTTGAGATTTCTTAGGTGCATCTTTGGGAGGGGTTGGCCTAATCTGCCCTGATCGGCCAGTCTTACTGGGCAGTGAGTCCGTTAATGTCCGAGTTTGTTCCTTTTTCCGATCCGTTAGTTCTTTCCTGTTTTTTCGTCCGGGTTCTTCATCTCGTAGTCATATTCCTGAGTCGTTAGTTTCTATTCTTAGTTTCGGCTCCTTCAAATGAAATGCTTTTGTACGTTTTTTATCTTTCGGCGAAACAATAACTTTAGGGCTTCTATCCTCATTTGTTCTTTTCTTCGTGTTTTTTTCCTTTTTTTCGATTGCATTTTCTTTCACAATCAATTTATCGTACTTTATCACTGCAAAATTGCCCTCCTCGCGCTGTCTTCGCATTTCAGGGATAAGTTCCTTTCTTTTTTGAAGCACTTGGGGGGGGAAGTCTTCATTTATAGCGAAATTAGTTCCTTTGAGCTTGTGTTTTAATCTCATAACTTCATTTTTAATACGAAGTGCGCTGAATGCCAGCAAGATTGGCCGACTAGCATTCTCCTTTTTCTTCCCTATACGCCTGACGTGATCAAAGTGTATGGGTTTCATTTCCAAATTTAGTTGTTTTTGCAGGAAGTCAATAACTTTTATTTCTAAATTGTTTGACGACATTTTATTGTCATCCTCCTCAATTCCGTAAATTATTGTTTTATTCGGAACATCAGCAGAAAAGGTCGAAGAAATGCTCTGCTCACTGGAAAAAGAAAGTGGAGAGGCAGGATTAAAGATAAGCCCAAGCAAAACAGTGCTCATGACCAACGGGAAGGAAAAAGAGATAATAATCGGCAACCAAAAAATTCAGTGGGTTAAAGAACTCAAATATCTTGGACAAACCGTGAGCTTCAACGAAAGGACCAGCAAGGAAATTGAAAGAAGGATAAGCAGTGGATGGAAAAAATATTGGAGTATGAAAGAAATTTTCAAGAACAGCAACATAGACAGTAGAAGCAAAGGGAAAGTTTTCGACAAGTGTGTGGCACCCTGCTTGACCTATGCTTCCCAAACATGGCCCTTTACTAAGAGCAACTTAGATAGACTGAAAAAAACTCAAAGGGCCATGGAAAGGAGCATGCTCAATATAAAAAGGAAAGATAAGGAAAAAATATCGAAATAAGGGAAAAAACAGGAAGCCGCGAAATCACAGAAACTGTCAAAGGACTGAAGTGGAAATGGGCAGGACATATGATAAGACAAGACAATGACAGATGGGCCAAAAAAGTAACTACATGGACACCGCAGTTCGGTAACAGAAAAAGGGGACGACCAAGAAAGCGATGGGACGAGGATATTAAAGATTACACAAAAGGCGTTGATTGGACAAAATTAGCAAGGGAACGGGAAGAATGGAAAAATATGGGAGAGGCCTATGCTCTGGAAAGGGCCTGATCTGATAAAAGAAGGAAGAAGATAGAAGAAAGAAGAAATGTAGTAAGAAGAAATGAAGATAGAAGAAATGTAGTAAGAAGAAATGAAGAAACGAAGAAAGAAGAAATGAAGAAAGAAGAATTGAAGAAAGAAGAAATGAAGAAAGAAGAAAAAAGAAGAAGAAAAAAAAAAAATTGTAAGAACTGTAAGAAACAGATCAATAAAAGGCTTATTTATTTATTATTTATTATAAGGGAGTAACGGGCAAGTTTGGCCAAACAAGAAATTTCTTTATTGCAATTTGTTCAAAAAAGAAGTGGGCCAAAAGAAGAAACCTGCGATAGTAGTTGCTTAGTTTTTTTTTTTTTTTTTTTTTTTTTTTTTTTTTTTTTTTCAACCTTTTATTTAAATAATTAATTTATTAATGTATGTGCAAGTTGTACATAAAAATATAATTTAATGACAACAGTTCTTCGTTTAAACCAGTTGTTGAATTTTCGAACTTATCTTCATTCTCAAGACTTGTAAGAATCTTCGCATACGTTAACCGATTCAAGAATAATTTAAAATTGAAAATTCTAAAGAAACCAATTCAACTTGGAAATCTATCCCTTTCAGAAATTCGTGAAGCTACCCAGGATTTAATAAGAATAGACCAGCAATCGCATTTTCCACGGGAATTTCTGCATAATGACATTTCTGTCAAAAGTCTCAATCCTTTCCTCGAAAAAAATGGACTCGTCAGGGTGGGCGGTCGGCTATCTCAATCTCATGACTTGTCTTACGATGAAAAGCATCCGATTCTTCTAAGCAGTAAGTCTCATCTCACGTCCAATTAGCCAATTAGCCCCGTTTTTGCCCCTCGACGAAAAAACCGAATAGCTTCCGTTTTGGTGGGGGGCGGTATGTTGGGGCCAAGTAAAATTTTATTAAAAAGAAAAAAAAATGTGTCTAAAAGACGAAAACAAGATAATGAAAAGGATTAAAATGTGTTTATCGTCCTCCCCCGCACGGTCCCGTCGAGTAAGTCTCGGGCCAGACATGGTCGAATTGGGCGTACACAAATTGACTCCCGCTAATCCGGGTATTTTTTTTCGTACCTGCTAAAAGTACAAATTGACTCCCGTGTATTTCTTATCAATTGTCCAATTGACTCCCGTCTAAAATCCTTCACTAATCCTAAGCAGGTATACAAAATAGAAGGGTTATTTTTCACTATCACAGTTTTATCAGGCGAAAAGTTGCAAGTTTCGACAGTTTGATATTAGAAATGGAAAAAATTTCCGTCGTTTTTTTTTTCTATTATTTTAAGGTTGATGGATTAATAGCACTAGTTGTCTTTTCATTTTTTTATTTACTAAGGGACATGTTTCGGCCACATGTTCGCAGCCCTCTTCAGCCTTATTTTCTACAACAATTAACAATTTTTAAAATTCAGTAATTAACAAACAAAAAAAATTTAAAAAATTTACAGGAATTATTATATTATTAATTTTTTGGTAAATTTGTTCTTTTTTCTTCTTCTTCTTTCTCATTCTCCTTTTTTATACAATAAAATTTGAAATATAACTTTTAGATTCTTTTCTGAAGTACGTAAAAATTTTTAAAAACAATAACAATGAAAAAACCTCGGCTGACTAGATCTATTTTCATTTAATTTTTAATGGATTAAAGCTATGTTTATAAAAATTTAGTGTATCACAGACAGGTTGAAATATAAATTATAAATTATAAAATATTAAAATGACGAAGGAAACGACGAGGAATGTTTTATAATGAATAAAAGTACAACATTTATCTTTGTCTAAAAACCACACCGGGGAAAAAAGTTTTTTCGGCTCAAGTTCACACTCGGGAAAAGGCACTTATGATGTCTTCTTTTGAACAATCGTTTTTTTATATTCTTTTTTTATATTCTCTAAGGTGAGAAATTAAATGACGAGTCCTGTGAAGATCACACTCACGATCCCAATACTCCCGAAGTTAAGAATATGTGCGCGGTACGAGGCAGCACGAGTGATTTGGCCGCATGCGACGTTGATAGGTTGCAAGTTTCACTTGGCCCAGTCGTGGTTCCGTAAGATTCAGAGCCTCGGATTAGTGAACGACTACAAAGATGACGACAGTGAAATTGGACAGTGGCTTCGCTGGTCTTTTGGGTTGCCATATCTCCAGCCCAGTGAAGTCGGGGACGGCTTCGTAGAACTCATCTCTAATATGCCAACAGACGACCGAGTCAATCAATATGCAGACTACTTGTCTGACGTTTATATCGGCAATGATTCTAAATTTGTCCCGTCTTTTTGGGCGAGCCGTTCCACCCACAACAGAACGACTAACTCTTGTGAGTCGTTTCACGCACATTTTAGAACAAATTTCAACGGGGTAAAACCAAACATTTTTTTATTTTTCGAAGAATTAAAGAAATTGCAAATCGACATTCGTGCGAAAATTGCATCGAGTAGTACCAAAAAAGATTTAAGACGTTCTGATGTTAAAAAAAAAGAAATTTGGTTAACAAAAATAATTTCCAAATTTGAAAATAAAGAAATATCGATCTATTCTTACATTAAATTAGTGTCTAACAAGCTTGCTATAATTAACAAAAATTAATATGTTTAAATTGCTCAGGGAACAGAGAGTTTTTTTTTTTTTTTATGGATTTATATTTATCTTTATTTTATTATGTATATGCCTTGTTTCATTTATTTATTTTTCTCTCTCTCGCTATATGACGTGTATATGACACTGAATAAAGATTTTTGATTTGATTTGATTTATATGTAGTAAATTTGACCTTGATAATTAAGTTGATAAGGGAGTCAATTTGACAGTTGGAAAAAATACACGGGAGTCATTTTGACATTTGGGAGTCATTTTGCAAAACTATACGGGAGTCATTTTGTACAGAGGATTAGGGTTTGGGAGTCAATTCGTCGCCGCCCGTCGAATTCTAATGAGTAGTTTTTTTTCCAACCAAAATTGTAAGTACGTACTCAAAATTTAAAACCTACGGCCTAGGTAAAGCTGTATTTGTCAAGTCTTCCAATAAAATCTTTAATTTGTAAATATTCATTTTCTTAAAAAAAAAAAACTTCAAAACCTGTTTCCCACTTGAAAAGAGATTAAAATATTAAGAATTTAAGCGTTACCAGGATCGCTAAAAAAAGCCCCTTGGGCGTAAACACATTCGAAATTAAGCCTAATCAAAAGGGTAGGGACATGGATTTTCGGAACTATAATATCCGTTCGTGGCAGTCTAACGAAAATTTATGTATAAAAAATGCCACGATTGCATTCCTAGAACTCTTATTATTAAGATTTAAAGAAAACATTGCCCATAACTCGTGAGGTGACCAAGACTAGAGATTTACCCTACACTATATGCATACAAATAAAAATAGAATAAAATGAATATCACACTCCTTTCTCTGATCTCCATGTTTCTAGAGTGCCATGGGTCCACTTTTTCAGGGAGTAAAACTGTAATATACAGGAGAAATTGATTTATAGAATTATTTTTTTAGAAATTGATTACATAATTTCTTCTCTATCATCGACCATAGTTCTCTATCGAAAATGATTTTTTCCACATGAATGTCTTTTTTTTTATGTAAACCTCAAAGAGGCTATACGTTCTTTTTGTGATTTTTAATTGGCCTTGCACTTGGAAGTAGTAGTTGTGATTGTTTTTTAATTTTTTATTTTCATCCAAACAAAAATTTTCTTCGATTTCGGCCATTTTACCTTAACAACCCAGCCAAAAAGTCCAGCTTCTTGTAGAGCAATAAGATTTCTTTTTGTAAGGATTGACAGTTGTGCAGAACTTGTTGTACCGTCCACAATGTAAAAAGAGATGGGTTGTTTCCAAAGTTTTTGGATTCCTCTGATCATAAAGACTAGTATGGTCAGTAAATTTTGGATCAGATATAGCACTTTCCTCTCCGAAGTCCTCGAATCCTTCAAAGCGATGATTGGGCCTATTGCAAGACAATGACGATTCAATTGCCATTTTGTCAAAAATCAGCGAGAAATACAGTCGACTTCTGTTAAAGTAAATTGGGATAAAGTAAAAATTCGGTCATAGTAAAAATTTTCTGGGTCCCGTTTCAGTTGTATTACTTCTCCATTAATTTATCCGGTTATAGTAAATTCGGATTTACTAAAAATCCGGTTATAGTAAAAAAAATTTTTTCATATACAGGATTTTTTCTTCGGATAAAATAAAAAAAGAGAGAGAGAAAAAATCCCTAGTGGAATATTTGTCAAAACAGTTACGATAATCGGGTTTTGGAAAGGAGTCAGGTATACATTTTTATTTTATTTTTCTTAGGTGGCTTTTCGTTAAAGCTGTTGGGAAAATCACTATTAATCGTCTAAAGCCTTTAAAATATTTTTGACCGTTGAAAGTGAATGTCAAGATTTTAACGCAAATTTCGTTATGATCCTTAATAAGAAAAGCGGACTTAGTTTTTCTTTCACTTGAGTGGTGAGAGCCGAACGTGTGTTTATTTAGTTTTTAAAATAAAAATTTCAATTAAAAAATAACAATGAGTGGTCCGAGAAAAACGTTAACGCTTAAATAAAAAATCGAAGTCATCAAATATGCCGAATCTCATTCAAAGGCTTCCTCGAGAAAAAAACATGAGTGAAAAGTTCGGGATTTCTCAGGCCCAGCTTTGCCTTCTTCTTAAAAACAAAGAAAAATATTTTAATAACTGGCAGTGCAACAGAAATATGTCAATGAAGAGACGCAGAACTGGAAAAGCGCCTAAATTTTTTTTTTAATTTAAAGATTTATTTGTATTTTTAAATTACAAAGTTTTGGTCGTGACCACGGACATGTTATTTAATTTTTACAGATATCCATTCACAAAAATTCACAGATATTTCTTAACCTTTAGAACAATAAATAAGAGAACAAAACAATTTTTTAGGTAAGCCGTTTTAAACCGTCCGCAATAAAATAACAAATTTTTTTTGCCATGTCGTCCACTTCGGGGTTTGAAATTAACGTTAAAAAGGATGGGATGGAAAGGGATGGGGAGTTCAAGAATTTTTGGCGAAGGGAGGAAAGGGATGGACACTGGCAAAGGAAATGATACACACTGCCCCTAAATTCGCCGTCACACAACCGACAACGTTCGCACGAGTCGAAAGAGGCTTTAAGGCAACCGTAACGCAAGGTACATTTTTCGGGATTTAATGTTCGGAGTTGGCAGGAAAGTCGCTTTAGGTATAAAGGAAGGTCGGAGTCGAGGAAGTTGGATTGTAGGGGGAATGCGGTGCAGCAGAGTTTGAAATTTTCGTTAAAGTGGGAGCTTTTTATTCTATCGGAGTCAAGTCTCCAGTACTTCAGTCTAAATTTTCGCAAAATATTTTCTTTGAAACGACGAGCTTTTCTTTGAAAAGCGCCTTAAGTTGAAGAAGCTCTTCTCCGATGGTTCACCGAGAAACTACTGCAGAATGTTCCTGTTATGTAGTGGAGAAATTCTTAAGCAGAAAGCACAAGATACGGCCCGATTGATGAAGACTCCAATTTTGTTGCTACAGATGGTTGTTTCAGTGGATGGGAAGAACGCAATAAAATCTGTATGAAGAAGTGCCATGGAGAAGCAATCGACGCTGACTCTTCCTCAGCTAATCATTGGCGGCTAAACATTTTGCCTGACATTATAAAAGGTCTTGAACCAGCCTCAATTTATAATTGCGATGAAACGGCTCTGTTTTATCAGGCTACTCCATCAGGTACGTTTAGCTTCAAGCTTTGAGTATAGTATAGTATATTGAGTAAGGTACAAAGCTTCAAGAAAGACAAAGTAAGCGGAGGAAAAGTTTAAAAAAAAAAAAAGGGCAACATACTAGGGATATTCACGATCTTATGTTAGATGTTATGTTATGTTAGTTGGTCTCTCTGATCTCATCCCGAACAGTCAATTTGGATTTAGACGTCTTCACTCCTGCCCACAGCAAATTCACCGTCTGGTAGACGAAATAAACTCGACTTACGAACATAAAAAAATGAGTCTTGGAGTCTTTCTAGACACGGAAAAAGCTTTTGATAAAGTTACTCACGATGGGCTCCTATTTAAATTAAAGCCATTTCTTTCCGACTCGTTATTTCGTCTCATCAAATCTTATCTTCACGGCAGGACGTACTCAGTAAAATATCTTCAAGGTCTCTCTTCGGCTAAGTCTATGAACGCAGGAGTTCCTCAAGGAAGCGTTCTCGGTCCTTTGTTATATCTTGTGTACACCCACGACTTTGCCTCTTCGGAGAATTCGTTAATGGCCCAGCTTGCTGACGACGTAGCGATTGTTAGGAGGGCGGATCAGTTCTCAACAGCCCATAATGAATTGCAGCGACACCTAAACGATGTAGACGACTGGTGCAGCAAGTGGAGAATCGTATTGAACGCCAACAAATCGGCTGTTGTTCCGTTCACATTAAAAAGAGTGAACTACATGGACCACTTAAAGATTGATGACGGGCCGATTCCGAATAGCCATGTAGTCCGATACTTGGGCGTACATTTAGATTCTAAATTAACGTGGGGTGAACACATAAAATACATAGTTAATAGGATACGTCAAAGAATTCGCCAGCTTCGTCCCCTTCTAGGACCTTCATCACCTTTATCCATCGACACCAAAAAACTCATCTATACGTCATACGGCATATTCGTGCGAAATTTGGGGTTCCGCCGCCAACTGTCACCTGAATAAAATTCAAGTCACTCAAAATCGGGTTCTTCGCTTAATTACCGGGGCTCAATGGTTTATTCAAAATGACACTCTTCACCGCGACACCGGAATTCCTAAGATTCACGACTTTATCAAATTCGCCTATATAAACCTTAAAAATAGAATGACGGATCATCCGAATCCCCTAATCGCCAACATAGTTAGACAACCTCCACCTCCTCCTCAACATCGACGCTTAAAACGAAAGCTCCCTATGGATCAATCAATTGATGAAATCACTTAAGGAATTAAGTGATATAATGAAAAGTGATCCCATTTCGTTTCTCCCCGTTTGACTTATTTAATTCTCCCTAGTCATTATAATATTTATTTATTAATTTCTATTAATTAATTAACTATATTAACTTCTAAATAATTTATTTTACTTAATATTATTATTATGGATAAAAGCAAAGGGTGGCCACTGGGCCTCGCCTTAATTCACGTCACAAGTCAATTAGATTCCTTAGAGAACTACTCTATTTATTGTTAAACTAATTGTAATGTTACAAAACAATAAAATTTTCTATTCTTTAAAAAAAAAAATAAAAAATAAAAAAAGATGTTAGTTGTTAAAATCGAATTTCGAAACATCGTGAACGACCCGTGCTAAATCGGTTGAATCGAATAAAATACTGTAGCGCGCCATACGGCATTATTAGTAAGTAAGTTCAAATTGAAAACGATGAAACAAATGAAAAACGGATAAATAGGCGAAAAAGAACAACTCCGCGTCACTCGAGGAATCTCACAGTATAGAAACGGCAAAAGAAAGCTTCGGAAATCGGAATAGATACGGGTAAACAACAACGCTTTGACTCTTATCTTAACCTTCCCGTCCAGGTTACCCATGTTATTCGATTTTGCTAACATAAGGCGCTTTCTCGTGGGGCATACCCAGACATACTCAACATACCTGGGTATGTTAAAACTCCTTGCGCGTGGGAAAAACTTTACGTCACGACATAAAAACTTTACGTCACGACATACCTGAGTATGTTAGAACGACATACCCAGATATACCCAGCTCGGAGGCAGGATTAAAGCCGGGTTATAACAATTTAAGAACCTCTTGTTTTGTTTATGTACAAATATAAAATAATTACCCTGGTTTAATGTTAAATTTTAGCTTCATTTTAGCGCGTGTGAAGAGATGAAAAGATCCAAGGCCGAATTAATAGGTAAGTCATCTCTTTTACAGTGTTTATTATTATTATTATTATTATTATCTCTTCTTCCGTTTTTAACTGTAATCTTTGGCTGAGGAAATTTCAAGATAATTTCGTCTCATCCCGGGATACCCCGATGTAATCGGAGCCATCGATGGCTCCAAATCATTGGTAATGACTAATGACTAATGAGTAATGAGCAAATGTTGATCTAATTGCCATTTATATATTTTATTAACATTGCAGTACCTTCGGCTGAGCAGGACAGCTACCTTGACAGAAAATTCCATCATTCTGTTAAACTTCAAGGAATCTGCACAGCAAAAAAATTTTTTACGAATGTATCCATCGGTTGGCCTGGATCGATCCCGGATCGGCCCGCGTAAGCCAAGAATTCAATGTCTTAAATTTCTTTTATACATTTTTTTTAGGTTTTAGACTTAAGTGGCATTAATAGAGCCATTGAGAGAGAAGGGGCAGAACATTTTTTCTACCATAGATATCATTTAGTAGGGGACTCCGCCTACCCATTAAAGTCATGGCTCATGAAATCGTTCAAGTAAGAGTTTTCTCATAAATCTGAAAATTAATCGATTCATTTATATTTTCCAGGAAACAAAATTCCAATTATTTTGAAAAAAAAAAACATGATATATCCTTATCAAGGGCCCGTGTGTGCATTGAAAATGCATTCGGACTCTTAAAAGGGAGATGGAGGATATTGCATAAAGACAATGCTTTGTCACTCGAGAAGATCAATCTTATTGCCACTGCTTCATGTTCTACACAACTTTTGCATCCATCCTTAGAAAAGATCAGGAGTCGGCCTTGAGCCTCGTTACAAGTCACATCGCTTCGTAACATTTTCTTGTTTCTTACGATGTTGTTCCGAATTGTGAACTGAAAGTTCGGTCAAACGTGTTTTCAAGGACGCTCTATATGATGCTGTAAAAAGTGAATGCAGTCTCGGTCTTTTTCGAACTGTTTTTTCGTTATGAAAAGGTGAATTTTTCGACGTTTTTTTCCGACGTGTTCTCTCAGCATCTGTTTGCGCAGGTCAGTTTCACCTCCCACCCAAGACAAGTGTAATCGACGGCTGTTGACGGTCAAGACAGGTGGGGGCCTTATCACTGCGTTATCATATTGTTTTGAATTTTGCCTAGAACTGGGATGTTATTAATAATAAATGTGGGAAATTTGTGGTCGAGTAGTGTAGTTGTTACAACTGGCCGAACCCGCGCGCGCTAGTGTCGGTAGAGAACTAAGGGCACGTGTGTGAACGAACGACGTAAATGTGCGACGAATATTTTACGGTTTTATTTCTCTTCATTTTCTTTGTTGTTTCTTTGTGAATTGTGACGATAATTTCATGTTTTAATAAAAAACTGTGAGTCCTTTTAATTTGTTTTACCCGGCATTTACTTTTCCAACCTCAAAAGATCCCACATAAATGAACTCTAAACAAACGAAGTTGCCCTCTTCTTTCACTCGAAGTTCTCGATCTTCTTCTCGCCCGTCGTCTGGACAAACTAGTGGCTCTCAACCCGCTGTAAAAGCTCCCCAAACTTTACCGAAGCGCCCACGAAGCTCATCTGACAATACTGTGACCTCTCCCCTATCGAAGAAAATGAATCCCGGCGTTCTTCAGCAATTTTCCGAGCTGCTTGAATCCAAATTCTCGAATTTTTCTTCCGCAATTGACTCGAGATTTGATCGACTGGCCACAAAAGACGAATTTGCGAAAATGGCAATCGAAATCGCCACACTCCAAGAGGAAAATAAGGCCCTTAAAGCCGAAGTAGCGACCCTCCGTCAAGCCCATATCTTGACTGACAACCGTCTCTCATATATTGATAGTCAATACCGGAAAAATAACCTGATCATCAGGGGAATAAAAATCTCAAATGATGAGAACATCCAAGATGACCTGAATTCGCTCTTCAAAGACACACTTAAAATCCCCAACCCGATTGCGATATCCGAAATTCGCCCGCTTCCTAAATCTGGTGTCAACCGAGAAACTGCACAGATTTTAATTACGCTGCAGAACAATCATGATAAATGGAAAATACTCACGAGCTCACATTTCCTGAAGGACTACCCTATTAATATCTCTCAAGATTACGATCCGATGATGAGGAAAAAAGAAGTAAACTCCTAGCGATCCGAGGGTTCCTCAAGAAGCAGTCTGATAATCTTCCCATCTGCCTCATCAGAAACGACAACCTAATTATTGAGAATATTGAACGCACTCCTGGGACTGCCGCATTAAATTGTTTGATTCCATCGTCGCTAATACTCTCTTGTACAGTGCGCCGGTATGGTCCCTTCGTTATCTTGAAGACATAGAAGTTGTCCAGGTTCGTTTTTTTAAGAGGCTCCTCAGTCTTCCCAAATCCACCCCTAACTTTGCCGTCAGACTTGAAACTGGTTCTTCCAAATTGTCCGTCAGAGTTGTTAAACTCACTATTGAATGGCTTTGCAAGTTATTAAAGATGCCCAGGGATCGCCTTTCTCGAATCTGTTATGATCGACAATTTGAAATCGATAAAAACGCTTCTCCGCCTACCAGTTACAATTGGGTTTCACAATGCAAAAAGCTTTTTAGTGACCATGGTTTCATTGAAGTTTGGAATTCGCAGGACCCTGATGTCATTCACTCCAGCATTAATATAACATTGGACACCATCCAGAAGTTAGCACTCGAAACAGACATGAACTCTCGATCCAACTCCCAATACTGCACCATATATAAATCCCTTAACATCTTACCGAACTCTGTCCAACCTTACCTAGTCAAGAAAATTTCAATCCATGTGATTCGAGCAATGGCCCAAATTAGACTCAGTAACACCCGTCAAATTTATCTCAAGATTAACTCCGACAAATATCTATGGAACCCTAACGAAAATTGTACGGTTTGCAACATGCGAAGAAAAGAGGATTTTCACCATGTCCTGTTCCGTTGTGGGGCTTATAGCTTACTCCGACCAACTAATTTCAACGGCGACCTGCCCTCCCTCCTTTCTGGTCAGAGTATGGTCGACCCGCATCAAATTTTTAAATTTATACAATCAGCCATGTGTATACGGTCGTTCATTTTAACTGAATCTGATCTACTCTAAATTTTCTATTTACCTACACATAAATTATTTGGTCTCTCTTTACTCGCATGTTCTGCTGAACCTTTCCCTCACTAAAAATGTATATTTAAAAATTCTCTATTTTTCTACTTTTCTACTTTCTTTATTAATAATTGTCAACTGAAAATGTTCTTTCCATTAATGTCGCAATATTCTTTGTACCAATGCGATTTTTCTTTTTCTTTTTATACCGACTCTGTTTGTATAGGGTAAACCCCTAAAAACAAATAAAATATTCTATTCTATTCTAGAAAAGATCATGCCGATTAATCGTATCACATTGAAGAAGAAAACGAAGATAAGGAAGTTGACGATACAAATGTGACACCCAGGTGGTGAAGAGAAAAGGCGTCTAATCGCACAAATGCTACCATAACTTGGGTACTAACTGCAGTAATTTCTATTTCGTTAATTACTTTCTGTTTTAGAGTATATGACGGGGCAATTCGAACTTCTTGGTTGTTTTTATCCTATCTTTTTTTTTTTTTTTTTTTTTTTTTTGCGTAAAAAAAGTTTTTTTTTTTCTTGGACGCTTGCGGACTTCGTCTTCTTTTTTTATCTTTTTACAAAAAAAGCCTTCGTTCAAGACGTCTTGCATCACTTTTGTCTTCATCGAGGGCTCTTTTTCATCCTCATCTTTATGCTTCTGCATCTTCATAGAAGGCTTTAGAAGAGGATCGCAAGACAGCGGTTGCCCAACTTGTCTTTATTTTATTTCAAAATCATGTTTAAAATGCTCAGTTGTATATAGAATGAGAAATAAAGACGATTTAAATATAAAAAGACTATATTAATATGACAGCTCATTATATACAACTTTATTATACTTATATTTTATATTTCATTTATATTTATATGCTTAATTACTACCACTGTCACTCGAAGAGTGACGCCTTTTCTTAACACGCTTTGATTTTTTAACATCATGAAAAAAACTCGGCCATCATTTTTAAAAATAAGTCTTTTCGTTCCGTCTGTTGTCTTAAAAGTTTGTTCTGTTCTGTCATAAGGTCGTTCCATCTGTCAAACTGGTCCGATTGCTTTTCATAAGTTGGTCAAGTTTTGTTACGTATATGTCAGTCTGTTTATTCTTTTCTGTTTTTTTATGTTGGTGGAATTTAGGAGTTGGAGTAGGATCTGGAGCAGTAGTAGTAGGAGGGGTTAAAGTTAGAGATGGAGGTGAAATTGGAGTCGGGGATGTAGGGGTTAGAGCAGGGGAACGTGAAGTGGATGGGGATTCGAATATATTTTGGGGAATTGCAAATTTCGGTTTATGTCCAAGTACGTCATTGAGTCGGTCGTAGTGTGGAGGCGGTGGTCGAGGTTGTTGTCCCTGTCGTCTTTGTCACATAGTCTTTGTACGTCTTGTAAGTTTGAGTCAGATTTTTAAACTTGTCCTTACATTTCTCTTTGGTTACTATGAACCCATGGGACGACATCTCTCTGGCTATTTCTTCCCATAGTTTACTTTTAGTGGTTTTCTTGTCATTGAATTTGCTGTCATATTTTCCGACTAATTCGATTAATTTCTCAGTTGCTTGATATGTAGTCTGTTTCGTTCTCTCTCCCTTTTGAAGTCCATTCTAAACAAAAAAAAAGGAAGACTATTTTTTTTTTTTATTTTAATTTTAATTGTACAGCCGGGGCGGCATTACAAAAAAGCTGCACATGCATAAAAAAGTATAAAAAGTTTCACAAAAAGTAAAAGTTTGACTCTTAATATTTAACAGATTTTTTTTTTTTTTTTTTTTTTTTTTTTTTTTTTTTTATTTTATTTTTTTTTTATTTGCTTCTAATTTTCGAGGCCGTGAGTAAAAATGCATTAAGAGACCTCAGCTCATTTTTTGATATGACCGATTTAAAGAATCGAGAACGGAAAATAAAATCCAGCACGGGGTGGTTAGGAAGACTATTAATAAAATGTATATCAATTTATTTTTCAATATTCAAGCAAAAATATCAATTAGCCAATTACAGATAGACTAGCATCCCTCGCACGAAAAGTAGTTAAAATAAATTAACCTGGGGTGGGTTCGCTTTCATCGGTGACATCATCTGGATCATCTGCAGGTTCAAAGTGAAAATAGTCATTCAGATTATTGCTAAATATAATATGTACTTATTACTTACCAATGTCACGTACTATTGCCCTGTTATTTGATATTAGACTAGTCAGAAGCGCCAGATTAAAACGCCTGTATGTAAAAATTATAATATGTATAAGAACATTTGGAACTTTTGGATAATTGAAAGCTTACCAGTTTGATCAGCCTGAACAACATTTGACTTCTACTTGTCGTCCAAAGGGTCTTTTAATTTTGAGTAAATGCATCTCAAGGGTTGTGAGCTTTGTAGGCAATCTGGGTGTTAGGGAAAGACCTGGTTATGGCCTTTTAATGACTCACTCAGCCCTGATATATAAGAAATACACAAATGATGGTTTAAAGGCTGATTCAAGTTATACCTAAATTAGGTGGAAGTAAATTGGTACTAGTCATATTCTCCCTTTAATTTCTGTTATTGAAAACTTTGTCAATTAATCTTTTTTCATAACTATTTTTTAACAGTAATTCCAAAGCGAGAGCTTTATTGTTCGTATTAATGCCTTTGGAGTCTACGCAAAAGACTCTTTTACTTGGATTGCTAATGACAATTAATCTCTGTGACAAGGGGTGACAAAAATGAAAATAAATTAGTCTGTTTGAGGCCATTTGCTTACAGTACCATTGGGTACTTAAGGTCTCATTTGAGCATCTAGAAACCAAACATGAAGAATAGGTAGTCAGCCATTCTCCTCCAGCTCAATGGTAAATTTTAACCGTGGATGGAACTGGTTGAAAATTTGATAGTGTGATCGACACAGTTATTTGGAATGCTTGTGATGATGTCATCTACATAAAGGATTATAAAAGGGACATCCTAAGGGATCGAGACACAGAATTTTCAATTACAGATTGAGCAGAGCCCGACGTGTAGTAGAAAATACTTTTGGAATCGTTTCGTCAGTCTTCAGAGTTTTAAGAAAACCAATTCTATTGTAGCCCGAAAAAGAAAAAGTGAGATCGATCGCAATGACAATTAGAGAAATGCTGGAATACCTTGCAACTAGTACAAAACGTTCCCCGAAGAGCATCAACGCAAGCAAAAGACATCAGGGACGAATTTGCGAATTATTTCACCTCCCCAATGGAATTTTTCTCTTGGCAATCATGGAAATATGCAACTTCAAAATAAAATGTCAGTATCATGTAAGTAAAGAGATTTTGATTGTATATTGATAACTCACCTCATTTTGTTCGGAGCTTATCGTCTGTCAGGGTTCATCTCTGTCCAACAGAAATTGGAAAGCTTTGAACGCAAACCAATCAGACTTGTAGACTTCATCCGCTCCTGATATGAAATAGAATTATTTACACTATCATAGTTGAAGTACCTACTCATGTACTTAAATGATTATCTAACTTTTTCCTGTTCCCATGACTTTTTTTCACTTCGGAATGAATCAAGGAGGCTGGACATTTTCTTCCTTGCGTCGTCCGCTGAGATCGCTAAGGAACTCGCAATCTCTTCCCACGCGTCGTTTTTCTTTAACGTCATCTACCGATGCGCCTTTCCGGCATCCATACTGCTCGTCTTCTGTTACTCGTTGCATAAGGCTATGTCCACATCTGCAAATATTTGCGTCGCACACGTTCGCCGCAAGTATTTGCGACGCAAATCAAAAAATGTTACCACGTAAAAATTTACGTTGTGTGTCATGCGTTCCCGCTCCAGTGTGCGAGGCGAGGAAATAAAAAGGAGGGATGGCAGGTGGTTAACTTTTTGGCCGCGCGCGCCCTTTCAAAGGGTTGTTGTTTGTGTCTTTGATAGATAGCTGATAAAGTGATAAGTGTGATAATAACAGTTAAGTTAAGTCGACTGCGAAGTGTGAAGTTAAGTCATGGATTTAAATAAGGACCTGCTGTTTTTAATTGATAAGTACAGGGAGAAAACCATTCTTTGGGATGCTAAAGATCCTTTTTACTATCATAAATTTAAAAAAACGACGCGTGGGAAGAGATTGCGAACTCCCTTGCAATCTCTGCGGACGGCGCCAGAAAGAAAATATCCAGCCTCCTTGGTTCCTTCCGAAGGGAAAAATCTTTTTTAATTGATAAGTACAGGGAGAAAACCATTCTTTGGGATGCTAAAGATCCTTTACTATCATAAATTTAAAAAAACGACGCGTGGGAAGAGATTGCGAACTCCCTTGCAATCTCTGCGGACGCGCCAGAAGAAAATATCCAGCCTCCTTGGTTCCTTCCGAAGGAAAAATCTAAGGAAAAAAGTCAATGGGACAGGAAAGGTAAAATATCATTTAGTACATGAGTAGGTACTTCAACTCTGATAGTGTAAATAATTTTATTTCATATATCAGGAGCGGATGAAGTCTACAAGTCGGATTGGTTCGCGTTTTAAAGCTTTTCAGTTTCTCTTGGACAAAGATGAACCCCGACAGACAATAAGCTCAGAACAAAGAGGTGAGTTATCAAGAAACAATCAAATCTTTTTATTTATATGATAGTACAGACAATTTATTTTGAAGTTGCAAAATACATTAAGCATATTCAGATTGCCATGATAAAGATCCCTTGGGGAGGTGAAGTAATTCGAAAATTCGTCCCTAATATCCTTAGCTTGCGCTGATGCTCTTCGCGGAACGTTTTGCACTTGCTGCCAGGTATTTGGCCCAGCATTAATTCTCCAACTGCCTTCAACTATCTTCCGTCTACCTCAGAATCCAAAGTCCGTGGACCAATATACGCAGTTGCAGATGTCGTACTTTTTTTTATAAGTTGTGCAAATTTGCAACGGTCATTGCGATCACACTTGCCTTTTCGGGCTCCAAGAAATAGGTTTTCCTTAAGACTCTGAAGACCGACGAAAGATTCCGAAAGCATTTTCTACGACACGTCGGGCTCTGTATTAAAAATTCTTTCTCTCGATCCCTGAGGATGCATCCTGAGTACGGCTTCATTATCGTTTCGGTCAATGGGAAGGCCTCATCTCCTAAAAAACGAAAGGGACCTCTTTCTCTGTTCCTGGAAGGATTTTGGAGGGGTAATCCTAAAGTACTATCCCTTATTTTGCTGTAAAGCTCGGTGTTTCGGAACACTCCACCATCTGAAATACGCCCTTGACACCCTGTTCACTATAAAAAATCGTAATTGGCATCGACGAGCGCAAATAAAACGATGCTGAAGTACCTTTGTAGTTATGAAACTCGCTACCACTATTAAGGGTGCCTGAAGAGCTATATGTTTGCCATCTATGGAGCCAAGACAATTCGGAATTGCCATTTGTTTTCAAATCTTCCGCAACTCTCATCCAATCTTCTGCTGTTACAGGCATCTAAAAATAGAAGAAGAAACAAATAAAATTACTTAAAACAAAAGAAAATAATTATTTCAGGAAACAGAATAGGTAATGTTAAGTTGTTTTTTTTTGTTACAGGTATCTGTCACTGAAAGTGAAAATGAGGATGAAGGTTGTCCTTTAAGCCTTCCGACTGAGGAAACGTTTGCTACACCTACGGCGCCAAAGAAAAAAGCAAGAAAGGCACAAAAATGGTGATAAGATTCCGAGACAGGAAGATCCGCGAGTTGAATTGGCTTACCATGTCTTACAGCAATCCATGGAACCTGAAGATGAAACCACGAAGTATGCTAAATATCTTTCAGCGAAGTTAAATCAATTCGATTCAGTGACCAAATGCATCTTGATACACCAAATCAACAATTTGATATTTGAGGCTGAGATGAAGAAACTTTCGAAATCCGAAACTTCTGTACATTCACCATCCGAATTCCGCCCTTCATTTCGTCCATACCCAGAAATCCCCCCTCCTTATTCGTTAACTCAATCTGTTAATGAGGCTTGTTTCCAACCCCTTCAAACGCCGAGCACGTAATAATGATAACGATTATAATATTACAACTTATAACATGATAGTATGTACCTTTTGATGGTAGTATGAGACTTTGTAAAAAATAAAGATTAATAATAATTAAAAAATAATTTTCCTACCTTGATTGAATCCTTAAGTGCTTCATTTAGCGCTTGCAGACGTCGGGTACAATGAGGGAAACACTTTGTTTCGATATCTTAAAGATATTGAAGGCTGGTGTAGGAATCTCCACTCGCCAAGAATCGTAATGTCAAGGCCAATCTATCCTGAATTGAAATAGATTCTCTGAATTTTGTGTCATTTTTTTTAATTTTTGGCCGATCATTTTTAAAAGAATTTCGAAAATCTTCCACAGAAACTCTGAGAAAGTTTTTAAAATGTCCATCGTTGGAATCGATGGTCAAGATGGACAATAACCGCGTTCCCCCTTCGCTTTTCCTATTTGTATATAAATTAGTCGACCAACACCGACGTTTTTCTTTCTTCTTTTTTAAGATTTCGTTCAAAACGATAAACGCCGCGGCCGCTTTCTCTTGTCACTCATTTTCACAGAAACAGTAACAGAAACAGAAACAACAAAAGTGAAGTAGAAACTGAAAGGTTATATTGAGAAAAACATTGGGTCCATGCGTGAGCGTGCGTCGAAATTCCGAAAAGCGTCCACATTTGAAAACTTGTGCGGCGCAAATCCTTTGACGTTCGTCAGAAAACCGACAAGGTCCCGGATAGCGTGCGTCGTACGTGACGAAAATTCTTGCGTTGTGCGTTGTGCGTAGACACGTCCACACCTACAAAGATTTACGTTGCGCGACCTGTGCGAAGCAAATATTTGCAGATGTGGACTTAGCTTTAAGCGTAAATTTTTACTTGGGAACATTTTGATTTGCGTCGCAAATACATGCGGCGAACGTGTGCGACGCAAATATTTGCAGATGTGGATTTTTTTTTTTTTTTTTTTTTTGCTTTTTTAAGTCAATTTTTCTCTGATTTGTATTTTAATTGACGGTGAATCTTATGTGAATAAAAGTTTTTAAATCGGTTGCGGACTTTTTTTTTCTGTTTTTTAGCCGTATAGTTTTCTTCTTTACGTGTCCAATTTTTGAACTTAGACCACTGAGAGTTTTTCTTTTCGAACCAACGTTTATCCTTGAGACAACTAATCTCTTATCTGAGGTACTACGTTACGTATTTTTGTTTACCGCCTTCTCTCTATTTTATTTTTAGTTTACCTCATATATTTACTTTTTTTTTTTTTTTTTTTTTTTTTTTTTTTTTTTTTTTTTTTTTTTTTTTTTTTTTTTTTTTTTTTTTTTTTTTTGTAAGTCTTTATTGGACAGATAACAATAGAGTTACCAGTAATATATTTACAAAATGATAAATTAAAAGAACCTTAATCCAAAAAGACATAGCCTCATGACCTAAGATCGTCTGAGGGTGGGAGGAATATAAACTATTGCACTAATTTGTGCATTATATTAATTACATTACAAAACAAAAAAAAAAAACTCTACCTTATAATTTCCACACTTTTAATCTTATTTATACATATGTTTACCTTACTTTGAGCCCTTGTTCACAATATTCATAAAGGTTTTCCCAGTCCGAGCCATTTAGCAGTTCCAATATATCGACATCACCCAAGTATTTACAGTGGGTAGAGGGAAAAAGATTTCTCAATTATTGGGCATGAAATAATCAATGAATATGTTCACAAACATCATTCATAACTTAATTTCTCCATTTACATCAATTTAAAACCAACAAATTCTAAATTGCAAAATAATTAAGCAATTTTTTGTGCCAAAAAATTATTCATACACTTAAAAAATTCATAACAGTGAGATAATAATCCGTTACCAGCTACTGTTTACAAATAATGACTATTCTTTTATGTTAAAGTAAACAAATCTAGATAAATGAACATGAGGGGTTGTTAACAAAAACCCCATTAGTCACAGAAATCGAAAATGGAGTTAAAGCCACCATCGTGTTGCCTAGGGCATACCAGACATGTTTACATAAACAATTGTATGAAAAACCCCACTAGTCAGACTCCACAGTGTACCGAAAATAAGGCGATTCTGCAAAAACCCCACAAGTCGGGATGGTTTCTATCAAGAACCCCACAAGTCAAGAGTGTTTCCTTTAGCTACCGCTAGAGCCGTCATGATACCTGTTGACGACATTCACTGATAACGTATCATAACGCCTTGGTTAAGTTCCTTTATTCTCAACCGACCTTTTCAACCGAACATGGACGAAAATGATAATCAGTGGCCGCGAAAAAAGGCCAATCTGATGAAAAAGGAAGTAAAGATACGCGATGCCAAGGTGCGTGGGGAAGAACACGTCAACCACGTGGGGAAAAGAGTGCCAGCTCGTACGACCGGAAAAGATTGCAGGTTAGTATCTATTAATTTTTTTTATCTTTAATAATTAAGCTATAGGTATTATTGTTAGTTGTTATTGGTATTATGTGTTTAGTGGTAGATAAATTACTCAAGCTGATATATTGCTTGTTTCTGTATGTTTTCGTTAGGTGTAAGAGATTTCGCTGTTTCGAGAAAGTGGACAGGGCTACTCGTTCTCAAATTACTGAGAATTTCAACAGAATGGAATCGAAAAACGCCCAAGATTCGCATTTGTGTGGCTTGATAAGGATGCGTGGTATCTGCCAAACTCGACCAAGGACGGACGATGAGAAGAAGATGAAACCTCACGTTGCGTCATTCTGCTACAAAGTAAGAGTAGCTGGTAAAGATACCATCATTTGCAAAGATGCTTTTCTGAGTATGCATGGTATTAAGAACGATCGATTAAGGAGGCTGCAAAGTAACCTCGTTTTTGACGGTTGTTCTCCAACAGACCAACGAGGTAAACATTCAAACAGGCCAACCAAAACTCCAGAACCGCTCGTAAAGGTGATTGAGGCCCACATTTTATCATTCCCTTCCCGGAAATCCCACTATTCTCTCAGAGATAATCCCGACAGGCGCTATTTGCCAGAGGACCTCACCGTCAAGGATATGCACACTGACTTCCTCAATACCTATTTCATTAACGTGCCCTACAAAGTTTATTGGTTGATTTTCAAAACCTTCAACATCCATTTTGGATATCCCAGATCAGACACTTGTCAAGAATGTGATTCGCTTCTGCAAAAAATTAACGCAACTAAAGATGACGAAGAGAGAAGATCTTTTGAGATACAGAAAGAGCTTCACCTAAAGAAAGCAGATGCTTTCCTGAAAGAAAAAAGAAAGTTTGTTCAGAAAGCCAAGCAAGGTAAAGTCAACTGCATATCCTTTGATTTCATGCAGAACTTGCCACTTCCACATTTACCAACCAGTGTTGTGTACTACATGCGTCAGTTGTGGTACTATGTCTTTGGAGTACACGATTTGGGCACAGGAAAGGTCTCAATTTACAGATATTTGGAAAATGAGGGGAAGAAGGGCCCCAACGAGGTTATATCGATGCTACTTCACTTCATAAATAGCATCCCTCACTCGCTGTTAACAGATGAGCTAATATTAATTAGTGACGGTTGCCCAGGGCAAAACAAAAATAAAACCATGGTTCACTTTCTTTTCTGTGTTGTCCACGTCTTGAAACTTTTCAAAAAGGTGACGTACCTGTTCCCTGTACGTGGTCACACCTATCTGCCTAATGACCAGGACTTTTCACTGATTTCAGCACAACGGAGGAAGACGACGAAAGCTGAACTTCCCGAAGCGTGGGATTCCAAAATCTTGAAGGCCCGACAGCGGCCCTCTCCTTTCGTTTTGGAGATATTCACTCATCGAGATTTCAAAGATTTCAAAAAAACAATGGGGGAGTTGTTCTTAAAAATCCCAAGGCCAGCCTTCAAACTTCAGGCCGTACGATCAATGCAGTATGACGAGACCAATCGAGCTGTGCTGCTGCTTTTCTTTTCTTTTCTTCTCCGTTTGTATGTAGACATGTTAATAATTTTCATCGAAAAATAATTTGTCGTGGGAGCATTTTTAGCTGAGATGTATGACATGTTATGATTTATTTTATTTCATTTGTTATCTTTTCTTTCTAATCCCTTAATTTCCATAAGTAAACAAACTCTTTTCGTGGGAAAATCCCACCGAACGGGAGGCAAGTTAGAACCCGCTTTATCCTCTCCTACTTTTATCAACTCTAAGAAAATTGTTTGAACCATTCATTTAAAATAAGGCAAATGTATTTTTAGGCCCATTACCAATTTTATTATAAATGCCATTTTTAAACGGCTAAATCCTTTTAAGGTTTTAAATTTTGACCATTGTGGTGCCGATTTCTGAGGACACTTAATAATTATTAATTGCCATTTTTTAATGGCTAATTCTAAGTTTTTGAATTTTGACTATTTCCTCCATTGTAGCGCCTTTTTCCTCAGTCCCGGACAACTGGAAGATACCAGAAGGATCTCAATGAAACGAAATGAAGGAAAAATTATAATAAGTTAGACGACGTTGTAAGATTTATTTAAATTCTAGGAAAGTTGATACATACATAAAAATAATTTTTCTTCATCCTCTTAAGGTTTAATTTTTTTCCGACCTATTTTTGGTCATCTTCCGGTAATAACAAAGGACATTTTTATAAAGGGAGGAATTATTACAAATTTTCATAACTCACAATTTTAGTTTGTAAAAAATAATGATACAAATGAACAAAACAAAAACAAGTAGGCGTTTTCCACGGAACATAGAAAACGTACCTACTTACAACTTTTTTATAATACAAAATTATTTTCCTTCTCTCCGTTGCTTAAGCAACTTTTTTACTTCAAAAAATTTTAAATAAAAAATGTCTTAGTAGAAAGTATGAAATCTTATAAGAAAATCATAGTTTTGCTCTCCTTGAGAATCTGAGTCATCGGTTCTTTCTTGTATCCCTTCTAGCTCTTCCTCTAACAGTCTCCCGGAATTGTCGGTTATGGCATCAGGAAGATTGACATCCACATGCACACCCGGATAAAGATTAGGATGCTTCTTTGCTGCAAGATCCATTTTGTAAGACCAATCTTTTGCTTTACCTAAATCAACTCCTCCCATCGAATCTTCCGGATCTGATTGCATTGCCTCCTTTAAATTGAGAGTTAACTTCATCTTAGAAGACAGTTATTAAGACAAACCACTCCCATCGGAAACAAAAAAATTATTCTGCCGTCTCGGAACATGCTGCCCCAGATTTCTTAAGCTATGGCATCGCGGCTAATATATTACTCTGGATGGGAATCAATTATGTAACCTATGTGGTTTAGCAAACGACACATTGCATCACTTCATTTGCGAGTGCCTTGCATTGATGCCCCTCAGACTTAAACACCTCAAGGGTCCGGATCTGACATGGAACGTTTTCTTGAGCATAATTGCTGGAAGGGTAAGCCCGGACGAAAGCAGAGGCCTGGCTCAGTTCGTTTATGGTGCTGTAGAGCTCAAAGCAATTAACAGCAACGAGTAACAGACCAGGCCTGTGCTTTCCTCCTGGCTTGCAAACCTAAGTTTTTTTTTGTCCTCTTATTATAGCAGTTCATGTATATCAATTTAACTATATCTTCTTTTCAATTTAACTATATGTATATCAATAATTTCAACTATTATTTTTCTAACCTATTGACTTTGTAATGCCAACCGGTCTGTACAAATAAATAAAATAATAATAATATAAGAAAATATAAATAATTGATAACTTGGAGCTTTAAATTGTTTCCAAAAAAATCTTGCATATTTTGTATTTTTAGTAATTATTAAGTGTCCTCAGAAATCGGCACCACAATGGTCAAAATTTAAAACCTTAAAAGGATTTAGCCGCTTAAAAATGGCATTTATAATAAAATTGGTAATGGGCCTAAAAATACAAGTGGCTGAAATGAAATTAGCCCAAGCTTCAGAAATTTGCTATATTTGAGTTATTCTAAAGTTGGAGGATCGAAAATGCAAAAGTAAGTTGTTAGACATTTTTTGTTCTCACATTTTTTGTTATAATATCTCTCTTCACTTCCTGACAAATGAAACTTTTAGATCTGCTAGACCTTAATTGGGGATCAGTCGGTAGTAGGATGGTCGAAGAGAGATCCTCATGAAGTCACAATCTTTGCCAGAGTGACCACTGAGCACAACGTAAAAAAATCTCCATTAATGTTAAAGTGATCATCAATGAGAGTACCGATAACATCGAATCGGCACAATGCGAGGATTGCGCAGCTTCAAAAAGTTAACGTCTATTCGCGTAGTGTTATCGAGGGATGTCAGACAAAGAACTTAAAAAGGAGTCGACACCTTTTTGATATAATTGAAAAACGTAAGAAAAGGTGATAACTCAATACTGATTGAACTAAGACGGAGTTACACCTTTTTGATATTTTTGAAAACAGTAAGAAAAGGTGTTAGCTCAACACTGCTCGATAACATGTGATTATTTAAATGTTTAGATTCATAACCGTATGATTTTATTATCATTATTAGCTGGTTATCCATTCCCAAGTCCTTTAAGACTGTGGTTGTAACCCCTGTTTTTGTTTTTTTTTTTTTTATTTTTATTTTTTTTTTTTTTTTTTTCAGAAATATGGACGAAAATCAGCAAAATGTTTGCGATCCACAGATCAAAATTAATGAAGAGGAAGACGTTGAAGACTTCGAAGTTGATGATATAGCATAACGAAATTTTCCCTTTTCTTTCGTTGTAAACTGTACAACGTTGTAACTGTTTTTCCAGATAGTAAAAAAGTTTTCTGCTTTGTCTGCTTTGAGCCCTTCCACAAATAGGTTTTTTATTCTCGTCTTTGGTATTAGGTAGTTTTTTGTTTAAAATACTAGGATAATTAAGATTTCTAAGTATAAATAAGCATAGTGTATAAAATTGTTAATTTTCTAGGTATAGTATAAATAAAAATTCCCACTATAAACCAATGGTTTGTGTGTGGGCATGACTAGTTTTGTTCAATAAAATTATGAATTTGGATACAAAAAGGTTCAACTATTTTATTATTTTTAAATTAGTTTTATAATTTTAATTATGAATTTAAAGTTGACGGAGTTTTTTACTTAAAAAATTTTTCAACAAAGGAAAATACATATAGAAATTTAAATATTTTAGAAAGCAGAAAAAATACAGTTTATGATATTATATAATCAAAGTAAATAAGAGAACACAAATTTTTTAAATAATAAATTAAAATGAAAGAAATTTTTTATGATCAGATCTTCAGTTTGAGACATTAACCAATCATTCAGGATATATTTGTATTGTTGAAATGATAAGTTTGTATTTATTGCTACAGAATTTAATAAGGAATTGTAAGTTCGTGGTGCTAAATAATTTACATGTCTTTGGAAATGAGATTTTCTGAGATTGGGCAATTGAAAAGGGTGATTTATTCTATTTGATAGTTTCGTGCCTAATCGGCGAGGAAAGTAATTTGGATATTTTTTTATGAATATCATAGTTTTAAATATGAAAAATTTATGTATGGAGAATAATTTACTATTTAAAAAGGTCAGGTGGGAGGGATATCTGATCGATTTATTTAACATTTTTTAATAATTGTTTTTTGGATGATGTGGAGTGGTTTAGTTGCAGTCTTGGTTGCGCTTCCCCATATTATAATGCCATACGATAAAGGTGGCCTTACACGATCGGTTTTTTCTTCGTTCCAAACCGTCGGGTAAAACGGACAGAAAATGGTGGGGGGAACTGCCGGTTTTAACTGACGAAAAGTTCACTCTTTTTTCATCGGTTTAAACCGTCGGGTAAAACGGATGGAAAGTGGTGGGAAAACTATCGATTTTGAATCGGCTTCTAAATCTCGTCGAGAAGACTTAGTACCTACATAAACATGGATCCACGGATAGCTATAGCGACGGTGCTTGCGGTAAAAAAATTAAAGTCAAAAAAAGATCCAAGTGGGCCAAAGATTGGTTATTGAAAAGAGAGACATTTTCTCACATCAACCTCCTCAATGAACTAAAATTTGAGACGGCCGATTGGTACAATTATTTGAGGATGGACGAGGAAACCTATTTGGAATTATATAATTTAGTGGCCCCCTTAATTAAAAAGAAGGATACTGCGATGAGAGCTTCCATTTCCCCACATGAGCGGCTGGTAGCCACTCTCCGTTATCTCGCTACAGGTCGAAACTATGAGGACTTAAAATTTTCTACCATCATAGCCGCCCCAACCCTCGGACAAGTGATCCCGGAAACCTGCAGTGCAATTTATTCGGTTTTGAAGAAGGTTTTAAAGGTAAGATAACATAATATAATTATTAAAGCAACGTAAAAAATTTATTCATAAAAAAGGTTTAATTCTCACTGAAAATGTATTCAAAAATTTCTTAAAACATCTTACAAAATCTATTCTTTAAAAAAAAGTATAATTCACAAAAAATGTATTCAGTTCATTCATTCTATTCAAAGTGTATCATTTCCTAAGTTTAGTCCAAAATTCTCATAATAGGAACCTGGATTGAGGAGCTGAATTTGAGACTGATTTTGAGAGAGTCCTGGGAGGTTCGATGGATAGGGGTAATTCTGAATATTATGATTGGCATGTGGCACGTAAATGTTCATTTTCGAAAGTTTGGATAAGTTTCCAATGGCTGCCTCATATAGTACTTCGTTTATAAATTTTTCTGCCACTAATGATGCCTCGGGGGGCAGTTCTCTCATTTTAAACGCAACGTTTTTAACAAAACAATCAAACTTGTCTTCAGAGTCGAGTTTGTCCCAAACTTTTTCCAAAATCTCTTCAGACTTATCTTTTTTTGATCGTTTTCGAACGCTTGCTACTCGACGTGCTGACGTGGTTTCTAGTGCTTCAGGTGTCAGGGAATCAGTAGAAGGTGGAAGCGAATGCGATGTGGTGGGCCCAATCTCAGTCTCACTCTAAAATTAAAAAAAAATGTTGCTTTTTAATACATATACATACATACATATTTTGAGGATGATTTTAGTTTAGGTAACCACAATATTTCTAGGAATCCTAAATATTTTAAGTATAACTTTGTTCAAGCTAAATAATATTTTTCCAATTAAGTTTGTTTTTATTTTATTATTTTTTAGTTTCCCACGTCAGGGGCAGAATGGAAGGAAATAGCGACTGATTTTGAGAAGAAGTGGAATTTTCCAAACTGCCTCGGATCGGTGGATGGAAAGCACGTTCAAATCGTGCCTCCTCCAGGCAGCGGCTCATTTTATTATAACTACAAAGGAAGCCATAGTATGGTATTAATGGCTATTGTGAATGCTTGCTACCAGTTCATTATGTATGACTTTGGCACAAATGGAAGAGTGTCCGATGGAGGAGTAATAGAAAACACCTTATTTTATCAAAAGCTGAAGAGCGGTTCCTTGCATTTACCAGGAATGGCTAAGCCACTAAATAGCGAAAACCCTCTTCCCTACGTTTTCATAGGAGATGAAGCCTTTGCCCTCAGGACCGACTTTTTAAAACCATTTTCACAAAAAGTGTTAAACAAAGAAAGAAAAGTTTTCAATTATCGGCTTTCAAGAGCGAGAAGAATCGTGGAAAATGCATTTGGAATTTTATCAGGAAGATTCAGGGTGTTCCGTGCCCCGATTGGTCTTCAAGTAAAAAATACAGAAAAAGTTGTGATGGCTTGCTGCGCTCTGCATAATTTTCTGATGGCAAAACGTCGTGAAGCGTATGCTTCTCCATTCATTGATGATTTAAGTGAGACCGGAAAAAACGAAAACCCATTATTGTCATTACAACGTGGCCACCAACGACACAGCGGGGAAGATGCTAAAGCAGTTCGAAATTTATTTATGAACTATTTTAATAACGAGGGTTCAGTACCTTGGCAAGACGACGTCATTTGAATTAAATGGATATGTTAAATGAAATATAAATTAGTGTTTACATATTATGTTTAATTACTGTAATGTTACTTAAATATCCTACGTGTCATAAATAAAAAAATTAGGTATTTCTTGTCTCATCACTTGACCTTTACTTTTTAAAAACACGCAACTTTCTATCCAAACTTAAAAAATATTATTCTTAAAAATTAGTGTAAAATTCACTTACCGATTCGTCGAACGAGTGGGAACTCTCGAGGTTAGAATTACTTTCTCTGGGCATCTCTTGGTCTGTCAAAAAGTCAGGTGCTCGAAGTACCAGAGGCGCGGCTGGTACACTTCTTCCGATCCAGCTCCCGATGTTTTGGAACACTTTATTTTTTTTAACTCCTTTCTGAAGCACCCTCGAAGGTTGTCGATTTTTTTTTTACATGTTCAATGGACGCGTTTTCTTCCACTTGGCTTAGCTTTTCATGTAGCACTTGGTACGCTCAATTTTTTTTGTTTCTGTCGGAATATTCTGGGGACTTCACTTTCCACAGGCACGGTTGGTTTTTATAAAGTTCGATGAAATCGATTAAGAAGGATTTGCTGTTGCTCATTTTCACATCCGCGCCCGTTGCGTTGGATAGAAACAAATGAAATAACTGGTAAAAATTTCAAGAAAAAGGGCATTCTATGTTCTGAAAGTGAAGAGGGAGAGATACTACGAATATACATAAAAAGGGATACACGAGAATCCCTCGAAATATCTCCCCGAAACGTTCGGTTTCCTGAGAATCGAATCAGAGAATCAAAATTACTCATTAGTAATATCAGCACACCTGCAAACTCCATAGGCCAATTTCCATTCGTAATAAACAACGTTCTCAAAATCAATAATTTACTCAATGATCAGTATTCGATTTGACCCTCCGGGGTCTGGAAGACCCCTCCCCAAAAACCCGACGTCGAGGGTATCGCAATAACTTCTTAAGTTAAAAATTTTAACTTTTCTAACTTTTTTTTTTTTAACAAAAGTATGGTACAGCATGATTTAGTTAAACCGTCTGCTGGAGTTCGCACTTTTACGCAAGTAACATAAAAATAAATATGAATTTTTTTTTTTTTTTTTAAATTTAATTATGTATTTAGCAACTATTAAACAAATCAATAAAGTCATTTCTATAGTTCATGGCCTTCGACGCAAAGTTGGCCACCTCTGCACATTTCAACGTATTTAACCTTGAAATCATGTCCGGATAAGACAGTTTAGGGGAACCCAAATAACTTCTTCTGAGTTCTGCAAGTATGGAGCATTCGCCCAAGAAGTGTGCTAAATCTTCCCTTTTTCCAGAATTACAAAGGGGACATTTACCTTCCTCGCCCGCCCTATAAGGGTTGTAATTGAGCATTAGCGCCTCACATCTTAATTTAAACAACCAGAAAGTAAGGAAAGGAGATCTTATTTTAGGAGCAGGAAGGGAGAGGACAAAGGGAGATAGGGCGAGGTCAAGGGATTTGTACAGCAAGAATCTTTCAGAGGAAAGGGCTTGGTAGACGGTAAAGGTCCCGGAACTCAAGACGTAGGGCCTCAGCTAGCAGGGGGTAGAAAGTACGCCATTCTTCAACATTGTTCCTGGTGAAACGAAAGTTCATTCGAAGATCCGAGGCAAGTTTGTTCAGAGAGGCGAACCAAAACAGATTACCTTTAATAATTTCGATTGATTTAATAAATTCGAATTTTTTTTTTTTTTTTTTTTTTTTAGCCTCTAGTCGATAGAATAATGTAGGTAAGGGAAGTCGGCAAATTCGATCCGTAACTTCGGGATAAGGACTGGCTCTGAGGATCGTGGCGTGCCGGGCTTGGTCGGGAAGTGGAGCGGTGTCAACGTGCCGGGCCTGGGCGAGGAGGCCACTGTTCACGCAGTGGTCTGCGAGCTCGGTCCCGTGCCTTGGCCACCCACGGACCTTCCTCGCTAGTGAGCCGTCGGCTGTCCAGTTGCCGAGGTCGGTCAAACGTCTCGGTAAACGGGCCGTCTGAGCTCGTCGGCCGCCATTCAACGGTCAACTCAGAACTGGCACGGACCAGGGGAATCCGACTGTCTAATTAAAACAAAGCATTGTGATGGCCCCGAGGGGTGTTGACGCAATGTGATTTCTGCCCAGTGCTCTGAATGTCAAAGTGAAGAAATTCAAGCAAGCGCGGGTAAACGGCGGGAGTAACTATGACTCTCTTACGAGCC
Source organism: Orius insidiosus (assembly GCA_014119065.1). Taxonomy (NCBI): domain Eukaryota; kingdom Metazoa; phylum Arthropoda; class Insecta; order Hemiptera; family Anthocoridae; genus Orius; species Orius insidiosus. The sequence continues at coordinate 289,990 of JACGAQ010000083.1, read as the reverse complement.
TGGCTTCGCCTTCCAAGCGATGTCCCTGTGGAATATTTCCACACGGCTTGCAAGGAGGGCGGGCTGGGTATCCCCGCACTCTCCTCTCACGTCCCGCTTGCGATTACCAGGAGGATAGGAAGGCTCCAGCACTCGCCGTATTCGACGGTGCGGACCTTCCTAAACTCCGTACGGATAACTCGCAAGCTGGCGTGGGCCGAGAAGGCACTGAGAACGTCGGGTCTCCCGGCTGACTTGGTGCCTTCGAGGGACGGCCTGAGGGCACACATGGCCCGGTCTCTGTATGAAAAGGTGGATGGCAGGGGGCTGAAGGGCTCGGCTCTCTGTTCCGCTTCGACGCGATGGCTCCGAGACGGAGGCGCTATACCGGGTAGGGATTTTGTCCAGTATGTGCATACGCACATCAATGCCCTCCCTACCCGGATGCGTACTTCTAGGGGTCTCCGTCGGGCGGAACGCACCACCACCTGTAGGGCAGGTTGCCAGTCTACAGAGACCGCGGCTCATGTTATCCAACAGTGCCACAGGACCCACGGTGGTAGAGTGAAGCGACACGACGCGGTTGTGGCCGTCTTGGAGAATGGACTCCGTTCCCAGAAATGGGTGGTCCTTAAGGAGCCCAGGATCCAGACGGCAGAGGGGTTGCGGAAGCCCGACATCATAGCCGCAAAAGGAGATCGGGTCGTCATCCTCGACGCCCAGGTGGTTGGCGGAGCCATGAGCTTGGAGGCTGCCAATGCGGGCAAGGTTGCGAAATACAACTCGCCGCCTGTCCGCTTGGCCGCCAAAGAGCTCATGGCGATGCCTGAAGCCAGGGTTAAGGTGGTGGCGGCTACGATTTCCTGGCGCGGTGTTTGGGCTAAGCGCTCCTCAGAGGACTTGAAGGACCTTGGCGTAGGGCTTGGCCTCATGAGCTCAATTACGACCAGGGTGCTTCAAGGAAGTCATACGAACTGGACCAGATTTAATCGTATGACTTCGATGCTGAGGGAGGATCCCGGCTAGAAGAGCGTCCTCTACGTGTGGGAGGACTCCCCCTCCCCCGACATAAAAACACAAAAATCCAAAAAAAATATAAAAATCACAAAAATCACAAAAAAATCAATCCGGGGTTAGCCCTCCAACATGGCGGATCTGCCCGCCTAGGGGGGCTCACCCCGTGGGGAAAAAAAAAAAAAAAAAAAAAAAAAAAAAAAAAAAAAAAAAAAAAAAAATAGCCAAATGCCTCGTCATCTAATTAGTGACGCGCATGAATGGATTAACGAGATTCCCTCTGTCCCTATCTACTGTGGCGTAGGGATGTGGCGACCCCACCGCTTTCACAGATAGCCTCTGGCCCTCCAGGTTGGGGGAAAAACCCTTTTCCTTACCTACCCACACCCATCCCGATCCTTCCCCCCGTCTAGGGAGTAGCCCCCCTCCCGATAGACGGTCCCGGATACCGGATCCAGAGCCCCTCAGGTAACGGGCCCGAACCGGTAGAGGCTCGCCTCGGTGCCCGATCAGTGACACTTAAAACAATACTGAACTACGGGATGGCCCACTCCTAGGAGTGGAGCCATGAGGTTGGACTCGTAGTGGCTGTACGGTTTGCAATACTCTGACCTAGCTGGAGGTCACGGCCCACCAGAGCCGAGATCAGGGTGCCTTCCCTGATCTTCTGGAAGTCCTAGGACGGCCTGGTCAGTCTAGACCTGCCCTTAAGTGGGCCAAGCGGGGACGCGTCGGGCGACGCTACTCCGGAGCGCTTAGAGAGCATTCCGCCTCTAGCGCGAAGGAGGGTCAGTCCCTTCTTGTAAAACGACCCTTAGCGCTTGCGCGGGGGACCGGTAAGCCCTCCGGGGCAGGGACGGTCCGAAAAAATCCTTTTTGTCTCCTTGAGGCGAAGAGCACAAATGATGCGGAAGAATGTCCCTATCTACTGACTGTTTCGCTGGCGTTCAAACGGAGAGGTTGTGTTGAATACGAGTGGTACGGTTTTTTTATAGTTTTTGCTTCAAATTACTGGTTTTTTTTACCTTCTTGTGGTATTTCGTGTTTTTTTGGCGGAAGTATCAAGGAGGAGTACTGGTGAGTTTGTTTTATTTTTTTTATTATTGGCTTTTCAGCGCTTTTTTGGCCCACGTGGTCGAGTTGTCGCAAAGGTTAGGTGTTTTTATTTTATTATTTTAAGGGTGTTTGGGTAGTTTTTAGGGTAGTTTTTAAGTTTAGGATAGTTTATTAGTGTCTTAGGTTAGTGTTAAGAAGTAATATAAGTTCTATTACTTCTTACTTTAGGCTTAGTTTTTTATTTAAGTTAGCTGTAATTTTTAGGGAGCGGAAGGTGCTTTTATTTTTTTTACGGGGGGTTAGTTTGAGGTTTCTGGGCCCTAGTGTTATTAGGCAAGACTGGTGGAGGTTTGGCAGGGTTGCCAACCTTTGGTGAAGTCCGGGGACTTCGTTTTCAGGACTTATTGGGCCTTTCGGGCTCATTTGAGGTCAGGAGAGCAG